>VZRM01005556.1:1750371-2039365 GCA_013397955.1 Grantiella picta
GGTAAAGCAGGGTGCATATTTCAAAAACAGCCAATGGCATACAGAGCAGAGGAACAAAGGAAAGCCACATGGAATCCTCAAAAACCACATTGCCACACCTGACTATCAAAATATTTTCTATATGAGATTGATGGAAAAGATACTTGTGAAAATGACATGCTGGTAACATGAATACAAAAAAAGAGTTTGATACATTAGTCTTCAGCAATCGCACTGAAAAACATAATAAGAAATACGAATATCAAAAAAATCTAATACTTTGTCAATTTTTAGACAGAAAGATTTAGATAACTTGAATTTTGACATAATATAGTTAAAAAAATGTATTTCAAACATGATTATGGGCTGTGATAAATTAGCCACGTCTTTCAGTGTATGGTCCAAAAAGATATGACTGCAGCATAAGAAATAAGGACCCACAAAATATATACCTGAGGACTGCTGAAAGATCACAGCAAAGATCCCAGCTGAGTAATTGGGGTAATGAGGAAGAACGCACAAATCTTCCATTTTTGTAGGAAATTATCATTGTGTTGACTTGTTTGAAAATACTACAGATTTGAGAAAGAAAACTGAGAGGGAAACCTTCTGCTAGCATTAATTTTTATTTTTAAGAAGGAAATTATTTGGCACCAGGAACAATTTCTTTAAAGTGTGACATGTGGTCAACATCATGTGGAGAAAAACAAACTTTACCTGTGCCTTTTGCTTAGAAACCTGTTTGGTTTTACACTCACCTCTCTCTGTACTTGTCTGTAGAAGACATGAGCAGACAGGGGCAGATTTGCTATTACCTTAGACCTTGCTGCATGAACCAAATGGCCATTCTGCCTTTTGTGCAAACTGTGTTTTGCAAGGACATTTGACAATCTATTTTCTCCTTTCTAGCTTCAACAGGAAAACAGGAAAATAATGTTCTCCTACAGGCTATTTCTTTTCACATAGCTTTGCTTGCAGTATCTTCCTGCCTTTTCCTCAGACTGCTTTCCAGACAAGGTATCAGCATACCCTTATTCTAAAATATCACTGCATCTCTGAGGAAAGCTTGTTCTATGACTCATTTTTTCCTGCTCCTTTAAGATGCACTTACAGACTCTGTAGATTGCAAGAAGACACAGCAGACTGAAGATGTGCTTATGGCTCCTAAAAGTAGCCTCCTGCAAACTCTCTTCCTCTAAACACAAGGATTTTATTTCTTACTTGACAGTGCAACTGCTTCTGTCCTACATTCTTATAGACATACATGCTTACATATGTGTGCATATGTATGCATATGTAGGTATGTGTATATAAATGTTTATTTATGCATATGTGATTTTCATATTACTGCACATCCCACTTTGGGTCTCTCAATGACCTGTGTGATTTTTTAATTCTGAAATATTCTATTCCAAGCCTGAATGTATACACTTGATGCAAGACTTTAATACAATGTCAAATAGATTACAGTCTAGTTATTTTCTGAGCCATACAATTAAAAGAGATTTAACAGTGTTATGGCCTACATTTGCTGTCCTCACTCATTATTCAGGCTCCCATAATGTAGTGCATTCACTGGAGGTTATAGGGAAGGAGTGGCATAGCAGACTGAGACCTCACATCTCAGAGAATGGTTGCCCTTAGGACATGTGATGGAGAGGAAATATAAATAACGTCAAGCTAAAGAAAATGCAGCAGCTCCTTGGGTGTTAAAACCAAGAGTTTAGACATGACAAAATAGCTTCTAGAAGTATGTTAATCTTTGATCTCTCTCAGATCCTGGGGTGATTTCTCTTGTTACATAGCAAATGAGCAAAGTAAATTGATTTCTTAATATCAAATGAATTCCAGGATACAGAAATAAATGTTCAAGAGTTCCCAGCATGTACATTACTGTGTTGTGTGGAGGGAAAACTACAGTTACAGTACTTTTCACAACAACATACAGACAGAGACCAACTGCTCAGCACATGGAGGGCTGCCTTTAGAAGCACATAGAGATGCAGAGGGGTTTTTCTGCCTTGGAATGGGTCACAGCATCTTCTGTAACCTCTTCTGTTTTAGGAAATTATCTCAGCTGCTTGAGGTAACCTGAAAATCACTCTGTAACTACTCAGATTGTTCCTAAGCAATACGATTCAGAAGTAAAATGAGGCAAGACCCTGGAGAGAAGTAAAATGAGGCAAGACCCTGGAGTGCAATGAGAAGCAGCAGGAGGGAGGGAGGATACTGAGTCTTAAATTGTTTAAATCAGAAAAAAATGTGCCTGCCTTTGAAATGTCACTCCAAAATTTAGTCAATCATTAAGAAAGAAAGTAGTGGGTTTTTAGTGTTTTCAATAGGAAGTTTTACATGTTTAGGTTAAAATATAACCTCCTGTACCTGCTGACTAACTTCATCTTTACAAAGCAGTGCAGAAAACCTGCCTAATTCTGATTGCTCTCTGGAATCAGTTTCCCTACCAGTGTTAAACATATTGCTCTGCATAGCAGAAGTACAGACATAACTTTCAAATATGTGATGTGCACTTGGTTTCCTTACAGGGAACCAGAGAGTAAAATGAAATAGTAAGAGATACACCTAAATGTACATTATATAGCAATGAATAAATACAAGCAATTTATGTAAGTAAAGTGTTCTTACCAATTGAAGTACTATTGAGGAAGTACTTTAAATGTAACTTTATCTTACATACATGTAGTACAAGATCTGCTCATTTGCTTTTATTTCTGGCATTAAGAATGTTTATGTCTATATATTTTAAGGTTCCACTAAAGTTATGTGTACCTCTGAGTGTAGCAATGTGGGTTTTTAGGATTCCATGTGGCTCTCCTTTGTTTCCCTACTCTGTATATTATTGGTTCATTTTGAAATATGCATCCTGCTCTACCTGAAACCTGTTGGTGTCCACCCTTTGCCAATCTTCTCATCAGACTCCCCGGGACTGGCTCCAGGGGAGAAAATCCCACCTCCTGCCTTCCCTTTATAAGCCGATGTCTGGATCAGCTCGAGGTCTTTATCTCTGAGCTGCTAGCCCTATTCCTGTCCTTGCTTTCCTCTCCCCCTCCTTCCCCTGCAACCCTTTTTCCTTACCCCAAATAAACCTCCCTGGCAGAACAGAGATGGATTCTAGTTCGTTTCTTCGTCTTACTTTATTTCCTGCTGAATTTCTGTGGCTACGAGACTCATGCCACACCGAGCAGACCCTGGGGGCCACCCGCCTTGGACTCAGTGGGGATGCACTGATCAGGGACCCCGTTCTGGGGGGGAGCTGGCTCCTGCAGCCCCCCCAGAGCCTGCCACATCATCTGAGTTTGCTCACGGAAGTAGAACTCTTGTTCTGTATTGGCATGTAATTAACCTGCTACGGCGATGAAGTAAATAATCTAGAGAATAAAGTTTACAGTTTGATAGTAGGCTAGATTAACAGGAATTTATTAATGGCATTCAAGCAATTAATGAGTATTACCTCATTTCTTTGAAGCTGAAGATTTTTTCTGTTAATTTTAACATTAAAAACAACCCCCTAACAAAACCAAAAAGAATCATATTTGTATGATGGACATAAATTTCTTGCTGCACCCTTCCCAAAAATAGAAAACATTGACTAATACAGCAATTAGAAGTGCTGCTTTCATCAGATGACCAAGATTTGTAGTTATGTGCTTCAGGGCTGAAATCCAACAAATCACTTAAGAGCACGATGAAAGTTAAGCTTATGCTTAAGAGCTTTTCTGGATCAGGTCCTGATATATGAATACTCAAATCCCATGACTTAGAAACATTAGTTAATTTTCTTAAGAACTGTTAGGAAAATTTGTCTCCTAGCACAGAAAAAAGTGATGTTTGGTTTTCTGGCATGAGCTACTCCCTTTCTCCTAAACAGTGACTCCTGAGTACTGTGGGAGCAAGGATATTGCACTTGGCTTGGTAGGCAACTAGACATTGTGTTGCATATACTACTCCGTTTGTAAAATAAATCTCAATGTGTCCCTCTGCAGTGTGGCTCTCATCCGCTTATAAAATAACTCAACTGAGAGTCATTTCAACCAAGCATCTCAGCTGAGATTTTGGCAATACATAATCCTAATGATAGGGAGTTAAACATAAATATTAAAGCAAAAAAATACCTCACAGGTTTTGCAATCAACTGTTTGTCAAGCTAGGAAATTTAGTATGTTTTACTAGTAGTGTAGGATTACAGGTTATTCTTTTACATTTCCAGTTTCACAAACATATTAATAATAGTTTCAGTAAAAATTTTTTTCTTTCTACTTCAGTTAAACAATTGGTCTCTGAATTTTATTGAACATGATTTCATCTTCAATATGTTTATTCTCAGTGATCCTCTTCTAATTTAAAAATAGAATGAAATGAGTACCTCAAAGAACTAGAGTGTGACAGTAAAATCCAATATGGAATCAATATTCCAGAAAACAGAAAGAAACCTATATTTCTTTCTCCCTTTCATGATTGCTCCATTCTTCAAACTCTTGTTTTCAAAAGACTGAAGAGCAAAGAATTTAACAATATAAGCAGGAAATGATCAGAAAGGCAGGCTAAGAAGAGAGGAATTTCAGAGCTACACAGGAACTACAGAACAAACTTGTAATCCTCTGCTGTGCACAGTCTGGTTTTAAATATATATTGTGATCCCAAGTAAGTCCAATTCTCCATTCTGAAATATCTGATCACCAATATCTCACTCAGGTGATGCTGACTCCATTTCTGACAGGAAATTCCATGAACATATCAGTCTGATGAAATATTTTCAGTAATGAACTCTGTAATTTCCCTCTTATTGCCTTCTTAATATACATTATATTTAATTATCCTCCTGGAGAAGTCTTAAAATTAGGAGGTTTCATTCCTTCCTTTCCCTACTGTTTCTCAAAACCGTGTACATGAAGATGTTTTAATAACTGCCTGTAAATCAGTTGTGTTGGATATTATTACAGTGGGGTTTTTGCCTATCTTCCCACCAATGCCTTTCTGTTATTGTATTATACAGAGTTGAACACTGTAGGA
Organism: Grantiella picta; assembly: GCA_013397955.1. Taxonomy (NCBI): domain Eukaryota; kingdom Metazoa; phylum Chordata; class Aves; order Passeriformes; family Meliphagidae; genus Grantiella; species Grantiella picta. Next base: position 1,755,379 of record VZRM01005556.1, read on the forward strand.
TACATTTGCATTTTTTAAACAGAGTCTCCTGAACACGTGGACAGAAATTTGCATTAACTTCTACCTATTCAAAATAGAATGAAAAGTGTTTAAGTGTAAGAAAAAAAAATCTTTTTTTATTAAACCAAAGTATATCACTTACCTGTTGGGGCAACACCCTAAAGTCATGACTAGGGGAGCCTTTACCTACAGTGGTTCCTTCTGCTGGCACCAGCACGGGGGCTACACACGAGAGAAGAGAGGGCTTCTGGAGGTCGACTTAGAAAAAGACGAGATTGAGGACTCTTCAGTTTATAAAAGGTGGGGTTTATTGGCTACATGGAGATCAGAACTGAAGAGAGTACAGAGCTGAAGAGTCAAAGCTGAAGAGTCCAGAACAAAGGCTGTGCACAAGGTTATAAAGGGGGGGCTAAAAAGGCGGGATTACATGTTTCAGAACTAATAAGAAAGTGAATACAAGTGAATTATAGAACAAACAACCAATGCACTAACACTGAGATAAAGGTAAACTGAGTGGTTGGAGGGAGATAGTGGCCCATACTATCTGTAGTACAGGGATGGGAGGTCAGAGGGAAAATCCATTTCTTCTTCACTCTCCTCTGGCCCATCTCCAATTTCTTCCCAGTCCTCCACACTTTCAAGGACACCAGGCTCTAACTCAGCCACCTGGGCCGCTACACTTACCAGAATACTCTATTCTTTGCTAAAACTCAGGAAATTGTTAGCATAAATAAACCAAGAAAAGAGTGTTATTTTTTTGACATTTAAGTTAAGACACACACCTAGAAAGAGATATTAGTTGTTAGTACACTGTGCCTCAAAAGTCAATTTCCCTTTTACAGGCAAATGAAAAGTAAATAATTTTATACCATTTTTCTGAGAGCAAGGAATTTTAAAATAATAATAATAATGTCAATATAGCATGATATTTTCTCTCCATCAAATCTGATGTCATGCTTGATACTCTGTTATTGTATTATAGGTCCCAAGATGAAATGATTGGCATATGAATAATTTTTACTTTGACCCAGGAAAAATTGGGAAAAGATAGGCTTGTCTAAAGGATTTATCTTCTGAGTGTTGGAAAGTGTAAAACAATCTAAACCTGTCCTTTAATGATGCCTCTTTATACGCAATGCAGCACAGCAAAAACATGACCTAGTACTATACTATGAATTATGCTGAAATATAACATTAATGAGGCACATGTATTTGCCATGAAAACTGATAATAATGTGGGTGCCCAGTGTCTAAAAACCTGATTTAATACATCAGACATATTTGTTGTGACAGTTATCACCAAAAAATAAATATTTACAAGCAGTTTGGTGTATGATGGTCTTTTCCTGAGAGTTATAAATCATATTAGTGTCTAGGGACCCAATTTTGTGTCAGGTCTTAGGAATAATATTGTGTCTATGGTGCTGAGTGCCTAGTAGTTTTTGAATTACATCAGAGTATTATTGCAGACTACCAGCAACCCTGCCTTTTCTAGTATGTTCCCATAATATAATAATCTGCCCTGGAAATGGTAAGCTACTGCTCCTTTGGGCAGTGCCCTTTCAAAAGTTTTCCTCTTGGGAGACCATAAATAGTGTCAACAGTTCAAATGGAATTACCTGAAATGAGAAGCAGAACAGGTCAGACCAATGCCCAGCTATTTCTGATTAATAGATCTTCCACTCAGATGCTTCAAATTAGAAAAAAATATATTTTCCAGGTATTCTGGGAAAGAACATTTCCTGGACTCAGTGCAACATGCTTTTAATTACATAACATAGGATCAAATCATCACAGATCTGCTTTGCCAAGTTAACTTTTTAGATTAGCTTTACAATAGATTTATATTGCCTGTGGATATGCAGAAGCAGAATAAAGCTAAGCCTGTCTGATTTTCAAACCATCATAATTTAAAGAGCTGTAATTCATATTTAATGAAGAAGAATTTATAAGAAAAGCTTCTACAACCATTTAACAAGAGACTTTATGAACAGGTTCTTTTTTTGCTTTGCTTAAAGCCCTTCACCTTATCCTTTCATTTTATAGGCTGATGCAGCATGTTAAGAGGAAGTCGGGTATTTTTAGAATGTTTTTATAAAAGACCCTAATATTAGAAATATTTCATGGTTTATACTTACATGGAATGGCTGGTGAATTTTCTGAAATGTATAGAAATTCTTATTTTAATGAGGACAGTGATTTATTGCAAGAAGAATAAGAAAAAATATTAATTCCTTATATTATTAACATTGATGACACAAATTAGAACTTGGATGTCTACCTCCCTTTTCTATGTAAGTGCTAAGGGCATGAAAGAAACACCGTGAATAGGTCTGGATTTCTGTAATGTCTTGGCAAAGCATGATGAAATCTTTATCTGACAACTCCTTTACATCTGCCCGAATACACACATTCAAACATGCTTTGCAGTCTGATTTAAATAAAAATTAATGAGAACTGGCAAAATATTGTGTGTCTGATGGGGAATGATAGCACCTGAATTAGTTAAAGCCTATTTTTAAGATTGTAATCGCTACTCTGGAAAAGAGTGTTGTCAATTACAGGTTATAGGGAGGAGCTAAACACATCTGAACTATCAGAAAATCTGAAGTTTGAAAGAATAAAAAAAAATAGAAATACTAAAATCATTAGAGAATGTAAATGAATATATCTGGAGAACCTCCACTTTCTTGGAGAATTAATGTTTGCATTCATCTGCATATGACTGGTAATGCAAGGGATGTCTGAGTGCTGAAAAACTGGTAGAATTTGCTCTGCAAAGGTAGGTTATTGTTCCTGTGTCTGCTGCCCAAAGCAGCTGTGAAAAGAGGCAAAGGAAATGTAGAAAAAGGGCACAGGTAAAGAAGGGTTATGTAAAAGACATCTGTCTTAAAGAAAGACTCAGTCATGGAAGATTTTATATACTTTATTTTAGGGACCATCTCTCTCTAGCCACAATTTCTCCCAGCATCTATTACAACATTTTGTCTCAGAATTCTGCCTTCACCGTTTGAGCAACTGGGTTTATCAGGAATTCTGAGTTAAGATAAACCTGTATGAAGGCTGAACCTGGACTCCAGAACACCTGTAATTTTTCTCCAGTCTCCTGTCTACAATGAAACTCTTGTAAACATAATTTTTTTTGGCTGAGAGGGTAATGTACTGTCACTCTTTCCCATTGAAGTTATTACATTTTATTAGTCAATTAAATATTCATTGAGGCTAAGAAAAAACATAAGAATGACCTCCAGTGTTGACAGAGAGGCTGGACGAAAAGACCCTGTAAGTGAGGCAATATCAATATTTAAATATTGAGTAATCTTGTCCTAGAGGGGTGATGAACTTGAATTATGCAGAGGGATTATATTAAATTATACAGAAGATTTATACATAAACATATTTTACCTAAAGTGAAACTACAGAAAAGCCTCCAGGAGAATGTATTAAACCTGCTGATAATGTACCAACAAAAGTAGTTAAAATTATATTTCTTTGATGCAGTTAATATTAAATTTGGAAAAACATATCAACAGACTAACATTCCTGATTTGAGAGTAAACAGTTTTGCACAAGATATTTTTCTTTTCAAATATACATATCTTTATGACTAGAGACAGTGAGTTTCACTCACTGAAGAGGTACCTGGCTACCTACACTGCTCAAGTATGGTGCTGGCCCTGTAGTTGAAAGAATGTCTATCCCAGCTGTGACCAAAGGTGATAATGTGCAGTGTCTGATAGCAACAGTGAGCAGAAAAGAAAAAGCCTACAAGAAAAAAACAAGTGATATACATTCCTTAAGTTTGGGTGACCAAAGAGGTCATCAAGCAGAAACACTAGGTCAAAATGACCGATGTATTATGACAGCTGAGGAAGTTCCATATTTGATTTCTCTGTTCAAATTGGAATTTGTATACTTCCATTGGGCCATGTTTCTGTTTTCTGAGCTGAAAAATCCTTTTTTACTTTATTCCTTTGCTGCAAAGATGCCTCATAGTGCTAATCATCTTTGTTACCTTATACATAGCTTTTCACTGTGTATTGTTTTCTGTTTTCTAAGTTGGACCAACTAATATTGTTCACAGAATTCAAGATATGGGCACACACATTTATTTTCTTTATTACTTTCTCTTTCATCTTATATAATTCCTGATATTTCCATCTATCTCTTCATCAGTGAGCTGACATTTCCAGAATATTCTCCAGAATGAGTCAGAGAACACTTGAGAGGTAAGAAAAAGTCCATACTCTATGTCTGCAGCCATTCTTCCCAATATCTATATGAATTCAATTATAGTTCTTATTGGACACAAAAAGCCCGAAACATCTATTAAGGTGGTGCAGTTTGTCCTCTTTTTCAGTTATTTCATTAAAAAGTTTAGAGGCTAGGACATCTTCGACACTAAAATATCATTTATAACTAAACTGCATGAGTGTAGTTTCTGATAAATACTCTTTCAGACATTTTGGAGTAAGAGGAATGAAAGGGAGGTTTCTAATGTGAATACTGCTGGTACTGACCACATATAATTTTATGCAGAAAACTTCTCAAGTGTCAAATTCATTTGCAATCTAACATGGTTCAATAAAATATCTATTATTTGGAACTATTTTTCCTAATTTCACTTTAAATAACCTGGAGTTTGAAATTAAAATCCATTGACATTATATGAGCACTAGGAAAAACTTCTGCTTTCCTGCTGCTATTTGCTTCTCTAGCTCTAGACATTTTTCCAAGGACTTTAAACCATTAAAAAGATGAATATTCCACACTTCTCCTACAGCAAAGAAATCTCTTCAAGTGAAAACCACTTTTTACTCCGTGAATTCTGTACTGGAAAACTGAAATCCCTGATGTCGTTCTGTTGGAAGGAGTATAACTCACAATAATGGATAAGCCAGACAATTTTACAGTGATCTGGCCTAATTTTTGCAACAGTATTATCTCAAGTGTTAGCTTTGTGGAAAATTACTGTAAAGTTATTGATTTGATTATAAATTCATATTATGTTTATGGGATGCTACTTGTTTTTATATAATTTCCATTCTGCTTTCAACTTTTTCTTGGCTATATTACTATAAGCCTCTTTATCTTACTTTACTATTCAAAAACACACTGGATTACTAAAAAGTTAATCTTCAAATTTATGCAAAAAAGTACAGAAACTTAGTTTTGACAAGCAGTGTTTTTTGTATTTAGGTATGGAAGCGAGAACTGATGGTTTCTTGGACATCTAATATATACACATACTTTTATGGTAACCTTATGCGCATTGCTCTGAATAATGGAAGAAATACCAGTGTCTTGCATTTTTCAGGGGGTGTCCTCCAATGTCAATAATTCTCCATGGCACATCATGTGCCTTTGTGGAACAGGAAGCACTTTACTGTAAATATCTGCTCATAAACTCAGTAAAGTGGGATGTGCAAAAATGCATTCCAAAATACATGTCGAGTTCTGCCAAGAACATAAATTAGCTTGCCTAAGTAATGTGGGTGTTCAAGAAAGGCTCAACAAAAAATGGTAGACCAGACATTTTATCACTTGTAGCAGCTTCAACAAAATCCATTTAAAAGACTTAAAAATGTTAGAGTCCAATATCCATCTAAGCCACAATATTTCTATTGCAAATGAGACAAAGCAAAAACAAATTCTGAATATTAAGTGGTGATACTCATATTTTTAAGTGAAAACTTTGGATTTGGAGCTTTAAAATACAGAACTGAGATTCATGGGGAATACAATACCCACCAGTACAGAGCTAAATATCTATTCACAGTTGCCAAACTCTGCATTTCCCTTTGCTATTGCAAATCTTATTGATGTATATAGAAATGGCTGCTTAAATATCTAACTAGCTGTGATCGCAGGAAATAGCACAATCTGGGCACGTGAACACTTTAAGAATAGTGGTATTATATGCAAGTTCCTACATGTTTTCAGACCTGGAGTTTCCTGCTGCATTTCTTGTTCTTCATATGATTACTGCTGCGAGCAGTAATAAAATCAAATTGCTAGTAAACTGCCTGTTTTTTTTCTGATTCAGTTTTTTTTCTGCTTGACTCATTACATTCAAACAAATCTACAGTCTATAAAATTCAATATGTCATCTAAGGTTATTCAAATAAAACACAGTCAGCTTCAAGCATGATGGGAGTTTTATGACTTTTGTGAACATTAAATGGTTTTTGCAGCAATTCTTGTCAATGACCTCTGGCAGAACTATTGGTAAGAGGTTGATTGCTCACTATAGACTTTCTGCTTTTACTAGCAAAAGGCAGAACAGACCTGCTGTTAATAAATTGTTCATTTTCTGTTGCTTTTGATAACTGGAAATCTGCATACACATGATATTAAAGGATGATGCTTCAAAACAGGAAGAAATTTGGAGACATGTTCAATTACTTTGATACTTCTGTCTTCATTTTCGTAATAAAATGTCTTTAAATGCATCGCAATGTATGTCAAAGTTTGGTATGTTTATGTTTTACTGTTTCAAGACATTTACAATGCAGTCTTAAAGGTACAAGTCTCTTTCCTATTACTTTTACAGGCACATTTACTACTTACCAACTTTCAGCAGGAGTCTATCTTCCCTCTGAGGATTTAAACTAAAACACATTGATTTTTAAATTTTTTGCTCTATCAAGCTCATAAAGGTATTTATTTCCTAAAATACATATTTTAATCAGGTGTATCTAATCAAAGAAATGAGTTAATGAAAAAAATTCCTCATCTGTACAGATGTATAGCATATCCTTGAAGATCACAAAAAATGCCAGTCTTGACATAAATCAGATGAGATGACAGACAGGAAAAATAATCTAAACCCCTCTGTTATGATTCTTATGAAAATTGGACTTTTTCCTACATTGCAATAGTTTGAATACATCCTACTACAATGGGGAATTTGGTGGGGTTTTTAATTTTTTTCTCTCCCCTCTAACAAGGAATGAATCAACAAGAAATGACAGTCAGTAGAGTACTTCCTGAGATTCAGAAACAAATGAATTGCTTTACCTAAAATTAGTAGACTTCCAGGATGAAAATGGGAACATTGCTGTACTTATGACCATAAGTATAATATATACAAAAGGAACTGAATGTTTCTTACAGCACACCTTATGCCTTTGGTGGTGCAGTTCTAAGTATTTCTCATGTCAAATAATTGCAGCAAGCTAATGGACAAATGCTTGTAGAAGTAGGCATAGTAGAGAATACATAGAATGAATATAGCTGTCCCTATGTTTACTGTTTTCCATCTGACCCAGTTGTGATACTGTGGGTTGACAAATTTCAGGAATTTTTTGATGATTTTCGCTAAGTTAGTGATGTATATGTTCTAACAAACATTTGTAAGAACATATAATAACGTATGTTCTTACAAACATATGTAAGAACAGTATCCTTTGCATACTGTTGTTTATGTTCAAGAATTGAAAGATCTTAGTGCCTATGTGTAAAGGAATTTTTGTTTTCAAAGAATTAAACACAAGATGAGACAGGAACATTTACAAAAAGACTTTTTTCTGCTGTTCAGTTGACATGAGAGCAAAGACAGCTTGCAAGACACAAGGGTGGAACATTTGAGTCACTGGTTATGAGCTTCAATATTCAGATGCTAATTTTAGAGTCTATAACATGGTAATAAAGGCATGGCATGAATCATAACAGTGAATAGTGTCTGGTACTCAAACATCATACTTTATCTGATGATCCCAAAGTACATTACTGATATTTAATTATTTAACTCCCACAACATCCTACAGAGGTAGGTAAATATTAATTTACCTTGCAAGAGAGAGTTCTTGTGGTCTAAGCCCAGCTGGCAGATAAGCACCACACAGCTGTTTGTTCAATTCCACCTCTCCTCTCCACCCCAGTGGAATGGGAAGAAAAATCAAGTAAAACTTGTGGGTTGAGAAAAGAAGAGTTTTGTAATTGAAAGCAAAATAGAAAGTAATAATAATAATAAATATAAAAAATAATTATAATAAAAAGGGAAATAATAAACCTAAAAAATTGATGTACTATACGAGTGCTCACCACCAGCTGACCAATGCCCGAGCCCTGCCCTTGAACACAGATCTGCCTCCCTTCTAGATAATACCTCCACTTTATATACAGGACATGAGGTTTGGGTCACCAGTCCGGGCTATGCTTCCTCACAGTTTTTCTTTTGTGTTCCTCCTAACCGACAGAGCATGAGACACAGACAAAAAAAACACCACCAAAAAAACCAGAACCAAAAACCAAAACCAACCAACCACCCAACCAAAAAACCAAGCCCAAAACCAAACACAAATAAACACGCAAAAANAAAAGAAAAGAAAAGAAAAGAAAAGAAAAGAAAAGAAAAGAAAAGAAAAGAAAAGAAAAGAAAAGAAAAGAAAAGAAAAGAAAAGAAAAGAAAAGAAAAGAAAAGAAAAGAAAAGAAAAGAAAAGAAAAAAGAAAAGAAAAGAAAAGAGAAAAGAAAAAGCTAAAGTCCTTGGTTTTGGCTAAATATGGCTAAGCAAAAAACCAAGAAATTGGTGCTATCTGCATTGTTCCCATTCTGAATCCCAAACACAGCAATATAGGAGCTACTGAGAAAAAATGAACTCTATCCATCCCAGCTGAAACCAGGACATTAATTCACTTTGGAAGAAGATTTGAAAGAAGCTGTAATAGTTCTGTAAATCTATTTATGACAGTTTGAATATTCTCATTTAGGCAAATCTTGTCTTTCAGTCTATGAGGGAATACACTGTGTTGGTACACCAAATGAATAAGAATGTTTGCAGTAGGATTGTGATGTAAAGAGAAAGAGGATCCTTATCCATGAGAAAACTTGGTGATGGATTAAAAATCAGGTCTCCCTTTCCTTTGCTGATTTCCCCACCATTAAGCCAGGATTTTTGAATTGTATTCTTGAGGCTACTACTTTTTCTTGATTTTACTAAGCAGTGATATTTCTGAAGTTCACTATCAGTTACACACACACACACTCACAAAGTTCAGTTGGGTTTCAGTCCAGTTTCAAAAAATAACACTTCAGTCCATCTGATCAGAAAAGATGTTCAGCTGTTCATTGCTAAAAAACTTTATTATAAAGTACTATTTCATATACCATTAAATACATTCACTGACTTATTTCACTCAAAAGTATGTGAAATCTATTGGCAATCACATCTGGTCTCAGCCTGCACTGCAGTACTAATTCATGAGCATGTTTTGGTAGAACATAATTTAATGAATTCTTGGCCTTGCTGGCACTGGCTCTTGACAAGTTTATTTTATATTATATGGGATTACTGTGATAATTTTCCTGGAGTCCTCTTTTTTTTTTTTTTTTTGCTGAACTAGTCAACAACCCTCTTGGCTCTTTTGGCACTTGGACACACCCTGTTATTTTTGTGAAATTCTCTTCTGTGACCTTATTGATCTCAACTAATGTGTTAGATGCAACCCAGCAATATACTCTGGTTTAGAGGTATATGTTTGCCTGGAAATCCCAGCTTTTCTAATGAGGTAAAATGAAATATTGACTTAAGCATCAGAAGAATATATTTTCCAATGGTCTTACACTGTGATACAAATAAATTTTAATCAAGTTTGACTTATTCATGATCAATGTTTTCGGCTTTTTGTGAAACATCTTTGTGGCTATTTTCATTACAAAGCTATTTCAGTCTGTTTTGATAGGAGAAAAAAAATCACATTGTAAACAGAAAACAGGTCTTGGCTCAATGTTTTATTTCCTGTTTCTTCTAACTAGCAGGAATGGATAACCAGACAATATTCATGTTCCAATTTCTTTGTAATTAGGTTTCCAAAAACCAGATTATGTTGGTTTATGACTTGAGAGTTCTACTTGTTGAAGGTAAATTGATCAAAATCCTAAACTGTGTATTTTAGGAGCAGTCCTGTGTAAACTATTTTGGGAGTTGATGAAATCCTGATTCCAGGTCTTTCCTCACTTGTACTTTCTGCCAGTACAGTTAGGAATTATGAATACAATTCAGGTTTTGTTTGAAAATGAGAAGTGTTGTTCTCTAGGTCAAGTAACTTGCATGTCATTATGGTTTCAGAGACTTTAAATTGTCTGATGGAATTTAGGTCATTCTGATTAAACAGAAAAATCTTTAAAATTTAGCAAATTTTATTAAGTTTAGCCTGTCTGAGAGACCAATGTTGAATTTCATTCTTCAATATCTCTTCATGTGAAATCTGTATTCAGAATACAAGATGAAAAGAGAAAGTTTTATTTTGTAACAAATTTATTTTGAGGACCTGTTTTCCTCTTTAAATGATATTTTCTACGTTGTACTTTAAAGAGGAACCCAATTCAGACAGATTTAATTCAGAATATAAAGAGTTATAAAATACTCCCAATTTTCATGTCTCTGCTCTGCTACATTTGACAGTCTTAATTACTATTCAAGTGTTTCTTCCTGTTGGAATATTCAAAGAGGCAGATATAGTTTACTGAAGCCTTTTTTAGAATTAAAAGTTTGTAATTTTCTAATGAGCTCTGAAACTAGAGATTTTTTTCCAAAAAGTAAATGTATTCAATAAATTAATGCTATGTACAAATTTTCCTTTACTTGTCAAAAATCCAAAGAAGACCAGATATCTATATTTAAAAAAAAAAAAAATAGAGCTCTTAAAACCACTTGCAGAATATGGAAAATCCTTCTTTTAACAGCTGTAAGCTTCTTGATCTGTTCCAAAGAATGAGATTTTGCTGTGGTCTGAGCTTGGAAGCACCTGCTTTTGCTTTTGCAAGGTAGTCTGTTCTAATTTTATTCCATAGGCCAGGGGCCAGAGGAAACCCAATCATGGCAATAAGTTATGGTGTCTTAAGTCATATCAACCTAACCACTGAGATGAACCTCAAATATCAATATGAAAAAAGTAATTCAGAGAAATTTATTTTTGAAAAAGTTCTTACATGTTTTTTCACCTCCACAGTTGTCATAATGACTTAAATACGGACTAGGATATATGGCCAAATTCAGAAATAAATTCCACTGCTTACAAGCCTGAAAATCTGAGAAAGCTTCTTCATACCTCTGCTCATTGATGCAGTTCTGGCCATTAAGAAGGTGGGACTGAAAGACAAAAAGCATGTTGAATAATGCAGGAAGAGGGGGCTGCACCTTGAACAGGAGGTTTGTCAAATTCATACACAAAATCTCTGTCCAGATTCTAGCTTCAAATGCTTAGGCATGAAAGCCTTATTTTCTTCAATAAGCTCCAAACTAAAATAAAAGAAATCATAAAATTTATTGAAGAGCTCTGAAGTTTGCAACAGTTTTGTGTGTTGTATTGGTTTTATAAGTTTGGTATAATTGGACAACTTATTTAGCCTAGAAAATAAATGCTTTGCAGAAATGGTTTGTTTTTTTCTGTCAGATGGCGTGAGAAATACACAGCCTGAGGACCTGGATTACATCCCTCCCTTCATTTAACACAGTCCTTAGCCACAAGCTCCTCTAGCACTACTACTGGTTAATTGGAAGGTAGGTATTAATGTGTTGCATACCAAATGTGTCTAAAAGATGCATTCAGCCTCCCAGTAAAAAAAAGTTCCACATTCTTGCCTTGAAGCCTGAGACTACCAAAAGATGCATATTGAGTGTCAAGAATTAAACAAGGACAAATGATTTGATTTTATGCTGTGGAGATCTTAAGTGTACACTGAATATTTTCAGATTTATTTTCAAACCCCACACAAGTTACCCTTGAAAAAGAAAACCATTTTGATTTCAGTGTTAGAATTTATGGGATCTGTGATGTCAAAATAGAGTCTACAGTTTTTATTGAGTAGCAGGAATTACGGTACTGAGATTAGCATTAGTGTACCTTGCAAGAGCTTCATGTAACAATGATTGTGTAATAACATCCCTGAAGCTTGTCACTACACACAGAATAGCTGTGAATCCACCTAATTTCTCTTGGCTTTTAAAATGTAATTTTAGTAGATTATACAGGACCTGCAGATAACACCAGCCCTTATCCAGATCATGCAATTCTAGGGCAAAACGGAATTTTAGTTTTTCAGATCTAGCAGAAGCTTTTATTTAATTTTTTTGTTGGATGATGCCAACTTAAAACTCATATATGAAAAGGCAGGAAATTTTTTCATACTGATCAGCTGGGGACAAAATTTCATAAATCTAGGAGGAGATACAGGTCAAACAAAATAATTTTTATATTTAAAGAAGATGAAAGTCAAGATTTTCAGTGAGATTAATCTATTAGAGCACTTATGAAATACAGAAGAAGCATGCTAAATCCCTCCTCCAAGTAGATTTATTTAAGAGTTTTTATATATCTGAAAGTATGATATAAACAGCTACTAAACCCTGGTGTTTTCTACATAAGAAATATTTTATGAATAACAAAGTTGAATTGCTCTTGAGAAGAACTCTTAAGCAAATGATCCCCATAGACTACAGTGGAGGCAATTACATAGTCTACAAGTTTTTGGCCAGCCCACATTTGCTGCACCATAGTGCAGGTGAAATCTGTTGTTAGGTTGAGGAAAGTGTCAACTGTTCTTTAGCTGACTATGTATATTATACAAACTAACTTAATAATGAAATCACATGCTAACTGTAACTTTTTATTGAAGATATATTTCTTGTAAAAAAATATGTGAAGGCTCTTACTACCAAGACTGATTGCATAAATTTTGACTTGCAGTTTCTCTAGTAATAACTCATTGTTCTGAAAATTCTGTACAACTGGAAGGAAAAGAAATGGTATATGCCCTTATACTTGACTGTAAAGATAGTAAGGAAGACATTTATTTTGTGTTTTACTCTCTGTGAAATTATGTTTAATGAATTGTGATTTTGAAGAAAAATGTTGTTTTTTTCTTATATTTGTTTTTCTTCAGTTAGAGCAAAGGAACTCTGAACTGTGTTAGAAAGTGTTTATGTCTGTACAATACTGTTTTTTTGCTTTTCTAAGCCAACAGCATTTAGACACTCTTATGACAGATGACATGTTTTGTATGGAGAAGGGTTTCCAAAGTAAGTAAATAAAGCAGAAATACTTAGTTTGGATGGACTCTTTGTACCATGACACTTCATGGAACAAACTAAGACCCATTTGGTGATGTTGACTTGCTGTGTGTTTTGATCAGAGTGCTTCAGCTAAACCTCTAATCTCGCAGTTGTGCCTCCATAGGTGGATGCTTACACCTCTATGTATCCCCAGAGTCACTGGGACAGTGAGAATATGGCTGTTAATTTGCATGGATCCTGGGACTGAGCTGGATCTCAATTAGCTGTTGGGTAGGTAAGTAGTAGATAGGATATGGTAGCTACCTCAACCACATGGCTGTATTTCTTGTTTACTATATTGATTCAGGTTTTTGAAAGACAATGGCAGTTGTTCGGCACTGTTAAGACAATTGTTCTGCCTTGGACTTTCACACCTGTTGTTTTCTTTCATTTTTTTTTCAACCATTTTTGTTTCTTTTAAATTAATTTAAATAAATATTTTTTTTCCTTCTCTAGATCCTAGACACCTGTGCATGTAACAGGAGGTGATGTCAGATACGTGTTAACTTAGATCAGTTCTTGCTTAACTAAAGCTATCAAAGTATTATCTATTTGGGGCAGTTTCTGTTACAGTAATTTTTTAAAAACAAGTTATTAATTTATCTGTTACTGTCTGCTGGACACCACGAAGAAATGAGAATTAATCTCAGTAATTTTTAATTATTATATGTTTCAAGTATTTCTACTATAACCTATTATAGCACTTAGATAATTGCACTGTGTGTGCTTTGTTCATGTTTTGATTAAGAGGTGACTAGCTCTGTAATGCTAATTCTGTTGAACTTAGTGCAATAAATTGGATTGATCTCAGAAAATGACATAATCTTATTTTTTATTGAGCTTTGGTTATGCAGTGTTGTCTTTTACTATATATAAAAAAAAATGTCCAAAGAGATTCTTATACCATAAAAGTATAGGCAGTACCATACAGGGATGAAAAATTCTTCTCATGAGATCTGGACTAATCTATAACTCTCCTGTTGTTACAAATTCAAAACACAGATTAGAAAACTTGGAAATTCATCCATTTTTTTGCACAATTTAGTGCCATGAGTGAACATGCACTATTATATATGCAAGTATTGCAAAAAAGATCAATCTGTAGAATAGCATAGGTTTGACACAAACCCCAGTGGTTATAATTTCACTTCTCTATAATTATGCAACTACAACCTCACCTGAACTTCAATGTAAATTTTGGTGTTATATGTCCACATGAAGTGAAAATCAAAAGTATTTGTTCACATTTCTATGGGACAAACCTGTGACTCACAGCAAGAAATAAAACTAATTAACATACATCATAGACAACTAATGTCTTTTTCAGGGCTTCTATAAATATTTCTTTTCTAATTGACTCTGCTATCCTTTGAGAAAGGTGAGAAACCTGCTGTGTATTGGAAAAAGCCCATGAAGCAGTAGCCCCACAGTGTCTGGCCTGCCTCAGAATCCCACCTGCCTAGGCTGGTATCCCAGCCCAAAAAAGAGCCCTCAGGGGTTACCTCTGAAAAAATACAACGGTGGGGCAGATGTCTCTTAGCACCACATGTTGAGCCTCCAGAGCTGAATGGCTCTGCATCTGATATGTCTTTCTGAACAGATCTAACATTTAGGAAGAAACTCTCTCAGTGATTATACTGAAAGGAAGGTAATGGTCAGGCACAGGTGGTGTATGGGTCAGGTGAAGCTATGGTCTATCTCAGTTTGACTGTTTTGTATAGTGGCTGTGACTTTCTTTAGCCATGTCTTCATTCCTTCTCTCTGCAACCTGATCTCTCCTCATTTTGGTATATTTAACATGAATAGTTTCAAACAATTTATACCTTTGACGTTCTGTTTGGTTCTACAAACAACATGTATCTAGAAGATGCACTATATAAATGAGGGATACTCAAGAAATTAGTGATGGAGAAAGGGAGCAAATTTGATAGGAAGCCAGGGGAAGATATGTTCAGCTGAATCAGCATGTGTCATCCTTTTAGCCATGCAGCAGGTAGCTCGTATCTAGCTAGGATAATTAACATCAGTTATAAGGGATGTGATTTTGACAAATTTTTCTGTTGTGGTGTGTGCTTTTATTCATTTCCATAAAGTTACACCTGAGTATAATTAGAGCATGTATTCAGATGCATTTTCAGAAAGAGCAAGGATTTTTTTTGTTTGTTTGTTTTTAATAATATGGAAAAGCTGCTTTATGGCATATTTGCTGTATTTATCTTGACTTGAATATACCTCATATGAAATTTCTATTTAATCTGCTCACTGAATTAATGAAGATAATTGGCGGATTATTTGTTTTCAACAAGGAGTTTTTAAGCATATATATCCAGTAAAGTGGGAATCAGATATTAAGGTACTAATTTGATATGAAAAGCGGCTTTTTATGATGTACTGAACCCAGGACAGCCCGTGGCATCCAATTAGTATTACAGCTATCATAACAACTAGCATTAAGAGGATTAAAAAAGAGTATTGATACAATATAAACTAAAAAGAATTAATCCTAAAATTAAGGCTGTGCACTTTTTTCACTGCTTTTTTATTGAATTGTGAGGCAAAATGTGTTTCACAACTTTTTTTTTTTTAAAATAAAGAAAGTTTTGCTTCTAGTGTCCTCCAAACTTCTAAGAAATAGTGAAAGACATAATTTCATTGTATAGAGAATTGTGGAAGGATCTGCCAGGCAATATGTCTGATGGAGACTATTGATCTGAGTGCTGCTGACAATATTTTTGGCAGGTATACATTGAGCTGGTTTTGAAAGCTCTGTCCTCCTTTGTCCTTACGGTTCAGATGTTTTTAGACCACCCAAAGTGGGGGGTACCCCTTAATTTTTATTTTTTTAATTTTACATGTTCTTTTATCTGGAAGGAACTGGACAGGTAATGAAAGAGAACAAAAGGGTTGAACCCAAAAACACATGAAGCATGCCTATTATTTTGCCTACATTTCTGTTTTCACAGCAGCATGAGTTTGTCTTTGCCTTGCTTTCTCTCCTGCAGGCTGGTACAGTGCCAGGGATGCACATAAGCCAGATGTTTGGTGGCTTGCAGAGTCCTCTACTTTGAAAAAGAAAAATGTTAGGGAAGGCACTTCTCATGGGGTAGACATTTGCTAATAAATGATGGCATTCTTTTCCTCTGAAGATGTTCCTTTCTAACAGAAGGAAGATTCTTTCTTTAACTTAAGGCATATCTAGATTTAGCTGCATTCTTTTGTCCTCTGCATTAGAGATGTGAGCTCTGTGGATCATACTGTGTGCTTCCTAGGCATCCTCCCTGCCACCTGGGGAGCTGAATTCCTGTTACATGTCGCTGAAGCAAACCATCCTGGACCAGATTTGCTCCTTAGACAGATTTACCCCTTGCTGAGCTGGTATCAAAGGGCCCAGTCATACAAAATGTTACATAAACGCTATTTTAATGTTTAGGAAATGGAACAGTTATCAGACAACAGTGGTAGCCATGCAGGATCAGGATCTAAATATGTGTTCTTGGTTAGAGGGTGTTTTTAGAATCTTATTTCATTTCACCTTTAAACTATATACAAAGGTTTAAATAAATATCAGTGCTGATTGTTTACAGCTTTCTCCCACCATGGCTTTAAACATTTATTATTCTGACTCTTTTAAAATACACTGGCAGCTTTTTATGGCTATGTTAAGCAAACCTTTAGGGCAGCAGACAAGACGGGATATTATTCTGAGATTAAGGAAGGAAAATGAGAAAGAAGGATATGAACAAAGGCAGACTCAAGCGGAAGAGGATCACACTCTTTTTCCACTGCTGGAGGAAACCACAGCCCCCATTGTGTGTGCTCTGAAAGTGATTATCTCCAGTCACTAGTTTTCTCAGAGTCTAATCCGCTGATTCACTGGCTTTTTCTCATCAGAGTTGAAAATGAGACATCAAAAAGTATTAATATCCATTATAGCAAAGATCCACACCAAAGGGACCATTAGCTTATCTGCGTTAAAATATTTGTTGGATAAATTTTGTTTCCCAAACACATTTTGAGGTGATAATTTACTATTCTCTCTACTTCCATTTTGCAGGGGGCTTGACAGCTATTGTGGAAATGAAATGTATCTGGCACTGCAACTTCATGTGCTATCACTTTGATTACATTATATATATGCATCCAAGGATTGTGATTTTGAAACCACAGATGTCTGGGGCTTGGCTAATAAAAGACAGAATTGTCAGCTGCCCTGTGTCAAGGATAACTGTCTCTCTCTGGGAAGCAGAGACTGAAGCGCCAGACTTACATCCTCACACTGTGAGGTCTCTAATTAACTGCAGCACTCAGAGTGGGCCAGACTGAAATCAATATATTAAGCCCCACTGATGTTAAAAAAATTCCTCAAATCCACTAGCAATTTAGAAACAGGAGCAATGTATGAGTATGAAAATACTGTAATTTATCTTTTTTTTTTTTTTGAGCCTGTTCAATGCTTTTCTGAGGTTTTGATAAGAGTAATTTTGTTGCTCTGTATATCACAGGATTGTACTACCACACCTCTCCATTTATCACCCTATTATACTGAATTACTTGCTTAATTAAATGTTCTGTGCAACAGCAGTACTTGATGTGCATAACAGATAGCAGTGCAGAGAGTATCACAGGGCAATGCTGGGCTTCAGTTTTGGAGTAGTGTGGAATGGGCGATCCAAAGTCTTGCAACAGAGCTCAGTGCTCTTCTCTGCTAAAAAGGATTTTTTTCCCCCACTGCTCCAGTCTAGCGCCTCTTCCTTTGGTCACCACACCAACCTTCTCAGAGCACCAGGGACCCCAGGCAGGCTCCTCAGCTGCTCTGCCACAAGCTCTTGTCTGCCATCAGGATAGGTGGACGTAATGTGAGTGACTTGCTAATATTTGTTTGCAAGCTGGATCTTTAGAATAAAGGAGTTTCAATACCCACTCTAAGGCTAAGATGAGCAATTAAAAAAAGTCACGAACACCAGAGGTGCTTGTGGTCTGTGCCATTCTCTGGGCAGCCTAGATTTGTGGCTGAGGAGAAACACCTGCTCCTTCTGCTTACACTTGGCACTTAGACCCACATAATTTCTTTTCCTTGTTGAGTGTCTTAGGTGTGATTAACTTTGACCTGACCAGTGTGGTTTCTCCTGGAAGGCAATGAAAGTGTTTGGTACAACAAAAACCATGGTTGTAGAAAATAGAGGTGATCAAGGCTCACTCCCTTTATGCCTTTTCATTAATTGATTCTCTGGGTTGGATCTTTCCAAAGCAGATTAGAGTTTGCAATGTTGTGTGGAGCCTTGGCTATAATTTTTGCAATTCAGCTCCATTCAGCTCTAGATAAAGATACCAGCTGGACAGTGGCGAGCTGGGTAGGGAACATCTGTGAACATCTCAACCAGCAACTCTGCTCTGTGCACTGGATATCCGTTTAAGTTGAATTGTAGATATATTTGAGTTTGTTTTCAAGGTTCTTCATAAGAGCAGCTCTAGTTCAATGTGAAATTGTTGTTTCATCCTGGTCAGCAGCCCTCCTGTGACAGGGGGGATCTTTAGATCACCCGTCAGTGAGCACCTTGGGAGACTTGCCAGTGCAGAAGACAAAACCTGTCTCAGGAACTGGCCTGAGGAATATCTTGACTGGAAAGAGGAGTTACCTGACCATATGCAGAACTAAATCCATAATTAATTTCTTTAATTTAAGCTCTCCTTCAGTAAGATTTTTCGTTCCTTGCTGTCTATAGGTGGGGAAGCAGATAGGAGCCAAAAACCACACAAACCTGTGCATCAGTCAGCCTATATTCCAAGACGACAGAAAACATTTTACTGCTAAAATGCCAGCTTGAGATACCTGAGAAATTATTAACTAAATTTGGCACATTAGGTAAGTAGAGGATAACATCCTATTATGTGTGCCTAAATCAAAAGTAATATTCAGATTCTGTTTGTTCATTGGGCTACTTATCCATGAAAACCTGAAAATCTGTAAAATTGTATATGCAAAACTAGATAATATTTTAATATCAATGTCATAATGGTTATTATGGAAGTCCATTTCCAGGAGAAACTATATTTCTT
Organism: Grantiella picta; assembly: GCA_013397955.1. Taxonomy (NCBI): domain Eukaryota; kingdom Metazoa; phylum Chordata; class Aves; order Passeriformes; family Meliphagidae; genus Grantiella; species Grantiella picta. The sequence continues at coordinate 1,774,492 of VZRM01005556.1, forward strand.
ATTAATAGGCTATATAAAACTCATAGGAATCTGCTCTGATTTCCTACCACCAGTGGAAAAAAAAAAGGCAGGTCAGGGTAAAAAACCCAAAAATTTCAATTACATTTACAGCAGCAGCTGAAGGGGAACAAAATCAATGAAAGGAGCATACTTATTAGAGACCTGCAGTTGCCATAAAAGTGAAACTAAATCACACTGACAGTGTCTGAACTTCAGATAAATTGCTTTGAATTCAGAATGGGAGCCTGGAGAAATAATGGAAATGATATTGCAGTTGTTGAAGAAAAGGAGAGAACTTTTTGTATCTGTTGCTCCTCTAGACTTTCTTGGTATTTCAGGGATCAAACACTAATTTTTTTTTTTATTATTATTTTTTGTTTCTCTAACAGATGGAACAGTGCTGTCAATCACCTTGGCACTGACTGGTTAGAGAATTTTGTGGGTTTTAGAGATGTGATATTTCTCTTTAGTAGTCATCCAAGGTGACCCATAGTTAAGCCCTAGTTCTTGTTGAAAAAACCCCCAAACATCAAAACAGAAATGCAAGAAAGATGAGATAAGATAAACAGTGCGAACTTACTGTTTAAATAACTCATCTAACAATTCAGTTCATTTTCTGTGGCATCTGCACTGAATGCAATCCGGTGTTGGCTCCTGTGAATTTCTTTACCAAGAACAGCTGCACTTTCCAAATTCACTGTAGCTTTTGGTTCTGAAAGACTCAAAATTTAGCTGTCATATTAATTGCCTTAACTCCATAGTTTACTTTTTGGAATACCGTAGAAGAAAGCTGCTGCAATCTAAATCTTAAAATAATAAATCTTATAATGGTTCTTTCGTGTCTTCTTGGATGAAAATTTCTTGCATGGACTTTGCTCGTGATTCTTCTCAGAGAGACCCGAGCTGAAGACCAACTGGTGTTCTCAAATTACTTTTGCATATGCAGAAGAGGAAAATAAAATTGGGAAAGAGCCAGAGTGCCCTGGGAGAGAAGTTTCTCCAATGCTTGTGCTTATGCTATGAAACCCCTCACACCTTGATGCTGTGCTTGTGACCTTGGTGCTGTGCTTTCCAGACTGCATATGGTATTGTTGCTTAATTTGAAACACTATGCTTTGTTAATTGGAGTTTTTTATTCAGTTTTGTAGAACATATTTTAGATGCTGATAATTGCTAAAATATAAATATTTATAGAGTAATGAATTGTTCCAAATACTGATGTGTTACATCATTTTGTTGATGAAGAAAGAGTTCATCCATGGTTGCCTAAGGACTACACATTATATTTGTGTGTAAAGAACCTAAATTCTAGACTAAAATCCTAGCTACTCTACACTGAAATGAAACCTGAAATGCTGCATTATGCTTTAAGAGAATGGAAAAACAACCTGTGATAAGAATTCAATTGATATCAAAATTACCTTTATCAAGAGGGTGGCTATGACACCTCTTTTTATTAAACAGCTTGTACTGCAAAACAAACCAAAAGGAGTTCAGATATTACAATAGACTTGCCGCAGTGCAAATCGAATCTTTCTGTGTGTGTGTGTGTTTGTGTGTGCTGGGAATTCAGGAAAAAGTTAAATAAGAAGTCTGTCATTCCATTTGATATCCTTCAAGTTTTAGGAAGATTTGGATGCTGGATGGCATTAGCATCCATTGCTTCAAAGAAAAGAGCTTTTAAATCTTCTCTGAGTTTATTTCAGCTTGAAGTCCAGTATGACACACCACCCACTGTAATCCAAGGTTTATTGAAATTCCTATCTTCAAAAAGTTTTGCAGTTTAAAAGTCTTCCATAACAAAAGGTCTTTCCAGGTATTAATTGTTTGGGACAAATGGAGGGAAGTGTACAAGTCTGTATTGCTGAATTTTGAAATACTTTTAAGAGCCAAAAAATGATAATTTCACCAGTAAATAAGAACTACTTCCTCATCTGGTTCTAATAAAAGTAATAATTCATACATATTAAAGGGTTGACATAATTGAGTAAGAGGATATTACTGAGACCGTGAATTGATTCACAGGATTAATTTATAATTCCACTTTCTGGATTATCTTTATGAATTTTTATTCTCAGAATGGTTGATGATTTGTTTCTAAGGAGTAATACACCATTTATACTGGCCAAGCTATAGAAAGCAAGGTTGGATGGTTGTGCAAGTTGTATCGCAACACAAATGATGCAGATGAAGAATGATCTGATTTAAAGAGTTGTGTAAGCTCTTGTACAAAGTAAGATGTGGAGTTCACTGTGTGTGAAAGACTGTCTGCAAATTGATGAGTGTGGGTGTTTGGGTGCCCATATGTTGAACAGTTTGCCCACTAGTGTGTGTGTACTCACATACCGCAGTTAACAATTTACTAGAAGAAATACACAATTTTCTTACTCTGAAAAAAAATTCCAATAATCTTTTTATTTAATGGAAAACAATGTGCAGACACTCAGCACTCTTTAATTTGGAATTAAAATCAAAACTCTCTTTGTCTCATAAGACCATGACTACTTGAGATGCAGCAGACCATGATTCATCTTTTGATGTTTGTTTCTGATTCTTTGCATTCTAATTTAGTTCTGGCCTAAATTATGGAGTTAAGCCTTCTTTATAATCTTATACAGATATGGCTAGGCTTTCACATATATTTGATTTTGTTTTTCTAATATCTAAATTTTTTCTGTATACTTGCAATGAATTTGTATTGCAGCGTATTTCACCACCAGCCTTTCAAGTAGCTGTACTGTAAGTCCTTGAAAGGCAAATATTGTTGAGATCTTTAAAATGATTGTTTCAAGAGGTGCATTCTGAAGACAGATAAAAAAATGGCTGGAGTTTACCAAGAGGCATCTTTTAAGATGGTATGAAACAGTTAGATCTGTCTGCATTCATCTTGTCCCTCAAAATCAAATGACTGTTATCCACACTGATACCCTTTATATTTTTCTGAGCTTTTTCTGTGTTCTTCATTCCCTCCCCACACTGTTCCCATTTTTCATCTGGCAACATAGAAACATAATAATAACCCATTGGTGCTCACAACCACGCACTGAAGAAACAACCATAAGGTTATCCAAGAGTAGATTTTACTAGTCTGACCCACTCTAAAAGCCAGTCTTAATAGGTTCAATAGGCTGGAGAATTTGTTGATGCACATTTTCCATCAGGAATCCATAGGTGAGATATTCCAAGAAACAGATAGCCCTCAACTTGCATGTCAGAGAAGCAAGTCAAGGCAAGGGAAAGAAGTGGCAAAGTAAGGATAGAAAAAAAGGCAAGGAAGAAAAAGGAAAATAATGGGAAAGGGGGAAAAAAAGGTAAAGGAAAAGAAGGGGAAGGGAAAGAATTGAAAAGTAAAAGGGAAGGGAAAGAATGGAAAAGTAAAAGGGAAGGGAAGGGAAGNTGATTTATACATTTAATCTTCCATGGCTTTAGTTTTTATTATCTCAAGGGTTTGGTCCATTTACATGGCAGATGGTCAGAAAGGAATTTCTGATTCTGTTGCTGGAAAAGAGGCTGAGGTGCAGCGGCTCATTAAGAAAACATTGTCATTAGGAGCTTTATTCTGAAATGAAAAGTATCCCTTTGGTATGAAGACCAAACCCATAACTCCACGATAATATAGAATGAAGTGATACTAATGAACTCTCTGTAGATCACTAGCAGTAGGAGCAATTTGAGGCTGTAATGAACCCTGAAATGCTATCTGGCTTGCCATATGAAGTGATTTTTGATACTTAAAAAAAAAAAAGAAAAGTCTGTGCATCAGCAGTGCTTCAGAGATTAGAGGATAACTCAGGCTACACTTCATTCTTCCTAGACACACATTGTGCATCACATCTCAACATTTAATGTTAAATAAACCATTCAAGGGATAACAGTAATTAATTAAGTATATTGCTATAGTTTTTTCTCCTCTCATTTATTTAAGTAAAACCTCTTAGTTGGAAGAGTTAGAAACATAACAAAGAGTGGCTTTGATTTTAACTTCAATTGATGCCTGATATGGATCACAAGGTAAGTAAAAACCTTTGGTTGAAGACCTTTGCTGAAGTATTAAAAACAATCCCTCTTCCTACTAAATGTTTCGCCAAAGTGGTTTTTCAGTTAGATTCCAAGAGTGAAAAGAATAATGATCTACTCTAAGGAAAATATGTATCAGATGATTTTATATGGCAAATAAATGAATTAAAAATTAATTTGAGTAATTTTGAGCTGAAATTTCTTCTAAGCATAAAGTTGCAGCATAATACTGTGTGGGAAGGATTGGACATATTTTAGCATCATAGAAAACTTCCCAGTCAGCTGAGGCATAGGCTGTCCTCAGAACATATTTTTCCACTCTGTCTCTCTTGCAATGAAAGTATCTGAAGCAATTATCTAAAAATTTAATATGCGACTCTGGGTACAGTAAGTTGAATCAAATTAACACTTCAGTTGTGTTGTCTTATCTGGTGAAATGGAAAGAATTTTCCTGTCATCCCACAACCCCTTTCCTTAAATTCCATGGGTTAAGGTAAGAATGACTAAAATAAGGTAAGAATCTTTATCTTCCCATAGCCAGTTTCCTAGAAAATTGTGTCCTCTTCATCTGATACAAAGAAAATGTAAAATTAGGCTTCAGGATATGGTTGGGGTTTTTTTTTTTTTTTTTGAGACACCACCCTTCAGAAGTACTAAAATAATGGAGTTTTGTTTCTCCAGAAATGAAGTTATCTAGTTCAGCAGACCTCTTCTAAATAATTTTGCTTTCACAGGTAAGACTATGCTGCTGAAAAGTGAAACATAAGTTTCTGAATTGCTTGAACAGCCCTTTCATGGAAAGCAGATGGTCAGTTAAAACAGAGAAGAAAAAGAAATTGGCAGGGGTGAAAATGCTTAAAATTATACAAGCAAACAATTTTGATGAACACCTGCTTCATGACTTAGCTGAAACCTATGCTGACAAAGACTGCTTGACATAAAGTCAATACAGAGAGGCATGGAGGAGAGGCATGTATATATAAACCTGTATAAGCACAGGTACTACTCATCTGATAAACTGTTGAATTGCAGGATGAGCAACATTATTAATTTATCATGCAGTTACAACTGCTTTCTTACTCCTGTTCATTTATCTACCTTGTCTGGGTTTGTGCACAGCTTTGCGAGTTGGAGTTTGAATATGGCTTCACATGACATTGATGTCTGTCTAGTGAAATGGAGCAACTCATCGCAGGACAAAATGGGCTCATTTAAGCTGCCCACCACTTTATTCTTACAGATTAATCTCATGATTTTTCTGTGTGCAAAAAACCTCTGAAACAATGCCTAGCTGGTCTCTGGGTGTCTGCCTTTCAATATTGTTTACACATGTAATGATACAGGCAGACATCTGGTGGGATTTTCTTTAGCTCTGAGGCATCAGAATGAAAGGATTTAAGTGCCTAAATGCTGCTGCAAATTCTGAAGCCCTTATCTGCCCTTACTTGCATATTTAGGCACAAAAAGTATTATTTTTAAAAGTATACAGAAATCTATTTTTCTTCATAGGAAGGAAGAAAACCAGTATCAGTAAGTGAGGCCTAAGAAAAAAGCACATAGTATTCCTTGAATTTAAGTGGTATTTATTCAGCAGTTACTTCTTTTTTCAAGGCTCATTGGTAAAGTCTTTCTATTGCTTTGCTGAGGTAGCCTGTTAGTAGGATAACTAATACTTCACTCTTAGTCTCTGTACTTTGGCATCAGCCTGACAAAGTGGAAGATAAAAGCAGAAATAACACCAGTATATAACAACATCCATGTATGAGGCCTGATTTTAGTTTATGAAAACTTGTCATTAGTATCCTCATTCTTAAATCAGTCAGAGAGCCTCAGAAAGTTTCAATTTAGATAACTTCCCCCCCGTTTTGTGTTTGTTGCTGAATAAATCTCTGGGTATTTTTATTACTGAAGCAGCCACCAGACAACCATTGTAATGAAAGGAATCATTATGAAGGATATGTTTTCCTCATAGACTGCAGAACAAAGATCTACAGTCATCCTCTTTAATGCTGTTGTGTCCTTCCTGTCCCTGACCCCGCCCCCCTGACCCCTTCTGACTGGATGTGAGTCAGGACCGCCCCCCATCCCTAGAGATAAAATCCCCAGCAAGCTCTGGTACAGGTCTCTTTGGTTCCGGTCTCAAATGGAACTTGCACCCACCCTTGTATTCCCACCCCCCTCCTCAGTCTCCCAACCCCTCCCCTGTTTTCCACAATAAAAGCACCATGGAGACCTTGAACGAAACAGCTGCCTTTCTAAACCTGTGATGCTTCTACAAGGACCGCGTCTGACCAGTCCCACAGCTCGTGGCCAAAGTGAAACCATCCTGCGTGTTCCGGTTCTGCCTTCCCCCTGCAGCGGGGGAGCGCTGCCCCAGTGTTCTGCACTGCAGCACTTTAATACTTATGTTTTAACTTTATATTTTAATTCCAGAAGGCAATTTTACATTTAGTGAGGTAGAACAACACATCATCACTCTTATAGGCATTAATAAGCTTCAGCAACAACGTATAGTACATAAAGGCTAAGCATACAATGCAGAAAGTAATAAAATAGTAAAATACTCACCGGCTGAATAATTTGATCTATGCACGGAACAGAAAGGAATGGAATGGAGTGGAGTGGAGCGGAGCGGAATGGAATAGAATAGAATAATAGAACAGAATAGAATAGAATAGAATAGAATAGAATAGAATAGAATAGTTGGAGCTGGAAGGGACTTACAGTGATCATCTAGTCCAACCGCCCAACTACTTCAGGGCTGACCAAATGTTAAAGCTTGTTCTATATGGGGAAACCTGGGGCATCAACCACCTCTCAAGTAACCCTGTGCCAGTGTTTGACCATCTTATGGGTAAAGTATGCTTCCTGATGTGCCGTCTAATCTTCATGTGTCGCAGCTTTGAGCCAGTACCACTGAATCCCAGGGAGAAGAGTTCTGCACTTCCCTCTCCCCATCCTTCTCCTCAGGAAACTGCAGAGTGATGAGGTCACCCCCAGTCTCCTTTTCTCCACATCAGACAAGCCCAAAGTGCTCAGCCTCTCCTCAGAGGATATGTCTTCATGTTACTGATTGCCCAGTGCTCTAACCTATCCAGATCTCTCTGCAAGGCCTCTTGCTTCTTGAGAGAGTCAACAACATCTCCAATCTCCTAATCAACATGCTTGCTAATTGAAATCCTGCATTTGGATCATGGATCAAAATATTGACCAGCCTGGGAGTGAGCATTGAGCCCTGAGGAACACCACTCCTGGCTGCTTAGTACAGAAGGATGCTGTGAGGGACAGGAAAAAAAATATCACTAAATGCCAGAAAAGAGCACATCCACCACATTCCCTTCATCCTGCGTGGGTGACCTCACCCTGAAGGAGATCAGATTTGTTGAACAGGACTTTTCTTTGTGAACACATGCTGACTGTGTCTGATCGAGTTGTCCTTTGAATGCCTTTCAATGGCACTCAGTCTACACATCTCCTCCATAATTTTTTGGTGTTGAGGTTAGGCTCACAGATATATATGTTCCTGGGCCTTCTGTCATACATTTCCTGTAAACTGGAATAGCATGGGCCAGCATCTAGTCTGCGAGGAGTTCCTCAGACTTTTGGTAGCTGGTGGAGAGAATTCCTGCCATAATATCCCCCATCTACTTCAGTTCTCTGGGATGCATCCAGTCAGGGCCCATGGACCAGTCTGCTGATATGGCTGGTCTCTGACAAGTTCAGTGTCCAAAGAAATGGGAAGTCACTTTCCCACATTTGTGGGATGAAGTAGTCCAAGGTCTATCAGGATAATTAACAACTGAGGCAAAATAAAAGGCAGTGAATGCCTCACTTCATCCTCAGCCTTATTTGTCAGGTGACCACCTCTTGTTGACACTGTCAACAAGCATCATTCCTATATTTTCTTAGACTTTCTCTTGCTGTAACATCCTTAAACAACTCCTGTTGTCAGACACAAAACTGGCCAATTTCAAATTGAATAGACCCTTTCATGTCTTTCTTTGGCATAAAAACATGCACAACAGGTATGTTATCTTCCTACAAAGCCTGACCTTGCTTCCAGAGACCCTACAACTCCTCCTCTCTAGCTCTGTGAGGACTTCCCTGTTCAGCTGAACTGGCCTTCTTGCTGGCCTTATGACACAGTGGAATTGTTCCTTGCTTCTAAAAAAAGGTTCTCAAGACTGACAAGTGAACATGATCTCCTCATACAAAATGTTCCTAGGTTACTCTGCTAAATATCTCCCTGCATGACTTAAAGTTTGCTCTCCTGAAGTCACAACTCTGTTTTGATTTTATCTCATTATGCTGAAAATGTTAAACTCAGCCATTCCATTAGGACTGCAACCAAGGTAAGCCCTTACTGTCTTATCCCCCACGGCTTCTTCTGTATTCACAAACAGCAAAGAAGGGCATCTTTCCTAGCTGATACACTAAATAACTGTGACAAGAAGTTATCTCCTACAATCAAACTATTCCCACGACCTGCTTTTTGCAGCAGTATGGTATTACTTACAGGTGAATGTTGATGCCTGGAAGTCGAAGTCTCCCATAAGAACAAGAGTTACCAATCTGGAAATTTATCCTAATTTCCTTGTAGAACAACTGGCTGGGTGGTTGGTATTAGACACCCACTATATCATCTCCTTTGTCTTCCATTCCCCTAATCCTCATCCAGAGGTTCTGAACCACCTCATGAGGTTGTGATACTGTATGAGGCTGTGATTTAAAACCTCTCCCTTATATATAGTGTGACGCCTTTACTTCACCTCTTCAGTCTATCCATCCTGAACACACTGGAGCTCTCCATTCCTGAATTCCACTCAGGGGATTCACTCTATCAAATCACACTGATTGTGAAATTGTAGCTTTGGGAGCTGACTAATCCTTCCATTTAATCCTGTTTTTTTGCTCATACTGTGTGGGATTGTGTGCAAGAATTTCAGACGTGCTCCTCAGCCCTCTGTGCTCCCAGGAGCAGTGTAAATGTTCCCACTAGATTTCCATCTCCTGGTGATGCTATGGCAACCTTTGGCTTACCTACAGTAACCCTGCTGGTATCGCTTTCCACCATCAATTCTGCTTTAAAGTCCTCTTGATGAGCTCTGCTCGCTTATGTCCAAAGTCATGTTTTCCCCACCAGGATGGGCAAACCTGACAGGATCCAACACACCTTGTCTCTTGAAAGCTCTTCTGGGGTTTAAAAACCCACAGTTTTGTGAGAGGCATAAATGCTGGAAACAGGTATTCGTACCCTGGCCTCCATTGTCCTGTGACATCTCCCTTAATTGCTGTGGGGATTGAGGAAAATACTAGTGCTCCCCAATTTTTTGCCATTCTTTGCAAGGCTCTGAAGTCTCTTCTGGTTAACCTTAGACTTTTTGGCTGCATGAAAACATGAAGACATGGCTACATAAGGACATATGAAGCCACATTAAGCCAAACCCAGTGTGTTAAAAAATACTGTAATTTCTCCAAGAGAAATGTAAATTGTCTCCAATTTGTTTGAGATTTGCAACCCTTGCTCGAAAACCCTTCTGTGTCTTGATTTTGGGTGAGGAAGAAAAAATAACCCCCAGCTATAGGAGGACTATTGTGGTTTCCTGTCATTTCATTACCGTCCTTTTTCAGGAAAAGAAATCCTATGGCATTTAAAAAAAAAAAAAATTTAACTAATCTTTAACTCCTTGAATCACAGAGCTAGCTATGTGGTGAACTTAGATGCAACCCAAAATGCTTACTTGTTTTTCCCCTCTCATAAGCCCTGCCTGAGCCTGTATTATGCAGCCAGTCTGTTTTAAGAAGAAAAATGTTTCAACATCAAAGCACTCACTTCTTAATGAGGGCACTACAATACCACACAGTCAGAAGTGCTGGACAAGTACAAGCAATCCCTATTTATGAATATAAAAATATGTAAAAAGCCATATATCTTTAGGTTACAGGCCTGAAAAGAGACAGATTCTGTCTCTGATGGATTTTTGGGAGAGGAAGCGTAAAACCAGTGCAAATGTCTGATAACTTCACCCTGATAAATGTGTAGCCTCCAACTCTATACAGTGCAGAGTATTTCCTGGACCTGCTGTGATTTGTCTACTTAATAAACTTCAGTGGATCTGTCTTCTGAGTGCTTAGCAAATTATCTCTTGAACCCATTTGAACTTCTTTTGTTCGCAGCATCCTTTGTCAAAAAGCTTTGGGAGTGATTTTGTCAAAAGACTTTAGGAAATCCAGACTGTAAAAAATGAACCACTTTATGAATATGTTTGTAGATCTTTCAAAAACCCTCAAACCATTTTTAAAGCTGGATCTTTGCTTAGAAAAGTAATATTGATTGTTCTGAAGTAAAACATATTAACCTAGACATCTACTAACTAATTTTGTCCTTTAGTGTGATGGCTACTGATTTTGTTTCCCCTTTTAATATTGTCAATTTGAATGCTGCATTTCATAGCTTACTGATTAATTTGTTTCAGTTTATTTGCCAACCATATGCAAAAATAGGATTCACTATCAATCTTGGTATTTTGTGAAGTTTAAATTTCTAATTTTTCTTTTGTTGGTGGTGGTGGATTTGTTTTTTGTTCAGTGGTTTGGTTTGGTTTTTTGTTGTTTTTTGTTGTTTGTTCAATGGATCTTTGTGAGACCAGGTTATTAACATAGCTGGGGTACTTTTTTAACATTAAAGATTTAAGAAAAATCAAGGCAACTATTTTGCTATTTTAGAGTCTCAGAGACAATATTTTGTGCAATGGCTGTTTGATTAATGATAACAGTCTAAACCCTGAAACTTGCCAGTTAAATTCAATTACTGAACTTGTACTTGGTAGTTAAATCCCAAATGCTCTTTTTGTAATTTCTTGATCTTATTTGGTGATATGTAATTTTTTAGTGTCCTGTCTCTCATCTGGTCCTCATTTATCACATAACACCCTACTGGTTTGGAGTAATTTTGATGCAAAATCATAGCTTTTCCTATTTTGGGGAAGTACTTTGTGTTTGAGGCATCCCCTCCCTCTCCTTCCCCTCCCCTCTCCTTCCCCTCCCCTCTCCTTCCCTTTCCACCTTTGAGTTTTCCAGTGAACTTGTCTTAGGTTTAAGCATTTCATTTACTGAAATTAAACAAACCATTTTCCAAAGCTACAGGCTGCAGAGCATAACCATAGCTCAGGAATGGTCTTCGTGTCCCTCCTGTGATTCTGTTTAAATATGTCAGGAGTGGGCAATGAAAATTGACTCCAGCACCCTCCCTGCCTATTATTAAAGGTCAGAACCCCACAAAGAACTGAACAACATAGAACAGCTTTCACCATCTACAGAGTTTTCAGACCTTTGCTAATTTCATGGAGATTGGCCAAAGACTAGGGAAGACAAACTCCCGGCTAAAAACCTGTATCTGTGCATGGACTAAAAGGAAAGTATAAATAATGATGAGAAAGCAATTAGTGAAAAGCATAGAGAAGCCGAGAAAATTCATAAAATATAAGCAGGGCTACCAAAAAAAAAATCTCTGGATAAAAATGAGGCAGGAAGAGGTAGGAGTGATCTTGTGGAAAGTGGCAAGGTCAGGTTGTACATATTTGCATTGGACAGCAAAAATTTCAAAATCATAAAGATGCTATCCTGCTGTAAAACTTTTAAACCTTCCTGCTATGAGTTGCTTCTTCCTCTCTCCTAGTACTTTGTCAAGACTGATGAATTATGGTACCCCTACTCCAGCTAAAATAAACTTCGAGCTTTAGAACTTAATTTCTTTCTCATATTTTTTCTCCTGGACTTTCAAACAGAAAGATGTACACAGACTGAGATTAATTTGCAACTTAACTCATGAATTTGTAGCTGAATATTTGTTATTTTGAAAAATAATGCAAGTAACTGGAAAGGCAAATGTATCTTTGTAACCTTTCAGGATAATTACTTTGGGTCTTCATTTTATTTTAAATGAGGGGGTTATAGCTGCATAGTAGCAAAGTTATATGGACCGTACAATGTCGAAATGTGAATTTTTTTCTTTAATGAAAACACAAGATAATAAGAGTTGAAAAGGGGCTGTTGTTAGTCCCTGAATAAATGAAAACTATTAATTTGTAAAGAAAAGAAAAGTAACAACAGCAAGTTGTTACAAACAGTTACAACACTTACAAACTGGAAATACAGTAAACTAGTTATTTTTTTCTTTTTGCTGAAAAGGGGGAAAATGAGATAAACAATGGAAGACACCCACTATAGAGAATATATTTTGCTTGACTGTTATCTACACCGTTTCTGAATGAAAAAATCAATTACTCAAGTATAAAAATAATGTATTTGAAAATCCTACGACAGTGCTCATGCCAGGTGCAGGAGTCTACGTGAAAACCAGGACTAATTAGAAAGTTTACTGGGGCCTAGGGCCAAGTCTTGAGTGGTGTCTATCACCACAGAGTGTCCCTTCTGACTGCTTGTAAGATATTACCACAGCTCACCAACTTACTCCTGAAAAATTTAATGGTGATATTGACATACTGCCAGCCCTGGAAACATGAGAATGGAATGGAATGGAATGGAATGGAATGGAATGGAATGGAATGGAATGGAATGGAAAGGAAGAAGGGAAAAGGGAAAAGGGAAAAGGGAAAAAAAGGGAAAAGGGAAAAAAAGGGAAAAGGGAAAAGAGAAAAGGGAAAAGGGAAAAGGGAAGTTTCANAAAAGGGAAGAGGGATAAAAAGGGAAAAGGGAAAAGAGAAAAGGGAAAAGGGAAAAGGGAAGTTTCAGGGAAGTTTCAGGGAAGTTTCAGGCAAGGCAAGGAAAGGAGAGGCGAGGTGAGGCGAGGCGAGGAGAGGAGAGGAAAAAGAAGAGTATTTCGATATGAAGGAACTTATAATGGTCATCCAGTCCAACTGCCTGAGGAGGGCTCATCAGAAGTTGAAGCCCACTGTGAACCCCAGCAGGTGTGCAGAAATAGGCAAACGCAGGTTTTGCTGGCAGATCTTAGCTTCCAACATGGGTGCTGCAAGGACCCAGCACTCAACATTGTAGCACCAAAATACTGAAAACACATCAGCCGTGACTTTTCCTATACTGCTGTAGATTAGTGTTTGGTCTGGCCAAGGATTAAGCTGAGTGAAATGCAGGGATAATGCATCACTGTGCTGCTACAACACTGCACCTCTATACCGAGTCTCTGTGTCCTGGCTCCTCTGAGCAGGAAGTCAGCTGCAAAATAAGGTGCTTGTTGCATCATTGCAGCTAGTCGGGTGTGCCTGGTGGATGCAGGAAAACCCTGCATTTCTCCCTGAGTGGAGGTTTATATCCATGTGATAAAGGACATGGTTCTAAACTCAGAATTTTTCGTAAATAAAGAGAGATTGGCAGGGAAAGGACCCGATTGTTAGGGTGACAGAGTTTTAGCACATCCTCCCACATACATATTCACAAGGCAGCTCTGCCTCACTTGTGCTCTACTGCACAGTAGGAAATTATCTACAGCTAATTTTACTGTGACTGTTGTCAGAGCAGATATTTCTCCTTGTGACATCTAATATCCCAGCATATCTGTTAATCATGCAGGCAGCATGAGCTATTTCTGAAATGGGAAGGAATACAAGGTAACTATGTTATTACCACAGACTTGTTTTCACCAGCTGCATGTGTTATTTAAAGCTAGGTTTATGTAAAGAGCTGGGCGTCAAAGGGTATGGCAAACAAAACTCGATTATATGTCAGACCTTTAAATAAAATAAATTCTGCTCAGTTGAAATGTGCACATGCAAATTAGTCATTTGGTATTTAACTAACATAGTAATCAATTTAAAGGCTCCAGACATTTGAGATTTTATTTATCCATTTATTTCCTACTGCCCATCTGGTGTGCATGCCAGAAATGGTAATGTACTACAAGCCAAATGATAAAAGCAAAAAAGCAGAGTCAAAAATACCAGAAAGCCAGATTCACTCTGTAAGCTCTCCCTTCCAGAATATCTTAACTGGAATTGTCTAATTTTTCAATATGAGGGGGATTAAAAAAATAGGTTTTGGGGTGTTTTTGTTATTTAGGAAGTGATCAAAGATTCTGATGATTATTCAAGTAAAGTACATTTAATGCTCTTGTCTGTTTATCACAACATATCAGCTTGACCTAGTCAAGTTTATACAAACAACTCTCTCTTCATATTGAGTTCCCATGAGTCTTATTCCAGGTAACAGAATTAAAGATAGATTGCACTTTTCAAGATAACATTCCTCTAAAATTTATTATGGAAATCTCAAAACTGGTAATGGGGATGTCAATTCGGTGACCCCTGCTTTAAAAAAACAAAACACAGTCAGAGGAGTAAATACCGCTCTGCTTTTATAGATCTCGACAGCAGGGGCAATTATCAAATGATGATGTTCAAGACTATATTGTACATTAAACAATAGCCTAAAATCCTTGAACAATCCTAAGAGAAGGTTTTGGAAGGTATGTCAGCTTGCTACCAGCCAACTAGAAAGGGAACCAAACACCTCTTGTATTTCCACTTGTTCAGTCAGCAAATGCTTGAAAACTCTGCTAAATGGAAGAAGAAAATGGGTGGAAAACTCTTTCACATAAGTTAGTCTTCATAGTATTGCTTATATTTTGAGAAAGGTACAAAGGATTGACATATAAATAAATTTTCCTTTCATGCCTACACTACTCACTCAATACTCACTACACTACTCAATATTGACTCAAAAGTGCTGCAATACTGAGACATAGAACAAAGCTTGGAGGAACTGTATTTTTTCTAAAAAAGTTATTGCTGCTATTTTTTGACAGAAAACATCACTGTGAATCCTCTGTGCAAGCTGTGCTTTCCAGTTACAATGAAAGAGCAGAGTGAGTCACAGAAAAGAATGAATTTTGACTTGCATGGTTGTCTTACGTATTTTTTTTGTATTCTAACATAGGAGGTCTGAGTTTAGGCAGACCCTTTTAAACTGGACTGTGCCAGCACAGTAGCTTTGCACGTACCACTTGGCTCCCCTCATACCCCTTTGGGTGCAGTGTGTGGCAAGGGACGTCTAACTTGAGGTCATGGATTGTGCTCCAGCAGTCAAGTTCCTGACCCCATTTGCAGCTGAGAGCTGAGGTTTTCAAATATATTTGAATACATTAAAAACCTGTTTCAAATGAAAAGAAGCCATGAAGTAGATATTTTCTGACAATGTTTGGTTATCTTTGAAAAATAGAGGAATTTAATAGTCAGCGAATGAGTAGCTTCTGTTATTTAGACTTGTTTGTAGTCCCTGCAGTTTTAGAAGGACCTACGGAAATACAGCCGAGAAGAAACATATCTTTACTTTATAACAGAACTAGAAAGGTGGAATAAAGCCTTTTCACTACTGTTTTCCTCCTTTATTCATCAGAAAGTTTGCTTATCTGAAGCAACTGAAAGATTCAAAATTGTTTGATAAATAATAAATATGAAAGCAACTTATGAACTATGATATTATCTAGGTTTGCTTTCTCATTGCACACATTTTTCCTACATCAGAAAACTAACGCTTTCTGTCCTTTACATACATAAAATGAACAATAATTTAAAAATTTGTTATAGACCTTAATTGTTGCAGGCCTTAATTGTTATTTCAAAAAATTTCTAATTTCTAACGTTAATTAATCTCACTTTCCAAATTCTCTGTATCTAATGTCATAAAGGACCTTTCTATTGTAATTTTATGTAATGCAGTACACCTTGTTTATATTGATATTAATGGCTTTATAACTGGAGAATAGAAGAGAATTGTGCATAAGATGAAGGAACAATTTATATGGAAAATAAAGACAATTTATATGGAATATAAGTGACCTTTGACAACTTATATGTCTTGGTATTAACCTTGTGACTCTAAAGAATGACAATTAGACAAAATCCTACTCCTCCACAGATCTGCTTGCTGGTAGAGGAAGTCAAGGGGAGTCAGTAACCACTAAATCTCTTCAAATAGATCTCTGAGTTGGGCCATCCTACTGCTCCTGCTTGACACCAAAAAGCATAATCTGAAGCCCTATTGAACCAAATGCTCTGAAATCACCACAATAGATGCTTGATTGAGTATTGGTCTTCACACAGCCTTTTTCACGTTAACCCAGTGGCAAATTTGTTAAGATAAAGCTAAACAAGGAAGTCAAGAAAAATATCAGTCATTCATTACTGCAAAACTTTATCGATTTGTGCTTAGAGAAATCTGCAATTACTCATTTAAAGAGTGAAACAGTGGCTATATTCAATGGGACAAACTCCTACAGCAAGGGTACCTTTTTTACTATGTCATTTTCGTCTATAATTGCCCTGGGACTTTGTTTCTTCAACTGTCTCACACTGTCTGGAATTTTAGATCCTGTAGTCTGTGCAGCACTAACACATTTTTATGCAGGAAATACCCGCTTAGTACTGTTAAATCAGGAGGCCAGCCAGCTTTTATATCCAGCTTCTTTGAAAGCCTTTTGAATAAAGGGTACTGTATGAAAGACACCAATAAAACATTAATGACCCATGCTTTCGATCTCAAACAGCAGGAACACACACTTTCAAGCAGCTCACTTTCCATTTCTGCTAAAGACTGCACCAACATGAGCATTTCTGTAAATTGTGTTGTGTAAAGTAATTTATTTTGATCAACACTAAATACAGAACACATTTCTGTGGGAGTCCTGGATATTAACTGTAGGTCTTTCTGATTAAGGGTATGTGGTATTTACTGGCCAAGAACCAACACAGAGTAATCAGAATATAAATGGGTCCTCTTTGTGAAGGGTAGGAGGAAAAATAAACAAATCTTTGGCCTTGGTTATATGGTTTTTAATTGTAAATGTTCATCCTATGATGGGTAAAATTTAACATGTTCTTGTTAATTGTTACTGATATGATGCCCAGCCATACATGATACAGACAATAAAAGTAAAAATCCTTTGCCTCCAACAAAACAAATTGAGTACCTGCAGCATATATGAGTCTCATGATTTGGAGGGGATGGTTGTACCTACCATGAAAGTTAAAATAAAAACCTTTGTTGGATTTGGTGGGCAAGTGCAGCCAGCTGAAGGAAATAATAAAAAAGTTCAGTTTAACACCCAAGAGCTACATCTGCTTGTGCCATGCTTGAGCTGTTATGGGGAAGATAACTCATTTATTCAAGTTAAAATGGCCAAAGAGTCTATAAATATATTAGTGCTTTAATTTTGCAAGTGACCATCCTGATTAGTCCTTTTTTATTTTCTCTTCCCATGCCACCTTCACTGTTCTGCCAGCCACTGGAAACCTGAACAATGAAACTTCTTACTTTTGATCAAATTTCTCTGAAACCATTGCACTGACAACACCTTGCTGGATTCTCTTGAAACTTTTCTTACAAGTTATACTAAGAATAAATTACCTATTTTTTAAAGTTATTCTTCCCTTTTCTATTTTTTAGGATCCATGTACTATTATTAAGGCGTGACTTTATTTTATTTTCATTAAACCTCAACCAGCTATAACTGCCTAATAAGAGCAGGATAAAAGAAAATAATTCCACTGTCTTTGACACCATTAAATAGATGTTTTTGGATCTAAGTGCCTTAATCATGTGGAAACCAACACTGCTGCATATGATAAAATTTACTGTCAGTGAACTATTTAAAAATCGGTGCAGGTGGGATTGACAAGATGTTCCCTGCTGCAAGAAATAAGCAATATTGAGGTTTCACGTTTCTTTGCATTTTGATTAATTGACAACATATAACAGTGCTGAGTAAAAAATACTGTTCTCTTCTACTTCTCATAACTAGAAGCCAGCTGAAAAATAAGAACTGGATAGTTGACATCATTCACCTCAGCCGACAAATTGGTTAGATATGGCCAAACATAGGAGCAAGTGCTTTAATGGCTCTCTTAAAATGGTATATTTACTGCTTTTGAATTCATACGCAAACATGTAATTGCTTACATATATAATACATAGCCACCCATTTTATATGAGGGGTGAAAGACATTTTGTCTGTCTTGCTACAGTAGGTCTAATAGTGAACAATGTAAGAAGGAATATAAGAAACAGCACACATGGAAAAATTACTTCCTCATTATATTTTATGTCAGGCAGCAATTTCAGCCTTTTGGAAGCTAGACAGGACATTCAGGTCATCATTTTGGAAAAGTTGCAGATGGATTTGTCCTTAATGAATTTGACTTATGCCTTTTTGAAGTTATTTGATGCTCTCGGTCTCTGTGTAGTGACTACGTCAATTTATTTCAGTATTGTGTAGAGAAGTCCTGCACTGAGGCAATAGATGAAGTAAATTTCTTCACTTGTAGCAAGTGACCATGAACCTAAGTAAACTCTAGCTCCCTGTCTGTGACTTAGCTGTTGACCTTGTTCTAAATGTGACAGCGAAAATATGTGTAGCACTATACCTACAATACATTTGTCTTCTAAGTACCAAGAGCATTTAAAACGCCATAACACCTGAAAATATCAAAGGCAATAGGAATTTTATAAAGTAAATTGCTAGTACCAAATTAATCCCTTGTGTCTCTCTGCTGAAACCAGTGAAGTAACATCAGGGAGGAATTTGGGACATGATTTTTAAAATATTATCTAGCACAAATTAATTGTACACCAAAGGCTTTTAAACCATGTTAGGTTTAAAGCCACAGTCAAGGCTAATCTTATTATAGTGACATAGTACTATTAGAACTACATTACAGATAATTTAATTCTGCTCCTATGTGGCTAATTTAGGTGCCCATTATGTTCATTTTCTGCCCTAAAGAAGTACAGTAAAAGCTAAAAACAAACCCACTTTCACTTGTCACTTCAACTTAGTCTTGATTTTGTAGTATAATTTTGACAATGGTCAGAAAAGAAATACAATCAGTAAGAAAAGGGTTCTATCTTCAATGCACCTCTGCCTTCTCAGTCACTCTTCTTCCCTCCAAACTGAATATTGAAAAGGAGACAGGAAACAGTTAGTAAAAAAAAATTAAAAATCCCAAGTTTGCCAAGGAAAACCGTAAGGTGCAAAAGAGAACTGATCTTTTCTTGAGATAAAATGAAGGTGTGATTTTTAATGAAAGAGGAAAATATAACTTGGTAATAGAAATGCCCATGGCAACACTATCAATTCCAGATTATTAGGGCAGCATTAAAGTAGAAAGGATTATAGTCAAGGCAAAGGATATCTTTTATATTTGCATTCAATATTAAATTCATTCACTGTTTTGTTGTTTCTTTCTAGCATTGTTAGCCCATGATGAATTGTTTCTTTAAAGTCCATCCTCTACTGAATGAATGCGACAAAAATTACTCAGAAAAAAAGACAGAAAAGAAGAGCTAGGATATGGTGAACTCTAAGATGATCAAAGGATAAAACAATAGGTCTAAAAAGGATGATTTTTCATTTGTGACATATTTGCAGGGCATATGTCAAAATACTGATTTTCAACGTGTGATTGGTGACAATCAACACGTCTTCCGAAAGGGCGAATTGTGCCTGACAAATTTGGTGGCCTTCAATGATGGGGTTTCAGAGGCGGTGGATGAGGCAAGAGCGACTGACATTAGCTACCCAGACTTGTGCAAAGCATTTGACAACATCCCACATAACGACCTTCTCTCCATACTGCAGAGACACATATTTTATGGATAAGGATGTGGCTGGATGGTTGCAGTCAAAGACCTGTGGTCAACAGCTCAGTGTCCAAGAGAGCAGGAAAGAGTGGCATTTCTCAGAGGTCAGTATTGGAACCTGCACCGTTTAACAGCTTTGTTAATGACAGAGAGTGAGACTGAGAGCACCCTCAGCAAGTT
Organism: Grantiella picta; assembly: GCA_013397955.1. Taxonomy (NCBI): domain Eukaryota; kingdom Metazoa; phylum Chordata; class Aves; order Passeriformes; family Meliphagidae; genus Grantiella; species Grantiella picta. Next base: position 1,794,301 of record VZRM01005556.1, read on the forward strand.
TGCCAACAGCACAAAGCTGTGTGGTGCAGGAAGAATTGCTGTCCAGAGGGAACTTGACAGTCTTGAGAGATGGAACTGTGTAAATTTAATGAAAACCCACAAAGCCAAGTGTAAGGCTCTGTACATGGTTTGGGGCACGTCCAAGTGCAAATGCAGGCTGGATGGAGAATGTGATTGGGAGCAGCCCTGGGGAGAAGGACTTGTGGGTATTGGTGGATGAAAAGTTTGACATGAACTGGCAATGGGCTCTATCAGCGCATAAAGAAAATCCCATCCTGGGCTGTATCCAAAGAGCGTGTCCAGCAGGGCAACGGAGGGGATTCTGTCCCTCTGCTCTGCTCTGGTGCAACCTCACTATCCAGCTCTGGGGCTCTAAATATAGGAAGGACATAGACTTGCTGAAGCAGGTCCAGTGGAGGGACAGGAGGATGATTGGAGGGGTGCTTTCCAACAAAAGCTATTCTAGGATTCTGTGATTCAATGGTTTTTAAAAGAGTTGCTGAAATCCTGCCTGCTTTGCAAACAGGAGTTTCTCTCCTCACCTCATTTCTCTAGACATGGAGAAACATGATGTCACAATCTCATCTCAACTTGCTTTTAGTACACATGAACACTAAATGCTTATAAAATGAAACATTGTCTGGTGCAAGGGAGATGCTAAGACCAAAGTCAGGCATGGGATCATGCCAGTTTGTTTAAGGCTTTGTCCCATTAGGACATGAGGACCCCTGGAAAGAATTGCAGCCTGCACAGCCACCAGGCAGCTGCCACTGTTGACTTATCCCAGGAATTTAATGATCATAGTTCAAGAAGTATGTACTGCAAGTAAAAATAGGAGATTTAAATATTCTTTTCTTCCCCCCTCAATACTGCCCAAGTGAATTGATTGGATTAGCTTTATTATTGGTTGGTAAAAACAAAACACAACTGGAAGCATAATATGTAGCCATATCTTTGAATATGCTCCTTCTTCCCCAGCTTTTCCAAAGACTGTAGCATGCTCACGTTGGTTTTTGGTGGCACGATATTTTGGCTCCTTCTTTTATTTCTTTGATGTAAAATGGCCTATAAATCTCTTATAGCATGGCAATTAAAAAGTTCCTTAGCTAGGAGGACCAGTGGCAGAGAGGAAGGAAGGCCTTTTCTGTGCAATGTTAGATCCTCATTTTAAAGCAGAAGGAGGAAGGCGGTGCGCAACTGCAAAAAGCATGTTCAATCCACTCACAGACATCTGACATTTTTCCTAGGGGTTAGAGTCACTATTAACTCAGTGCATTTGGATCTCTTGTAGCACATTCTGATGCTCTTCCCTTTTGCCAGAAAAGCAAAATTTTCAGAGGAAGACAGAATCATCGTATGAAGTAGTAGGTTTGAACCAGACTACAGGCTGTTAGGAGGTAGCTACATGGAAAGGTCAACCTAAAGCTTAGTAGTGGTCAAAAAACCAGAGTGTCACAAATTATTAAGAAATGGATAGTGGAAGTTATTAACCTGCTGAAATTCACACCAATATCTTCAATACTGACTATGACTCAGTTTCTTACATCATAAAGACATTGTATTAGAATTAGAAAAGTTTCTCAGGGAAGAGATGAGGCGCCCAGCTGCACTAACTGAGCAGAGCAGCTAATGCTAAGGACCCTATACCTACACTGCAGATCACTTCAGAGTTTTTTTTACAGCCAAATATTTCAACTATGCACACAGTTCAAAGCTTTCTGGTTGTTTCAAACCTCATCAGGTTGTGTTTTTTTGTCTTGAAGAAATCTAGTTCTTGGGCATCAAAACTGTTCAGTGCTACAAATGGGATTTGCTTCAAATGTGCCTTTACAGTTGGAATCAAAATGCTGTAGATGCAGTGGAAGGCGGTCAAGGGTAGATGTAGCTTCCTCAGGGGCAGCAGTGAAATTAAACAAGCAGCTGTCTGTCCAGAAGGGAACCTAAGAGACAATTAAATTCTTGGATGGTATAGACAATGAAAAAGTAAATTATCACCCACTAGTACTTCTTCTGAAAGAAGCCCCCTGTGAGGCACTTGGTAAATGTAGCAGGGGAGTAGTTCAAAACTAGCAACAGAAAGGTACTCTTCTTACTAAAATAGGATCTCTGATGGACTCTAAAATTCTATATGAACTCAAGAGGATAGAAGTTAAATTTATGAAAAATAAGCCATAAACAGAAAGCCCACCAATTTTCTTAACTGAAAAGGGTGGATCCTCTGGGATTGTTTGGGAATGGTCATATACTGCATGCCCTAGTGCTCTTCCATCAGTTACATTTCTGCCTTGGGACACTCTTAGAAAGAGGTTACTTGGTAAGACAGACCTTTGATCTTAAACTCTTTGGCCTTTCTTACAGCAATAAATATAGAATTTTTATGTTCTTTGCATGGCACTGCAAAAGCATAAGTTACCTGTCTAACTCTTTGTGTTCAAGGGTGTTCTTGATAATGCCTTCTGATCCTAGTGATCACTCAGGATTGAAATTTCACTTTAATTAGATAGAAACTGTTGGAAAGACAGATGAATTCTAAACCCCAAATATAATTTAGCTTAGTAGGGTCTGCAGTTAAGATTTAGACTCGATCTAAATTCACATTTATTGAACTATGATTGAAATAATAAACCAATTCTTTCAAACGTAGTAAAATAAAATAAAATAATTTTAATATGGATTCTAATATTTTAAAATATTGGAATCAGAAAATAAATATAATTGTATTTTCCTTCTCTTTAAAGAAGTGCTTTTTATGCCTTGGATTTTTTTTTCTTTCTTTCATGGGAAGATTTTTCCTTCTACCACAGCTTTGTTTTGCTAATTTAATTATTTAGAAAACAGTTGAGCAAGTCACCTTCTTCTGAATGTACTGTCCTACATTAGGATCCCAATCTGTTTGCTTTGATTATGCAAATATTGTTTTCACTGCACTATGTACAAATAATATTCATCATGTTCTGAAGTTTACAAAATTACTTGGGAAGAGCAGTACTTACAACATTAATTTTAGGTTTGTTGTTATTTTGTCTACATCTGAAATATTTTATCCACTGTTTCATTTAGTCTCTGCTGCCTCTTAATAGGGTGAAGAAATAAGTATTTATTTGCTAGTCTATAGAACTATGCAGTCATCTTTTAGTTTTAATTTTAAATGGTTACAGTCTGTTTGTAGTGACAGATGACCAGGGAGTGTCAGGTAGTCCTAAAGCCTTTATTTGAATGAGATGTGAGGGATTAGGAATACTTTTGTAACTTAAAGGGTCTTACAGTCTTACATGTCTCAGCCGTTCTTAGGAGAAAAACACAAGAAAATAGCATTTTGCATCTGTTTGTTTAATACTATCGGCTGTCTAAAGGCTTCTGAAAGAAACAGGGGTCAATGACCTTTGAAACCAGCCAGTAGCTAATCACTATTATTTTTTTTTCTGAATAGGGGCTAACAAGTATCATTTTTACTACACACCATTAGTTTGTTCTTTAAAAGTGTCCTGTATGTGCACTTTAATATTAACAGTGTGCTTGTATTTAACCCATATTCTTCCTCCTTTTTGCCAGAAAGAAGTGTCTCAGCTGTTAGCAGTGTAAAGGAAAAACAGGAATTAATGAGATAACCAATATTTCAAGCAACAATATTCTATAGTCCTTTCACATCAACTTCAGTGGTAACCAGAGTTTTATCTGATGCAAAGCTAGAGTGTGCTAAACACAAGCTCTGAGGAATATAAAGTCTTAGGTAAAGCTGATGGTATGGAACCTGAAGTTAATGTAGAAGCACTAGTTTTTATTTTTTTATCTCAAGAAGATTTAGGCCATTATAAACTTACATACTTAAACATATGAATTCAATTTCATTATGCAATAATGTCAACACCTTTCGACGAACGGCATGAATAGTGTGAGCACTTTTGAAGTAGCTTGCAAAAAATGCCCAATCTGTTATCATGGTAATGGGGAAACAGTAGCAGTACAAAGAGAAGTGCTGAAAACATGTACTTCTCCCCCCCATTTCCAAAAAAACAACCTACAATTATGCATTCTTCTGCACTGTTCTTTAGATAAAATCCAAAATTTGGTTATAAGCGACAACGTTAATGCATTACAAATTTGGACTGAATACGAAAGTCTGCTTTCCTTAAGAGCCTCTGCTTTATGTCCTAAGGTACAAAATGCAGTTTAAGTGGCTTACAATCAGCACAAAAACCTCTAGGGTCAGTACAAATAGATTCAATCCCACGGTTCTCTATTAATATCCTTACCTCTGCCAGACAAAAATGAAACTTGATGTTATGTTTTGAGATATATCTACAAAAGTAAAAAATCTGTTTAAAAACCCCAGCTGAATCACAACCCTTCTGTTTATTTAAGTACTTATTGTGTCTGACTGAAAAGTAAGTGTCAAATGTAAGAAGCAGTGAGAAGTTAAATGCCCTTGCTCTTCCAATTTTTTCTTGGTTTGTCACATGATAAATTTTTGGCATGTAAAGTACTGAGATGAAATTACTGCCTCCATAGCAGAAGGACATGAATCTCCCTCTCTCCTCCACTTTGTGGGACATCACCTGGAGTCCTGTGTCCTGCTCTGAGGACCTCATCGCGAGATGTGGACATATTGAATCATGTCCAGAGAAGGGTCATGAAAATGATCAGAAACACCTCTTCTATGAGAAAAGTCCAAGGCAGCTGTGGTTGTTCAGACAACAGAAGGTGCCAGACACATCCTTTTGTGGCTGCTCTAGTCTTAAAGGGAGCTAGAAAGAAAGATGGGAACAGACTTTTTAACGGGGCCTGAAGCAATAGGACAAAGGGAAATGTTTCTAAGGTACAAGACAGGAGATTTTGACTAAATGAAAGGAAGAACTTTTTAAAATTAGAGTGATGAAACATTGGAATGGGTTTTTCAGAGAGGTGGTAGGAGTCCTGTCTTTTCAAGGTCAGGTCAAATGAGATTCTGAAAAGCATGGGCTAGTTGAAGATGTCCCTGCTCATTGTACCCACGTGGGTTGGGCTAGGTGAATTTTAGCTGTTCTATGATAGCTTGATTAAAATGAAAATTTGGTGTGATCGACTTTGGAGTTGTCTGGTACTGGTTTCATGGGATACAAGGGAAGCTTTTTGCAGCTTCTCATACAAGTCACCCCTGCAACTCTTCTGCCACTGAAAAATTGCCATGCAAACCCGATGTACTGCATGTCTAGCCTCTTTGAATCACATACTTAACATTTATCATTAAAGCCAAATGCACAATCTGCACAATATGCACAATCAACAAAGAAAGAATTCGCCACATCAAAATCAAAATAACATCATCATAATGCTGAATAAAAGCAACAATTTGCACAAACCTGTTCCTCATCCCTTCAAGATTGCAAAAGCCAAAATTTCCCACTGTCAATTTGCTCTCTAACAGTGTTCCATCTATGTTTTGACCTTTACATTTCCAAGTTACTATACTTATTTCAAATTCCTTGAGCCCCATATTGGGTGTCAAAAAGTACTGCAGTGTGTTTTCCCTGGCTGGACCGAGGGTGCCCATCAAAGCTGCTTTATCACTCTTGCATAATCACCCAGTGTTATTCTACTTAACTTCTCTTGTATTTTTGAAACTTTAAATTTGTTACCCTTAATCATCCAAAAGATCTGAAAAGCAGCAATTATCTTGTTGGATCATCTTGCCTGGAGTTGTTACAAATTCACCTTTGCAAGAGTAACCAGAAGTCCGTGAGAACAGATACAGAATTAAAGTCTGCAGGTTTGCAGAGTACTGAGTTCCGAGAAAAGAGAGTAAAGAGAGTAAAGAGAGCATAGTTCAATATGTCTGGGATGCTATCAGAGCTAATGATCTCAGCCAGACTGAAGTGAATTTCACTGAGACCTCACCCATGGCAAAACAGATTTCACCAATTTACTTTAATTTGGCACTTTATCAACTGGTACAGAATCCAGGGTACAAACGAGATTGTCATTTGTAGTGGTCAACGGACTGGACTGAACCCTGTGGCCAAAATCTGCTTCTAGGACAATAATTTTTGAATGAAGCTAAAGTGAGGTTGAACAGTAGAATTTTGTTACTTTGGTTCATGTTTAGGAGGTTTGAACTTTCCTTCAGTACACAGCTCGATTCCAAACTCCTCTTACAGAGACATTAATGTATCAAAATAGGCCAGGCAGGGAAATAGGCTTTCTCAAGGCATATTTTTACATTTCCGTGACACGGTAACTCAGTGAAGTCTAAAGCAGACAGCTTCACAGAAGTGGTGGGAAACAAAGATTATTTTTTAGTGAGGTATGTGAGGCACAGTGGGAGACAACATTTGGAATGACCTTCTGAATGGCTTTGGATCAACACAAAGTGCATAATGATAATGGTGTAGTTACTGTGTTCCACACTGAGCTCCAAAAGAATAATTGTAGGTCAGTTGTGCATATAGCATGTTTATACAACCCATTTTACGAGTGGACAAATAAAATCTACATTCTCAGCTTTATTAAATGTAAAATCAACTACATGATGCTGTAGTGTTGACCCAAAACATAAGGCCAAATAATAGAACAGAAAACAAGTATAAAAGGCCTGACATACTATGCTGTGCGGTGCAGAACACTTTATAAAGTTTTAAGTGAACTGTGAAAAGTTTATACTTATTTTCCAACTGCTTTCCAAGAGAAATTCTGACCCAAGGTTAGCTGCAACTGTGTTATGATAGGATTCATACAATAGATTTTTCTAAGTTCAGTTTTAAGTCTGTAACGTTGTGTTTTTGACTATAACAAAAAGAAGTATCTTGTAACGGAAAGTTACTAATCCAAAATTAAAATATAGAAACATGTTGTGCAAATGCAATATTATAAGGATTTATTAAACAACTGTGAAAAGTACATGTAGTACACTCTACTTCTGTGCATGCATATCTCCAAACTATTAAGTGGTTTGATATTTTAAGTCAGATACTTGCAATGAGTACTATAAAAGAGAGCATCTTAAATCTGCTATAATAATCTGGTTTGGTTTATGTTGGCAAACCAAGTCTACAGTCAATATTTGTGGACTTCAGCTGAGAATTCAATTTTCAGCCCTGACAGTTCTCAGTGAAAAATAAAAGGTTTGTAGCAGAATGATCATCAAAAGTTCTTGGATCTAGCTCCCTGGGGTATTATAGCAAGCTACCAGCATTTTCCACAGAGATAGCTGGATGTTGTTGAAAAATAAAGATTTAGTTTCAGTGATGCTCAGACTCCAGCTCCATTGGCATGCTGGATCTGCTGTCAGCTGTGCAAGCCCTGCAAGGAGATCCAGAAAAGATTTTTTGCAAAATATCAAATTCATCAACATACATATCTAAGTGACCACAGTTGATCAGATCTTCTGAGAAATTAGAAGTATGTTTTCCATTTCATTTCATTTCCTCGGACTGACCACTGGATCTTTTAATAACGTCATATTTTCATCTTAAATGCTGACAGACATATTCTTCCTGTCAACCCTTCTTTCTGCTTTTTCTGCCCAGATTCTTTCCCCTGTCATCATACTCCTGCTCTACCTGGTGTTAGAGGTTTCTGAGAACAGTGTACACCTTAGGAAGTAAATTTGATATTTGGTTCAAATAAAAAATTGGCATGGTTCATGCTAGACCTACCAAATATCCAGTTTTGCCAATATTAATTCCAGCCCCTCCTCAGCACTATCTTGTACCTGTCAACACTATTTGTCTTGAGCTTTTTGAATGCATTCTAATGACTTTCTGGGGCACAAAGAAAATTTGTATCATGAAGAAAGCATCAGTGACACACTTGAAAAAACCCTTGTTTTTGAAATTGAGGCTATTCACCTTCGCGCATTTCTTGGCAGGTTTTGAACTAGGGAGTATCTTCTGGTAAGCTTCAAATTCTGTCAATTGCAGCCCTCTCATCACTGGAAAGAACTGAGCAGTAAATCTGCCCTGCGTATTATCTACTCATACAAACCAGAAATCAGACTAAATTTTAGAGTAGACTTTGACTGAGTCTGCCGAAAGAGGGGTAGATTAGGCTGAAAAAGCCCAATTAAGAGTATCTGACAATATGTTGGTTTAAGAGGATTTCATAGAGCATCACTGCTCCATCTGTCATTTGTGTACCGTGTGGTGCTGACACCCTTGGCCATGCTCTGCTCCACCACAGCTGAAATGCCACTTTGTGACAGTGACCTGAAATGCATTTGTCAATACTGCTCACCCACCTTTTCTGAAATGACTCCTTTTCCATTGTCATCTGCAATCAGCTCCAAAAATCACAGAAACTCTGTGCTTTACAGGAGACCTTAAAGCCCATATTTTTCTTCCAATGTGCAAAACTAAAGTTAAATGCATGATTTGGGCAGTCTGCCTGTGAGGCATCCATATTTCCTTCTGCATTCTAGAATTTTTCCCCTCTTAGGAAATTACTTTGTTGACACACTTCAAAGTAGTGGGATTCAGGGAGTGTTTAGGTGGTGCTCTGAAAATGAGACTCAGACACAGAACTCAGCTGAAGAACCCCTGCCTAAAAACAACTCATCATCTTCCAAAGACCTTTTTATATTCCAAAATTTACCGAATCTGAAGGCAAACACTAACCATAGAGAGATTATTGACCCCTTTCAGGGATGTGTGTTTTGTGCGTGGTAACTGCCTACCTCATAACAAATGTATTGAGCTTACCTCTTACATATCATGACAATTTAGAAGGAAAATAAGCAGAGTTGATCAATTTCTATGTAAAAATGAGCAATAATTTATAGAAAGCATTTTGAGAGAGGTTAAACAGCAAATTTGTTTGCATGAAAAACTTCGAATATCATCAAAGTTGATATGTGAGAAGGAATAAAGGGAGACAGAAAATTTTATTCTGATATTGGTGAAAGAGAAGATCCATGAGGGTACAGAGGCTCAGCCATTAATAGCATTGGCCTTCTGAAAGTACAAAGCCCTTCAGATGTCAAGTCAAAAGCAAATGAGAGCGGATGGATGCGAAAGATATTGGAAAGAGGAATTTCAAAGGAAGACAAGAGGGTGTCAGCTCATCAGTAGGAAAGATCAGGTACATAGTATGAGACAAGAACATCTAAGCAGAAGGAATAAGAACATGGAAACTGCAATTTTATTTTTCTTTAACTTTTTTTATTTTGATACATTATAAAGTCATAGTTCTTCCATGTGTTTTCCTTCTGCTAAATCTCAAAAATCCCTTCAGCTGCTCTTTTGAAACTTTTCACACTTTAGAAATTGAACCAATTTTGTCATAAAACATCTCTATCTCAATGGTATAAATATAAATGGAATCCCCAGTCAGGTGAGGTTTCCACTTCTCCCCTTGTACTTTCAAAGCTTACCATCTGTAATGGCTTCCTTCTCATGGTGAAAAAAAAAAAAAAGCTTATAGGCTAGTTTTTACGATCTGAAAATGAGACAAACAGCAAACAGCTTTAACACAGTACAATTAAACAATAATGCATTTCTAAATAAAAGAAAATTTCCCTAAAGTTTGAACTCCATCTACTGTATTCAAACATTCCTCAACCACATGATCAGGGAAAAAGTTATAGATTTTACTACCAGTTCTTTCGTTCCCTCCCCACCCTGCCTTTCTAATGAGTAGGAACAAAGTTTTTTTACTTAATTAAAGCATTACTGAGAAGAAACCACAGAATAGGACTAGACAATAATTTTGACTATTTACTTGCAAGGTTTACATGAACTCCAAAAAGAGGATTTAGGTAGGTGATCTGGGAGTTGATGTAGAAGCTTTTGAAATCAGCAGAAATATTGTAGGAGGTCTATTAGCTTTGGACAAGGTATCTCATGAGTGAGAACTGGGTAAACAACAAGGGGGGTTTGCATCTGTCTATGTGTAAAAGCTCTAGTTGTATTCTCATTATTGACAATTACTTTTATGTCGTAGAATATGCAAGGTGCCGAGGGTTTCTGTGTAATGCTTATATGGTATAGTGAAAAAATACTACACGACCATGTTTTCATTAAAATTCTCCTTGTCCTAGCATTAGCTTATTGGAGCAGTTTTGATTTTATAGCTGCTAGGCAGCTCTCCTCATGTGCTGGTTTTCAAACTCTACTTTCCTTATCTGATGTCTCTCTGCAGAAGCTATCAATCTCTATCAGATTCCAAAATGTTGCTCAAAAGCGTTTACTTTCTCTGTTCTCTGCCATGCAAAAAAAGTGGCAAAAAGAAAAATATTGGACTCAATCAGAAGTGAATTTTCATTCCAGTATTAAAATTCTCCAGACGTTTCTGGGGAAGAGAGACTTATGTGAATGTATGTGTATTTATCAGGGTAAGCTACTAAATAGAAAAGATAAATAACATAAATAACTGTGTTTCTGCTCTGAAAGCATCATTTTACTCACTCCCAAATATTGCATGCTACTTCTTTTTGAGAATAAGATACATCCATTTCAAAGCAAAATCTGACCTCTGATCTTTTCTGAATATAAATTATTCTAGGCAATGTTTAAATAGTTTATGGAAACTTTATATTTAATTACTAGAGTTCTGTGATAACTATATTTCTGGACTGAGCTTTTGGGATTTTAAACAGAAAAACCTACTGTAAGATTGTGTTGGGCTGGTTTTCCTTTTTTATGCAACTGAAATATCTCTCCTAAGGCATATTAAATGGATGAAGAGCAGGTGTTTTGATTTGATGGTAAATTGGTAAGCTGATTACCTTCAAAATTAACACAAGCTATAACCAGAAATCATCTTCCTTCAAAAGACCAAGAGTATGAAACAACAATAAAGCACTCTTAATGCTGAAATATCATAATTTCAAGTAATATGAATGCAAAGGTTAGTCAATCTGTACTCATGTGCATCTATATATATATATAGAGAGAGAGATTATTGCTTAATACAACACTTACGAATTCTGTCTTCTCAGTATCTTCTATACCTCAATTACAGATATTAGTGGAGATTAAAAATAATGTTAGTAGGTTGATGCTTTTGTGTCCCTGTTTCTTTGATGAGACAAATTAAGTTTTCTGCATGCTCTATATGGGCACAAGCCATTATGCAGAAGGGAATTCTGGCTGATTCTGATCAAAACCTCGTAAGAACATGGATTAAAAATTCAAAATTATGACTTGACAGATAGACAACTTCCCTCTACCTTCCCTTCCCCCAGATGTTACTTTTCTAGCTATTGACACATGCTTATTTTATCAACTCATCATTTAAAGTGGGTTTCTCATTCAAAACCACATTCTCTTGTCTGCTCCAAAGAGTCATGAGACCCTAAGTCATATAAGAAGGCATATGCCTTGTAACAAAATTACCATTCTAAAACATCAGTTCCATTAACTTTTAACTCGAGAAAGTGAATAAATGTTCTGATTTATTCATATAAAAGCCAAATTAAGTGCTGAAAAGAAAAAAACCCTACTATATGTAGTTTTTCTGAATTCTGTGAAAATTTTAAGGGTAATCAAAGAAATCATGACCAGTCTACTCTTTAAGAGATACATGTTTTATAATCAATAAAAGCAGAATAGGAGGAAGATCAGTAAAAATATACTGAAGAATATCTTTTTTTGCAAGGCATGGTTTGACATAGACAAATAATTAATCCAGACAAAGAATTCCTGAACTAAACTTGATTACAATATAAATAATGGAGTTGAGGCTAGTTTCAGTAAATTAGAGTTAATACAGTATGAGCGATATTAAGTCAATCATGGATAATCTGTTCTTGCTCTGTTAAACCAGATGACCTAGGCTGTTTTTAACTACATGTGCTTTATCAGAAAATTGTGTTTCAGCACACACATTGTTTTCACTTACCAAAAGGTATGTTTTCTGTAGGCGCCATTTATACAAGCGAAAGATTTATTTTATAAAGTGAATAGATTTAGCCTTAATAAAAGAGGCAGGATGTTGTCACTATCTTAAAGTAGTCACTTTTTTTAATAAGGATACAGTACAAATTTCTTTCTAATACTCCACTCAGTATGTCAGTCCTTTGTCAGCTGTAAAATTCTCTGTCACATAGGTAAATATTCTCAGGTTTGTGATGGTGATATTAATGAAAAAAGTATTTTCCTCTGCCTTGACCAAGCAGGTCTGGGTGATGACATGTATCTAGGAGTTCATTAATTAATTGTTCTCTAGGTATCCACAAAGTTTGTGAGGTTTTTTCCAGATTTTTCTCCTCACACACTGAATTCCATGGCTTGTTTTTTGCCTTTTTGGTTCTTAAGGAGAAATCAGTTATGTAAGAGCTACAGAAACATTCTGAAGACCTTCACAATTAAAAATCTAATTATTTTCTGAACTCTATCTCAATTTGCATTCAGCTTGCATTCTCTCCTACTGTTCCACTAGAGCACGTGTCAGCTATGACACTAATGAAATGTTGTGATTATTCTTATGATCTGGAATACCAACCAACTCCCACTGAAAATGGAGAAATAAAAAAACAATCAGAGAAAAATATCAAACCCTGTATATTCAACAGACAGTCTTGGAAGATGCTTTCCTCTTTCCTCTGGGTAGAATCCTCACTATTTTTAGAAATGCTGCAGTATATTTCTGCATGAAATATAAGCATGTTAACTCAGCTCATTCACAGGAAAGGACAGAAAGGACCCTGAAATAGCAGAATTAAATGTATTTGAAATGTACAGTCAGATAGGCAGGGTGTATAGATGATATAACTCCACTAATTTCTTGCACTAACTAGTCTTTCAAAATAATGAGAAAAAGTGCAGGAAACAAAAAGTTTCTAAACTAAAACTTTTGAAGTCAAGAGTCAGTTAAATGCCAGCTTCAACAACCAGTCTCTCAAAGCAGCAGTGTTGCTTCTGTCTGATCTGGAGTACGAGGCTGTGTCAAAATTTACTTTTCTGAAATGCACAGTGACACTATGGTAGCAAAATGGGAAAAGACTTAATCAACATATTTAAAATACAGCAGCAGCAGCTTGTGCAATGTCATGAAGTCCCCTAACCACTAGTTTCAGGTGTTTTCAGATCCCATGGTATGTCTTTGCCTTTTAGTGCATTCTCTCAGTCAAGGGTGCTCGAATAAATGGTCACTGTAGCTCAGAAGAAAACATCATTCTACTGAAATTGTACACATCTCACAGTGTTAGTGAAATAAGGAAACTTTCTCTCCTAAGCATTGCTCCTGTTTATGTGTATTGATGACAAAATATTTGTTATGGGATTCTTTGTTGTTTTTATTGCCAGTTTTATGGGTTGGTTGGTTGGTTGGTTGGTTTGTTGGTTGGTTTTTTGGGGCGATTTTTTTTCAAGGAAGAGATTTCATCTTTTTGAGAATGAAATTAAAATATGTATCTGATGAAATACAAACCTAGTCCTATAGTAAACACTATGCAGCTGATCCTCACTTGTGTCCCTTAATATTATGTGGTGCTCTTCAGCAATTCAGAAAGTATTTACTTAAAATCTGATAGACAACTCTGACCTCTTTTCTTCTCTCTGCTGTTCTTTGCAGTAGCATATTGTGCTTTTCTTGATTGTCAGGCAGGTTTCAGGACACCAGACATTTTTGTTTCCTTTCCTAAAGACTGAATGTCATTAGCAAGAAAAAGTAAATAAATCTGAGCTACTATATAATGACTGTTATACATGGCTGTCTATAGAGGCAATTCAAATGGCTCTGTTACATTGATATCACACCCAGACACTTTGAAAGAAGCTATAAACAAAAAAATGCATACGCATGGAACACTTTGGACTCTGGTAGATTTCTGTGTATGAATTCTCCACACATATATCTAGTTCCCAAATATTCTTTCTAAGGACTATAAAGTGTATGAAGATTGTCTTACAAAATATATATTTGATGAATCTGTCAGGTGAATGCATATAATGTAAAAAATGTAAGTGTGGATGTAACAGAAAGGGAGCATGAGCCATTTCCACTTCCCTCACTAGTAATTTCTCTTCCATCCCTTTTGGCAGCTGTTTATATCAGAGGAGATTTAATCTATTCAGGGGATGTATTCACAGAATCAACTTAGTTGATTCACATTCAACAGCTCTGTATTCGTTTGAGGAAAATTACAGTTCCACTCCATTCGAGGACAGAAATTTTCTTCCCACCTGGAAGTTTGAAGGAAAACACTGTTCAGATGAAACTTGTATAAAGTGATAGTACCGAAGATTGATTTTGGTTCATTGTCAATAGGGAGATATAATAAATAGGGTTCCATTGGGAGTCTGCCATGAACTGCAGACAGACATATAAATATATGCTTCAATAAAGTACATATCTCAATGCAAATATAAACCATCTCCAGACCATAGTCTGGAGAATGTATAGTCCATTTACTGGTTTTGCAGAGTGTATCAAACTGTTAAGGTTCAAAACCAGAACCATCGTAACGTTTAGAATTCAAAATAATTTGACAAATCAATCTAATATACACAGAAGAGTAATAAGAACAGAAGCAAATTTCTAAGTTTAGCTCACATAATCAGCAACACAAATAGGAATGTGGTGCAGGAAATCTGCAGTTTATCACGAATAACTAGTAGAACATGACTCAGACCTGCCATGCTGCTAGAAAACCTGTAAGATTTAAAGATCTCTGTCTTCCAGGTATTTCTGCTTTTTCCTGAAAAGTGCAATTCAAGGAAGATGTTGGCCAACTGGCTCCAGAGAACAGCCATGGAATAACAAAACAGCCAAAGAAGAGTTGAAAGAGCCTTTGTTGTCTCCAAAGACTAAATAGAAGCTTCAGGGAGATAAATGGCGTATAATGTTCTTCATGACCAATGAAATTAGGACAAGAGAAAGCAAAGTAAAATCATGGACAGAAAGATTTAGATGAGTAGCCACCATTCATATTGTAAAGGGTTTTGCACTAAAATACTTGGTTGAAACAAGTAATTTAGTATGGTTCACCAGAGTTTTTTTGGAAACTGCTTAATCAGGGTTGCCACACACCTCATTATCCTCCATTGGGCTTTCTGAGGTTCCAATCTGTTTTATTTTCTTGTATTCTATAACATGATTTATTTTACTCTCCATGAAAAGCTTTGGTTGCAAAAAACACCCCAAGAAACACAGAAGGTTTATTTAGTGTATTACAAGGTACAGAAAAGGGTCTTGAGTTGTGTATCATGGAATGTTAATGTTTTAATTAATTTGTTCCTAAAAACCATAAAAATTATATAATATTATTTGCCTTCTGAGATAATACAATAATACCATATTTTTCAGACTTCAATATAAAAAAAATTGTGCTTCAAGAATTTTCCTGTTCTGCAGAGAAGATCATAAAATGTATTTTTCACTCATTGCATAAATTAAAATACACTGCTTGTATTTCCTCAGCATAGCACCCAGCCTTTTGTCATACATAAAAAGAAAGAAAATTACTTGAAAATTAATAACGTCTTTTCTGCGGGATGATTCTCAATTGAGTTAATAACAAGAACAAAAAACTAAAGCCTTGCTTTTTGAAATTAGTGCTTCTGACGAAAAAGATATGCAAAATCCTGACAGAAATGTCTGTTCATATTCTTTTTCTTTGTTTCCATGTCTATTTTAAGCAAATCTTTGCATACAGAACAAAAATTTTTCAGCTTTTATTTTAAATTTTTTAGAATGATGGAGTACTTTGTGAGAGCCTGAAGCACATAAAAAATGAGACTAAGATTTCCATTTAATGGACTGGAGATACGTTTTTTTTCAAAAACCAAGTGCATTACTTGGTTTATCCAGCATCTTTCATATCACAGTTGTGGATTCTGCCAAAGTAGTGTAAGTGTACTTTCTGTCTGTAGAGTCAGGCAGGATCTTCATCCGGCCTTCTGCTACATTGGCTTAATTAATTTTTTTCCTATTAGAAATTGGTATGTTAATGTACCACTACACTTCATTCAGCTAAACATGATAAAGCACTAATCTTGACCCAGTGAAGTTAATGGGAAGCTCCACATTGGCTTTGCTGACTCAGGAACTTGTATGAGATAATGTGGCAATGAGAATAACTGTTTCTTCAGATAAGCAGAAGACTCATTTCTTTATTACAGTATTAACTTAAGCTGACAATTTAGAGAAGATTGCAGAACTGAGTTCGTTGCTGTGCCCGCCTGGGTTCATCAAGCATATCACCTCAAAATGGGAATGACCAGCACTACATCGACAGACCTTACGCATAAGCACTTTTTGAACTGTCACTTTGTATTAGTGAAGTGGAATTATACTGAACAAGGCCCTAAAATTATATATATATAAAGAAAAAAAGATCATTAGGGCATTAGACGCGAGATTTTTCAAGCATGACAGTTGGAGAAAAAAGTGCAAATCAGAGTTCATATAGTACTTTATCTCGGTGGACATTACCATATACTTGACCTGGCTTGAGTAAACAGCAGTCTGAGTGGTTGCATCACATTCACTTGAAGGATTTTATTTTCTAAAAATTGGTTTTCTGGCTGCAGCTTTTAGGTTTTCTGGCATTTGGCTGCATGCACTTCATTCCATATTATATGTCTGGTTTCCTTCCTGACTTGCTCACAGATTCTTCTTTTACTACTCTTTAAATATCTCTAATTTTGAAGGAGATTTTGGCCTGTTTAGATCTTATAAAGATCTAAACAGAAGATATGCAAATTTCCTGAGCGCTGGAAGCTGAAATCCCATGGACTAAAACTCTTAGATTTGTGGATTAGTATGAAATTTCACCAAGCTGTTGAAGGGAAAGACAATTCATAAAATATAGACTGGCACCCTTCCGATGTATACTGCCTGTATAACTTATTATGGCTAAGCATAATTTAGTAAGAATAGGTGTTTTTGCATCAGAAAGGAAAAGCTGAAAGCATTTTTATCTTATTCCACTTTCTACAGCAAATAGATTATAAAGAGAATTCTTCCTGGTACTAGATTTCAGGTAAGAACTAAGATTTTATGAAAAATTATAGGTTTGTGAAAACAGGTTTGCTGGTAAAAGTCACAACAGCCTTGAAAATACATAGAACCAAAGAATCATTGGGTCACAGAATGGTTTGATTTGGAAGGGATGTTAAAGATCATCTGGTTCAAGCCACCCTGCTGCTCACTAGATCATGTTGCTCATGGCCCCATCGAACCTGGCCTTGGACACTGCCAGAGTTGGGGCATCCACAGCTTCTCTGAACAAACTGCCAGAGCCTTGCCACTCTCTGAGTAAGGAATTTCCTGTGAACATCTAATCTAAACCTGCCTTCTTTCAGTTTAAAACTGTTGCCTCTTGTCCTGTCACTATCCGCCTGTCTAGAAAGTCCATCTGCCTCCCTTTTATAAGCCCCCTTCAGGCACTGGAAGGCTGCAACGAAGTCTTCATGGAGCCTTCTCTTCTCCAGGGTCAACAACTCCAGCTCTCAGCCTGCTTTCACAGAAGAGGTGCTCCATCCCTCAGATAACCTTTGTGGCCTTCCCTGGGCCATCTCTAACAGGCCAACTTCAGACTAGGTGTGGGTTATCATCTCCCTTGACTTGTTGAAGCAGTTTTTGACCAGTTTAGATCTTATCAAGATCTAAACAGAAGATATGCGGATTTCCTGAGGGCCACTGACCACCCTTATTTTGATGTAGTCCAGGATGTGATTGAATTTCTGGGCTGTGAGCACATATTGTTTTTTCACATCCAGCTTTTTATGCATGAGAATGACCAAATCCTTTCCTGTAGAGCTGCTCTCGGTGGGATCTTCTGCCAGTCTGTAGTCTTATCTGAGAAAGATGGAATGGAAAATCTGTTTGCTGAAATGGCAAAACCATTTCCTATAGACCACCCATATTTCTATTTTTACTAAACCATGATTTATGCCCAACATGGACGCCCTGTTCAGTGCTGTCTGTGTTCCCAGAATTTATATATTGGCTGGGCAGTTGAAAAAGTTTTCTCTCTCCCTTTTTTTTTTTTAATTTGGTCTGTATTTCACACTTTTTTCATAACTATGATACTATAAAAAGGGAAAACTTTAGGTTTTTTGAGAGAGACAATTGCAAATTCTGTCTATCAAAGTTGCATAATGCATTGAATGTTAATAAAATATTTTATTTATTTTTTCACTAAAACATTCGGGAGAACAAACAGTCTGGCTGAGTCAAGATTTTCTTCCCCAGTGTTCCTTTAAATACTGAGAAGACTCTAACAGCAAAGCACTAAAAACCATAAATAATCAGACCAACCATTAGTTTTTTGCCACTGCTAGGTTTTCAGAACCTTACCTAAACCATAATTCTTGCATGTTTACTGCTGATAATGAATTGATGCAGATTTTCAATATTGAGAGAAGAGGGATTTTTAAAAGATATCTCGTTGTATACTAAGGAGATGTTTCTATGCTATAAAATACTACAATATCTGAAGCTGACTCCCTGAGTTGCCACTCATTATTGTTGAAACTCAGGTGCTGTGGGTAACTGTAGATATTTACCAGTTGGTGTAAGAAGAAGCCAAACTCAAAGGCAGCTACACGCCACTGTCAGGTCCTTGGCTCTTGTGACAACTCTTGGCTCTGTAAGAGGGGATAAATCTGACAGACAACACGGTATTTTATATCATGGACATACATATGATATATTTGTCACCTTGACCTACTGAATAGCTTCGGGCATGAAGGATTTTGAACAGAGCTAAAGAAAAAATGATTCATCCGGAAGACAAAGACTAATAGAAGCATGGTAAAGGTTCAATAAGTGTGAATAACTACCAGGCTGGATTTGATACTGGTTTGTATGTTGTCTATGCATAACATGCATTACATGAAATGCAATCAGCTGATAAGAGTTGTTCCTTTTTAAACTGACCAAAGTAGCAATCTGGCAAGGCTTCATCAAAAGGCCAGAAACAAAAGGGAGGAACTCATCCTCCAGCTTGGTCACAGTTTGCTACGTAAGGCTCAAAATTAACTTGTACAGTGAAATACACTTAAAGAACTGCCACACATGCTCAGGATTTCCCTGTCCGGTGATGCAGTGCTGCACTTCAGCTCTTTAGGTTTTCATTGAGGAGGCAGAGAGCTGTTTGACCCTTGCTTAAAGTAGGTGGGCTTTATAAATGAATTATGTTTCCTTTTTCTGTATGAAGCCATTTACTTCCAATTTCATTAGCATCATATAGATCAACATATATTTAATTATTTTATAGAATAGAGTATGCAGAGCCCACAGGGACATTACACTGGATAAGCAAGCTTCAAAGGTATTTAAAACTAAGGACTAGAAGTTTTTATTTATAGAAAGGGAAGGCAAAAAAGAAAACAAAAATTGATACTGGTTTGTTTTCTTCTGCTGGATTCACTGCACTTTTATATATTTTTATTTATACATTATCTTTGTGTGCTAGATATAATATTTATGAGTAATATATTATTTACATATTCTTATATATAACATCTTTCAGTATTAAAAACTCATTTGCAACATTATTAAAAATAAGATATTTCATTGATTCCAGTGAAATTATTAACAATACAATTAAAGAAAAAAGGTGGTTCAAGATTTCCTCTATAGAAAGATTTGCATACAGTGCAAAAATACTTCTGAAGTATGTAATTAAATTGCTGTTAAATACAACTAAATGATGCAACTATCATTAGGACACAAAAAAGTGCAGTTGTAAATGACAAACCTTCATTGCAAGATTTAGTCTAAGAAGACATGCCCTGAGAAATGGCTTCAGTGAAAAAAAGAGGAACGTTCGGAGATTGTCACTGATGTATGGTGTTCGTCATCCACAGATGAACTTTGTGTCAGATTTATGTTCACAGTGAACTGAAATCGATCAAAGTGATGGCTGATGGGTATGAAACATCTGAGTCCATTCTTTAGTTACAACTTGTCAATCTTTTCATCAAAATCATGGCCAGAGCAAAACTTAGTACTAAATTACACCAGGACTAGCAGACTCAGGTGGGAAAAAAACATGCAAAGTGATTTTGTGATTCAATTATGCTCGAAGATTTAGATATTAAAATATGATGAAATAATTTGTTCATTTTGTAGAGGGAAGAGTTGGAAGATGAAAAGTAATAATAAGTAATCTTTAAGCTATTCAAATGGAGTGCGTAGGACAGATTAATTGCTTTGAGCATCCTCTTTAGTGAAGCATAGGCATATTTCTGCTTTGTATGTTCGTATGTATGTATGGAAAATTGGCTTGACAGTGCTCTGGCTGAGACGTAAAATCTACCCATAATCCTTTTACCCACTGTGACAATTAATGAAAAAGCAGATCATTGCCATGTGCCCATTCCAAAGCTTTGTTTACTCAGTGTGCATATTCAAATAGAACAAAAAAAAAGAAAAAAGAAAAAAGAGAGGAACAACTATTAGTGCTGTTTTGATCGCATACCACCTTTCAGTATACCAACGTGGATTTTAGAGTAGTTATTTCTGAAAAAGCACTCACACAAAAGAGAAATCAAATTTTCTTGAGAAATGCAGAATATAATGAAGTTATGCTTCCTTACTTGTTAGAAAACTAATTTATATGTAAAATAAATTCTCTACCTCACCATAATTTACTGTTGACAATATGTAATTACTGACAATAAATAATTTTATATATATAGGTCTAGATGTTAATCTACTAATGGCTATGAATTCCATAATAGGATACTTTAATAAACATATTTTTAATTAGAGTTATGAAGCTTGAGGTAAGATATTTTTATTTAGTTTGAAATGTGTTACTGTCCTAAGCTATTTTGTGCTTTATGAAGAAGTGTAAACAGGCTTTCTTAAGCAGTCTTATTTTAACATTTATTTTTGCTTTGAATTTTAATTGGTCAAATTGGTCAAAGCAAAATTGCTTTGATTTTTAATTGGTCAAATTCAAATAAATTAAGGATAGTGAATTAATTTTATAACCAATATTCTGATAACACATTGGAAAAACAATGCAACAAATAGTAAAAAATTTGGCTTATCCAACTCCACATGTGGTCAAATGGATATTCGGTGGTATGCACTGTAGAAGCAACTTGAGTACTCAATTACACCATATTACTTATATTTTTTTGAAAACAGGACTGTGATTCATACAGTTATAAGAAATTTGGTACAAATAACCTTCATCCAAAATTGATTTAGAAGAATGACAGTGCTGAATGTAGTGGTCTCCAGTTCATAAATCTCCATATAGTTTGAGTTGTCGAAGTTTGTACGACTTTTTGAAGGACAGACTTCCTATAATTGATTCATGGTTAATGTTAAATATAGTTTTATACATTTGCATAATCTTCACGCAGTTAGGGCTTCAAATAGAGCAAAATAATTTTAAAAAATTAAAAGCTAATCCCCCCCACCCCCCTTTGCAATTACACACCCCAAATATCTTCTTGAAGATGATGGTAATGAAGGATAGGGACTTCGCAGTTTGATGCAGACTCCCCACGGTATTCCTTTGAACTGCTGAGACAGAGATACTTACTCTTTCTTGTTTATTCCAGTTTTCGCAAACCTTGCCACTCAGTGTAACTGTATGTTCAAAGCAAAACATAAAATGATGTAGTTTTAAAGGACTCATTAATTTTCTTTGTACTCAAAAGCAGCTCCATTAAAAAATGTAATACGCAAATTCTGAACTCGAACACGTTCCAATTTTACTGCTGTTTACTTCAAAGGGTCCTGAAAAGAGTGTACTGGAGAATTGAATTCTTGTGTTGAAAAATTAATCTATCCCTGATACTGACCCATTTTTTTATTCTCTCTGGTTTATGAATTTTTAAGGTTTTTATATTTGCCAGAGAAGTCCATGTTTAAATGTCTTCTAGGATCTTGCCCCTTGAAAGATTAAAAAGCAAACCGTGTTATGCTTTTTGAAACCAGAAACACAGTCTAGAGACTGCAATTGTTTTGACAGTTTCTGTTGAGGCCGAAATTGCTGAACGTATTCTATATATGCATAAAATTGCTATATTTTTGGGCTCATATGATTGACATCAACAGAGAAATTAAGACCAGTATTCTTGCCTTGACAAGTTAAAAAGTTGTATCAATTATTTTAGTAGTTATTTGGAAAAGTAATGGCTTGCTCTGTGTTCCACAATGGTTATACATCTCTGTAAGCTACAAATAAAACTGCAGGGGTTAATGTTTCTGTGCAATACTTGGTTCATCGGACTGCTCCAAAATGGTTGCAACATGTGCTCACCCTCCTGTGAAGGCAAGACAAAAGCAGCTACAACTAGCAGACAGGCTGCAGCATAGGCAATTCTGAAACTGTAAGTTCTGTATCCAGAGAAAACTCCAGTAAAAGTGTTCAGACAGTCATCTCTAAACAAGCTAATAGTATAATCTCTCTCCATCTGGCCATTTTGATGCGGTTGATGCTCTACTGGATAATGGAAGTGTAGAGCAGGTACTATTAGAAATTCAGCCTCGTGTATGATTGCCTGTGGAGCACACTGAATGCCACAAATCAGTGTTTTCCCTTAGCACACCTTGAAAACTTTTTGAATCTTCACAGACTTACACACCAGTGGGTTACTGGAAGTCAATAGTGATACACCTCTCTTTCTGCTTATTTGAAAGAATATCTAAATATTTTAAGGGCTGGGGCATTATACGATGTAATTTTCATGTATTGCATTGCTCTATAATTATTATGTAATTATATTTAAAGAGCTTGAGTGTGGTTTGTAATATCTGATTATAATAATATTCTGTTATTTAGTGTGTAAAATTATTACTGCTAATGGAAAACTATAATTATTCTGTTTCTAGGAATAAATCCTAAGATGGAATTTTGAAAGTCTGTTGCAGAGATTCATGAAATTAATCTTTCCAAGAAGTGTTTTTGATTTTTCTAAAGGTGATCTGATTATTCAACTGTTCTAAACTATTTCTGGAGATTCCTTAACTTTCTCTTTTACAGCAATCTCTACTATAACCAAAGGGAGGTAATGCAGTGTTCCAAGAGTGAGCAATAAAAAAGATTGTGTGTTACATCGGCTGGGCTGTAACAGATGATACTGTATACAAGAAATAGTATTTCCCAATCTATGATCTAAAAACTGGAAGAATAGAGATTCATATTTCACTAGAAATATCTAGATTCATAGAGAAATTATCTTTGTGAATGTGTGCAATATCTAATAATATAAGTTTTTAGTAAATATATACCGTTAGCTCAGTGGTGCCATAGAGTGAAATGAGGCATGGGAGGCTGCATTGCAAACAGGCATATCATATCCAAATATTTTTCTAGTTTCCAAAGACTTTTTACATTGTGGTATTTTCTTACTATGATATTGATGGAAATGAAATTATACAGTACAAACTATATATTTGTAGAGAAGTCTGACAGTGAAAGAAAATGCACATCTTGGTTATCCTATAAGCTTTCAAATAACAGAGGATACTAACTAGAGCTGCAGATTACTTAACATAATGAATTGTACAACAAATTAAATTTAATTTTAGCAGCTTTAATATAAAGAAACCCTGAAACATTAGAGATTAGCCAGTTGTCTTTCAGATAGGAAGCAGTTATTGAAAGACCTTCTTAGTCATCTGGGCATTTAACCATGAGAAGAAGGCTGTGGGGTCCCAGGCCTCATTAGCTCACAGATCACCTCATGCCTTCCTGTTAGTGCAGTTGAGATTAAGGCTGCTTTCAGATGAAGGTGTCATTGCATGGTAGAGCCTAAATTAAGTCATGGACCTGAAAAAAACAGAAAAATTGCACAACAGCTTAAGGTAACATGAATGGAAATGTCCCTGTGTGTTTTGCTTCTTGTAGAGTTTACTTGGCATCAACAGTTAACTTACAATATTAATACTGGCTTGATTGCCAGCCATTGGCACAAAAGGCAAAAGAAGTGGGTGTAGTTAAACCTGCTTCACTCTTATATTTTTCGAAATGTCAGCTTCTGCATCCAGTCCTTTACTCACTTATGCTTGTCTAGTCCACCTTTTTGCATCTAAAGCCATTGTCAAAGAAAAAATGAATTATTGTAAATGCATTAAATGAACAATTGATCTGAACTAATAAGGGTTGGGTGCAGAGGGGCATTAAATAATTACTAAATTATTTGTACTGATATGTTCTAGAAACGTTTAGGGGAAAAAGTTCAATTACTAATTCTAGTTCTGAAGCATCAGTCTTGTTTGTAACCTGTCCTTCAGGGAGGTACCTGCTTTTTGTTTACTGAAACCCTGCATAACCTGAAATCTGCAGACTCTCTTTACTTGGGGACTCATAACTTTGTTAATGGATGCCACCTCAGACTGAGTTTGCAATCACGGCTTACATGTTACTTTTTTATTTTTCTTTCTGTCGGAAAGCGTAACAAATTGTGGTATTTTCACCCATCCACAGAAGCAAGTCCTGTTCTATTCTTAGATTCAGTTATGATTTGAAAAACATGTTATGAGATTTGAAATAAATATGCTGAGCTAGTTATGATTGTAACATTGTGTCTGGAGGGCAATTCTTCACTAAAACGGGTGGAATGCTAAAAAAAGTCTAATTTTCTAAAATATCTGTCTAGTTTGTTAGCAACTTCTCAGACTGATTGTAATTTTAAGTCGTGCTAGTTTAGGAGGAGTGCAATATGTCAGAAAGAAATACTGAATTATCTTTTTGCCTATAAGCTTCTGTGTGAGAAAACGCACCCAAGAATAAATTATTTTCTTTTGGAAAACCAGCTGTTACTTCCTTCAAAATATGTGCTGCAAAACAACTCCATCACAATTTTTGTGAAGAAAATGTCATTGTTGTTTGTTGTTTTGCCTTTACCTAAAACTGAGCAATATGGATACTCTAGACAAATAGGAATCAGATGTTCTATGTTTACATACATAATGAAACTGTTGAAATTATATTTTGCAACTGTCCTTTGCCTGGCCTTTACATGCACAAGTGGAAGAGAGAACCCTATGCCATTTAAGCTCTGTGAGTCTGGTTTGTCTTGTGAAAAATTTAATTTTTCTTAAATTTAAGTAGGAGACCTTACCCTTTCAGCAATAAAAGATGTCACATAAACAGGATGTCTCTGGGCATGAGTATTTCATCACTCAGATAATTTTAACAACTGAAGAACCACACCCACACTTTTGTTTAAATTTTATACTCTCTGTGTGGTTAAATGTTTAGCTGATTAGCCACAAATAAATTTTATCTCTAATGGCTTTTTAAAATTTGACTTCTTGCTACAATACCTGAATGCTTTCTGTGTAAAATCAATAATAACAACTAGTCTCTAAAGAGATTTTTGGGATTTGACACTTTTTTCTTAAAATAAAAAATTGACCAGAACAAACAGCTATGATTTTCATCTCTTCACATATTTCTACTACACATTACTCTACCTTTTCTAATTTCCTCTCCATTTTCAGAATAGCCACGTGGGTGATAGAAATCAATATGATGAGTGTTTCTGTTAGGATGTGATGATTTTTTTAGATTTTTTTTTCAATTGATTAGTTTGGTGGAGGTGAAAGTAGTTTGGCTTCATATTTTGTCATTTATTCAGAATGTGTAGTTAATATCCTCTCTGAAAGTATTTAGTATATATATATTTATGTGACAAGGAGTCAGGAATGAAATAATACTTTTGCTGCTAGTCTTGCTCAAATGTGAGCACTCCAAAGAGATTTTTGGCTTTGGTTAACTGCTCTAGATGAATATTATACAGTGTGCAGTTGGGTCCTTGTAACCATGAGCAGTATATATCCCTGCAAAAATAATTTCAACTTTTTAATCTAAAAAGTAATTTCAAATAACAGGGAAATTTCCAAATTACTCTCTCTACCTCTTTCCTATTTTGGATTGCTTTGTTTTTTGAACACCCACCAGAGATCTCTTTATGTTTTCATACAGATAATGGAGATCAAACCTCTTTTGCATTTTGTTTGGTACGTTTATGTTTATTTCTAATACATTTAGGCAAAAGCTTTTTTTATCTCATTTGTGTATTCTCCTGAGGAAATATAGCTTTGTCAAAGGTGGTTAATGGGAAATGTGACTGCTTTAATTTGCTGCATCAGCTCACTGAAGCCTATTAAAATTGTGTGAAGCAATTTTTGCTCAGATGTCAATATGGACATGTTGCAGTTTTATTCCTCTTCTGTGTAGCATTTGCATTGATGATGTCCCTTCTTTGCAATTGTCTTGCACCTTGTGAATTGGGTGCTGTAAAGAACTGTGCTAGGGCATATATTTGCTCTGTAAAAAGTGCATTGCACTGCAGCTACAATACACACAAACACATGCACTTGACCCTAACTTTCCAACAGCAGATGCTCAGACATGACGCCTTGTCTCTCCTGACTGCTCTATTGCCTTTCCTGCTCCTGCCTGACATCTTGGAGAGCACCCACAGCCCTTGCAGGACTCCAGCAGTGGCAGATCTGCTGCACCTAGGATGGAGTTCAGTGGGCCAAATTTTGCCTTACACCTTTGTTAACAATGGAAGAAAAAGTCAGTAATGTAAAGGTCTTGGTAAACATTAATAAACCCAATAATAAATTTTGAAAAAAAAGGCAGAGAGAAATTAATGCATAATGAATATTTCAAGACCATTAAGTAAATCATTAATGAATTGCACTGGAGAGATATTTCTGGTCTAATGAATTATCTTTGTTCAACAAAAAACCAATACTTGAGCACTTTGTAATTCCAGAACATGTTACTTGCTTGCAGTGAAATAGATGTGTTAATATTGCAGCACGTTATTCATGCACTTATTCTGATAATATTATTTTCTCCCCTTGCTAAGGCACAGTGTCCCACAGGGGAGAGTTATTCTGGGTCTGTCTGTTAAATATGTCATGCAACTAACCCAGATCTGAGGAGCTAATTATGTTATCTGTGATGTTATTAAATAATTATTGTCCTTGAAATGGGGTCAGAAATAACAGATCATCCCTGTAGTGCAGCATTCACAGTTCATATATAGAGCTAACTTTAAAGAAAAAAAAAATAGAGACAAATAAAATGCTTGTAGGCTTTAACCCATTTACTTCTGTTGTCATCTATACGTCCATAGCTAACTTGGCTTTGCACTTTCCAGATTGATCATGCATATTGTGTCTGCAGCCATTGTTCTCAACATAGTCTGGAAAATTGAAAACCACTCATCTTTTAGCAGTTCAAAGCATTTGTTTTACTTCCTGGCTCCCAGATTTCTATTTTTTTATTTTTTTTCTCCAGTGGTTTGATCACACACAGAGACTGTTTTCTGAGACAAACTCAGTGTGGAAAGTAGGACACTATATGCAGGCAGACTTAACTATGCACCTTGAATATAGTTGATAAATGAGCTTCTGGAAAGCGAACAATTTTTGTTTTGCTAATTTTTATCACAGAATCATAGAATAATTTGGGTTGGAAGGCACCCTAAAATTCATCTAGTTGCAACTCCTTGGTTTCATAAGTAGGGGCTTCTCCCACTAGACCAAGTTGCGCAACGGTCCATTCAGCCTGGCCTTGAACTCTTCCAGGGTTGGGGCACTAGGAGAACTTCCAGGAGTTGGGCACTAGGACAACTTCTCTGGGCAACATGTCCTAGTGCCTCACCAACCTCACAGTAAGCAATTTCTTCCCCAAAACTAATCTAAACCTAACGTTTTTCCATTTAATCCCATTCCCCATTGTCCTATTACTACACTCCCATGTAAACGTCTGTCTCCAGCTGTCCCTTTCAGGTACTGGGAGGTTCTGTAATGTCTCCACAGAGCCTTCTCTTCTCCAGGCTGAACCCTGTGCAGGGTCCCAGCCCTCAGATCATCCTTCTGTCCCTCCTCTGGTTTTGCTTCAGCAGGTCCCTGTCCCTGCTGTGTTGAGGGCCCTAGGGCTGGACAGTGGGGTCTCACCAGAGCAGAGCAGAGCAGAGCAGAGCAGAGCAGAGCAGAGCAGAGGGGCAGAATCCCCTCCCTTGCCCTGCTGGACACGCTGCTTTGGATACAGCCCAGGATGGGATTTGCTTTATGGGCTGGCAGTGCACATTGCCAGTTCATGTCAAACTTTTCACCCACCAACACCCACAAGTCCTTCTCCCCAGGGCTGCTCTCTATCCATTCTACACTCAGACTGTACTTGCGCTTGGAATTGCTCCAACACAGCTGCAGGATCTTACAACTGGTCTTCTGAAATACATGGGATTCCCATGAGCCCATTCCTCAAGCTTGTCAAGGATCCTCTGGATGGCATTCTTTCCCTCCAGCATGTGGGCTGCGCCACACAGCTTTGTGTTGTCGGCAGAGCTGCTGAGGGTGCTCTGATCCCACTGTCCCTGATGAAGACAAAGATGTTAAGCATTGTCAGTCCCAGTACCAACCCCTGAGGAATGTCACTCATCAATAATCCCCTCTTAGACTTGGAGCTCTTGGCTGCAGCTTTTTCAGTGCAATCATCTATCCAATTCCTTATCTGCTGAGTGGTACATCTGTCAAATCCATGTCTCTGGCTTTAGTATGAGCAAAACTACCAACAACTCTGGGTCTGAATGAGATGGCGTGAGCTTTCTTGAGAGAATCCTCTATCGTATCGTGCTTCAGATTTGTAACCAAAACACTGCTGATAATGGCATCACCACTTTTGGATGCTGTTGAGCAGCACTTCCACAGCATCGAGGTCTGAAAAGAGCTAGGAAACTTCATAATTCATAAATTCTACTAAGAACATCTTGTGAATTTTCAGAAGAACCTACCCTTCTATAAAAAATTCTTATACAAGGTCAAAGGCATATTTAATAAATTTGGTTGCCTTTTCACAGTCTGTTCTGACTCTCAAGACATAGTAATATCTGTTCTAATACTCCATCTCCCTGAGAATTCTATTTATGGATATGTGAAAATTTACTGGTGTTTCACTGAAGTTAAACCGCACAACAAATTGAAAGTTTGTCACCAAACTGTGGGATACTGGTTATTACAAAGTCTGAGTTAAAAAATCATTGTGTTCATAGAGTCATACAGAAAGTTCTACATTCAGGTTAACAACTGAGGGCACTGCTTACAGGGAAATGGATTATTCAGAATTAAGTCTTCAAACTGCACATTTCACTTTGCGCTCAATACAACATGGCTGTCACAGAAATATTTCAACCGATGTAATACTTCTCATAGCCACCATGTCTATGTTATATCTAAGTCAGTTTAAAGATCACTGCCAAAAATTATGGAGTTTTTACTGTGAGAAGTCCTCCCTCTGAACACCTTGTTTGTATTATATTTTTTTTTTTTGCAGCACCCTGTATTACCCTGTGCTGAATTAACCACACAGAAATGGAATAGTAAATTTGATTAAAGATGATATTAATGACCTTTGTCAGCTACTTATCAGATAGACCCTCTTGAAGGCAAAGTCACTATTAGTGTGAGTCATTATTAGGCTGAGTACTTGGGTATGCATAGGATGGGTTCAAATTCTGGTCATACATTGTTATGGCACCGTATCATGTCATTTTCATGTGAGGAAATAGGCAGGGGTTCATATATGGGAATCTGAGTGGTTTTGAGTTGCTTATGACTGGTAAATTTCTGGCCTAATAAATGATGTGAAATTGAAAATACATGCTGGTTTGATAGTTGTGCTTAATCATACATGAGAAAAAATATATATTTTCCTTACTTACACTTATTCAGTTGTACTGATTATTTTACACTTTGCACTCTTTTCATTATTAAACTAATACAGTCATCCATATGATAAACTGCTCCATTATATGTTTTAAAAGAATCATAGTATACTTCAGCTTTTATGTTCTTTTATATTAAAAAGAGACAACTTTGACTTAGAACAGAAAAACAACTGATGCTTATAATTTTCATTTTGCAGAAATTAATAATTTATTTAAATTAAAAATAATGAGCTGAAAGGACTAAATTCATGAGCTATTTTAGCAAAGCTGCTTCATTGTTGATTTTAGAACTCCCAAGTGTCAAATTAAAAGCCTGTGTATTCTCAGAAAAGTAAAATGTTACAGGCTATATACAATTGCATCCTCCTGGTGGAGGTTGTATAAAGAATAATTTATTCCAAGAGGAATAAATCATCCTCTTTGAGATGTAAATCACAAATTATTTTCTCTGCTCACCCGATCCCTCTTTGTACCTGATACTGAACTAATGCACAACACATTCCTAAGGTTTTCATACTCAGCTGTTATGAAGAATTTTATGATGCCACAAAAAAAGTTAAATTGGACTCTTATACTTAGCGTGTATAAGAGTCCAATTTAACTTTTTTTCTAAGTTTTGAATTTAATCTTTTATAGCTTTGTTAAGACTTGTCACTCAGTTCTCTCTTTCTTTGACTAAGAATTATCTACATGATGTAGTAGAGTGGGAGAAAGAGGAATGATCAAGAAATCAGTCACCCTTGCTAATCTATCTACACTAGGTGTGACTGACAATACCACAAAACAGTGGAAAACAGTTTGTCTTTTAAAACTATAGAAGTCAAAGTCTTGAAAGCTCTTCCATTTTGTTGGCAATTATTTAAAATCAACTCTTTGGAATATTATAACATTATAATGCCATTTGTAAGACTCTTATAATGTTATCATTTGTTCTGTATTATAAACCAGATGCAGGCATATCTTTTCAAGAAAAACAGAAATATGGCTTTTTTAAAGCCAAAGACATGGCTTTTTCTTTACCTAGCAAAAAGAGGTCCCATGAGAGTGCCATTTACTAATAATGTGTTTGTAATGTTTAGCTAAATAATTTTTGTGATATTTCCCTCAGGTATGAAAAGGTTCTTAAGGGTACAACAAAATACTCTGCCAAAAGGAAGTATCTCTAAATAAAACAAACACTGATAGGGCATAAAAATCTTTAAAATGATAGATGTCTCAATGGGTATTTGTAGCTGAAGCATTGACTGGGTCAGATGTGACAGTATAAGTAGCTGTTTTGATATCTTTGGGTCTAAACCTACCAAAACCCAAATCTTAAACTTTCAAGTTTACAACTTTGCTCTTCAGCATAAGCAATCAGTTCTGAAGACCATGCAATTCAAGCCAGCTGCAAATCAGTTGTGGTTGGAATTGAGTGATTACAACAGCCCATGAAATAATTTTTACACATATGTCAAAATAGTCTGAAATACATCATTATTAGCATTTTCCTCTGGAAAAGATGGGTTTACTTTTTTTCCCCTGCACCTTCATATTTTTTTTTAAGTCAACTAGAAACTTGGTATTGTTTCTCTAGATCTTTTAATTCTGTTGGGTGATCTTATACTCAGTTTTGTTTATTGAGAGTTCAGCAATTGAAGAAGAGAAATAGAACAACAATCCTAACTCAGAATATTGAAAAGGTTAGAGTTACTACTACTACTACTACTACACTTTTACTTTATAAAATATATGTTGCATTGTAATTCTCAAAATTTTATTTTGATAACTAGCAAAACATTAATCTAATTAGCTATTCACTTTAAACAAAATAAAAATATAATTATTGCACTCAAAAGGTTTTAAATGGTAGCTTTATTACCTACAGTTTAAATTAAGCCCTTTGGAAAAACTAAGATTTGGAATGAGGGAAAATTCATTGGAAGATCCAGTTTGCCATATGTAGAGCTGTGTTCTTTATCTCAGGTTCACAAATGCTTCTTAATATTCTATATATTCATATAGTTAAAAACAAACAAAAAAAAAAAACTATAGCAAAGCTGAAACTGAATGACAGTAACACTACAGAAAGAAATTTTGAAATTATTGAGTCTGTGAACGACCATTCCTACTTAGTTGCATCAGCCTACTTAAAAATTAGACCTTTTTAATTTTTCAGAGCTCATTCCCATGCTTTCACTAATAAACTCAAAATGTTTTGATTATTATGTTGTTTTTGATCTTGATAATTCATTCTCAAAAAAGTAAGACTCCTTTTTAATGTTTTATGTTCCTTAGACTTTATTTTTCCTTTCTTCCCCAGTACCCCTAGGTAGTCCAAAATAGTTGCTGTATCTCATCTCATTGTGTTCAAACTCAGACAAAGCTCAGTCTGTGAGGAAGTGATACAGGATTAATGTGTCAGTAATTGTTCGTCACCAGCTGACATGAGAAATAGCTGGACTGACAGAGTGCTGGCAGATGAACTTCCAGCTAAAGGAGCTTTCAGCTAAAAGGGATTAAGGCTCAAGTTAAGCCTCTGACTGCCAGCCTGAGAATAAAATAAGGAAAGGTACTTTCCTTATGTGAATTTGCATACTATTTTCTTTCCAAAACAAAATCATTTTGATGACTACAAGTCTTCAGTGGTATTTTTTGTGAGAATGGTTTGGTGAATAGAATTTTTCTGGGGTAGAATACCCGAAGGCAAGAGTCTGGCTGTTTATATGCAACAATAAAAGAGAATCAATGATCTTTGTCAGCTCACACTGCCAATTATCCTGTCATGGTTTGTTTGTCAGTACCTTGGATGAATCTTGTGAAAAGCCTTTGGTATCCTTTCATGAAAATAATTTGTTTTATTGTATGAGCTTTCTCCACAGTGGCTTCAGTATACAACTTCTTTATGGACAAAACAGCTGTTCAGTTTTCTAGTTTTTGTTTGCTACTAAACATCTTTTACCGTGACTGAGACAGCATAAGTTACTAATTGAATGTGATGACTTAACTGCAACATACACTTAAATTCTTTCTCTGTGAGAATTATTTTAGGTGAACCATAAAACAATAAGGCAGTAAGAGTAAAATTATCACAGCATAAGGCAGTAGAGACTCATACACAAAAATATTGTCAAAGTAAAAAAGATGTAAAAATGGGATGTGCATTTCCTATACCCATTACAATTTAAGAGCCACATTATCATAATAAGGAGTCTTCATGCTCAGGTCCATTTACAGAAATTATCTTTGCAAGATTCATGTTTAGGATGAGTTATTTCAACTAGTCATGAGAAGTGAGTGTGAAGAATTTCATTTTTTTATTGGTCAACCAGGGGTCCACTGCCTTGTGTAATAAGTCAGTAAAAGAGCTGCAAACTTGTTCTGAACCAGAGTTCCTCATCTCTAGATTAGATTACCTCCACCAGCCTAGTGAGCTATGCTATGTGTTGCAGAGGTTGTATTGGTTTCTGTCAGATAAAAATGACTAAAAATTCTAAAATTACAAGAAAGTAAAGGATCTGTTTCCAGAAAACAAGGATAAAAGATGTAGTGGGGAATACAGGAACAGAAAAATATCTGATGAAAGTTAAATGCAGAATAGGTGTGACATTGTGTTTTAGTTCTTTTAAAAAATGTGTGTAATCATACTGTTTGAGATTAAAAACTTGTGAAAATTTTCAATAAAATTGCTTGGAAGACATAACAGTATTTAAAATTATGCAAAGCACCATCATTCAAAATCACTTGATATTTGATGTATATGTTTATGACAGACCAAAATAAAATACACCAGTGTCTGTGAGCTTAGGGCCTAGATTCCCATAGAGGGGAAACCATATTTATTATAGAAGATATAAAGCTTTAAAAAAAGAGAAGCAATTTTATGCTTGGGGCATCTTCACAGGTGAAAAGAGTAATTTTGCTCACAACATGTGTCCTATATTTTTCATCACCTTGGAAATGACAGACCTATTTTCTAAAGCAAATTTTAAAGTCTGCATACATGACAGGTAGTTATGAAGCATCAGAGTTGATCTTCCATAAAATTACTAAAAACTTATATTCCTAAAGAGAGAGGATATTGAGTTCCATACAGATATATAATTATTAAATCAGTAAATCCAATATTACCATTATAGCTTAGTGTGTGTGTATTTTACAGTTTATCTTCCTTATGGTATCAGCAGCAATATATTACTGAAAAATAACTAGTACATCTGAATACTTTTGATAAAAGGATAAATCCAGAGAAAAAACATTTGGCATCCCCCTTACCCCCCGACATGAAAATTATTAGAATGGGAGAATGCAGCAACAGTATTTAAAGATAGTTTGGAAGAATAAAGAAAGTGAGTGGTACTTTCAATAGCAAGAATAGGGCTTTGAATTTGACAACAAATATGAGAAAAAAAATGAATGGGGGCATTCAGAAACACATGGAAGGTTCTCACAGACCCAAAGACAAGAAACAGCCTAAAAATAAAATTTTCACTAGTTTGAGGGCATAAGATATGAAAGGAGAAGAAAGACAAATTCAAATACATTTTGAATAATTAAAGAGTTGATTTAATATTCACTTACTGTCTTTGTGTTCAGAATCAGAACATATGATGTAGGTACTGCCAGGGTTTCCAGAACTGCTATTAGAGTATGAAAGTGCAACAGGAAAGTCTCACTGTACAAGCAAGTATGTGTCAAGCTTGTGAGACAGCATCCAAAAAGATGAAAAGCAATGGCTGAAAGCCACGTGCATCAAGCTAGAGATTTGCTCCTACTCCCTTCTACATTGTGCATGAAGTGACCCCAAACTGTTCAGGCTTCTGAGCAACAATTTCTGTCTTCTAGACTGAAATCAAAATAAATGCTTTCAGGCCAACATTTGAAAGATATGTGTAAGAGAAAGGGAGTGAAAATTTTCACAAAGGAAAACATTCACTGATCTCACAAACTTAAGCAGAATCTTCTGAAGTGATCTGTGAAAGTACAATGGGTAATTTGTCTAATTTATGAATATTTGTCATGTCAGAGACACTCAGCATTCCATAATCCCAAAGAACACATCATTGTTCAAAAGACAACAGCCATCTTAGTTCCAAAATATGCTTTCCAAGAGTTAAAAGGAAAATACAAACAAAACACACCATGCATCATTGTCCATCAGATGCTGTAGTCTTACATGTCCCAGTGTCAAGAAGTTTGTTATGAATAATGAGAGACACATAAAATTACTGTATTTAGTAGAGCTTTTCTCTCACAGTTTATTATCTGATGGACGTGACCTATTCCTTTTCAGTTTCGCAATTGTTCCTGGATGTTATTTTGAAAGAATGCATTTTTAGTTTGCACTTGTTTGAGCAGCATGCGTTTTAGTGAATGGGTGGAGTGTGAACTCTCTCTCCTTTGATGTTTTTGCTATTCTTATATGAATAAATGGCCACCTGTGTCACAAAACATTTCTTTCCCTGTCTTTACCAAGGTGGACAAAATGCTTTAAATGAGATCAGCACATATAGTGAATTGCTTTTGTTTGTTTTTCGCTCCCCACCATGCTATCTAAGATGAGGAACATGTCATTCCCTCCCTGGAAGAAATGGGGGTAGAGTGAAGTGTAGGATGTGGAAGAAAATGAGAAAATACATGAGACACTTAGGTAGACAATGGAAACAGGTGTCATTCTATGATTCTGTTATAAGCTTGAAGAATCAATAGATCGGTATCCATTGTTGCAAACTGAAGGTAACTTGAAGAATCTGAAAGAAAAAAAAAGATGGGAGGTTAGTGGAAAAGCAAAAAGAGAAGGTTATAGAATCAGACAGACAGCTACCTTAAGATGAATAGGAAAACACCAGTAAATCCATAGAAAGACAGCATTAAATAATATTTCAGACAATATTAGGACAAGTAATAAGGCATTCATAAATGTGGGACATAAAAGACAAATTTATGGGCAATCAAATGCAGCCGTCAATATGGCAGATATTAGAAATTAATGCAACAAATAGGGAGAGAGAAAATGATAAGGAAAATAAAGTATGTAATCTGACAGGCGATAAGGCAATATGGCAAATATGGCAAATGAAAGCCACTGAAAATTGTTCGCATTTAATGGTATTTTGTCACTTGTCTCTTTTATAATCAGCAGGACTTAATCGTGAATACAGCTCTTTGCCTTCATGCTAACTAGTTCTAATATACAGGAAGAGAGCTGCTCTGTGAATTGAAAAGCTAAGAATTCTGACAGAGGAACTACAGAAAAAGAGGTACCTTCAAAGTCTATAGTCTGACACCTTATATAATTAAGCACAGTATTATTCAATAAAAGCAATATAAGGGGTCATAAGAGGCCCTAGGTATTGGATATGACCAGGTGAAACTAGGGACACATTTAAAGAGAAGCAGATAACATTTATAAAAAAATATCTGGCATATCAAGATTTTCCACACAACTTGATTTTTGTCTCTGATTATCAGAACAGTATATACTTTCCTCTAAATAAATAACTTATCCCAAATGTTTAAATTGTCAGTTGTGTTTTTTTCTGTAAATCACTTAAATTACAGATATGTGTATTTAATTTTTGTTAAAGTTTAGATCTGAAGGAAACTGCTGATAAGTGGCAGCAAATCAATTTCTTGAGTCAGAAATAATTGGTCCAATTCTTATCCGGATTTAAAAAAAGGAATGTGTGTGTATGCACACTTTTCCTGGTATTTATTTCTCACTGAGGGTGTCTACCAGGACTTTTATAAGTCTTACCTCCCAAGGGAAGGTTTGCTGTCACACAGTCACAAATGTGGGCAGAGGTGGATGGCAGCACATTCTACGCACTTTACAGTGCTCCACTTTTTATCATTCAAATAATCTCAAAATAATGGGCTGGGTTTCCTATAAATATAGTATTCATATCTTCCAGCATGTTTGAGCAGTTCTTAAAATGAATCACACCTATAGAAACTACTGTTGCAGAAGTGACTAACACTAATGACTATACTATATTTCTGAATAAAAAAAAATTAAATAAAATCCTCTACATTTTTTCACCTGAATATATTTTTTATGTGGACCACATGGCAGAAAGCACTGGGAGCAAGAGATACGTGAAAAAGCTGAAATATTGAAGAATATAAGATTGTTTGAGATAAGTCTTGTTAAAGAAATGTTTTTTGTAACATTTATGTTTACATTTATTTTTTTATAGAGGTTTCTTTAAGCTTTTGAGCAAGCAGTCCTGGTTTTGTTTTTATATACAGTCAATAAAGTGCAAATGTTGGGTTCATGCTGAAAATACTAGCTCTAATGAGGCTTAAGCCACACAATCAAGTAATTGATAGAAAAAAAAGAAAACAGAATGCAAAATATGCTGTCAATAAGTTCACCATCTATCTCCCGTCACCCTGTCATTCAAGGAAGCCTGTTATTCTGTCATTTGAAACTTGTATAGACTGGAAAATACAATGTATTTTCTTAAAAACTGGACAAGGAAAGTAGATTAAATTGCCTCACACGTCTTTGACCTCTTTAGTTCTCATGTCCAGTGGCTTGTAGGACTCCTTGACTGCTTGAAAATTCTATTGCCTTCACTTATTCCATAGGTTAAAAGCCCAGGAGTACTAAGGCTCCTTATTCCATAGTCTTTTATCTAAATCTTCTATCCAACTGCCCCTGCTGTAACTGTGTTAGTGATGAACTTTGCTCAGGTGACAAAATGCCTTGGGGTTGCTGATGAAATGCTTTAAATAGACTGTTATTGGGCATTCTTGAATGGTGTCTCTGAAGTGTCATCTCTTTCTCACAGTTAGGGCTCCTTGAGCATAATCTTTATTCTTTTACTTTACCTTGAGCATATTACAGAAAACCTTCAGTAAGACCTGAGAAGCTGAGTAGTTGAACTTACCCTTTTTACAAGCTTCAGAGTTGCATTATGAAGAAGCCTGAAGTGCTGTTTCTAAGGATGATTTTTGTTATTGCTAGTCTCGTTGAACTGCCACACTAAAATGAATTGTATAAATATATTATTATTCCTTTTAACTCTTTAGTCAGTACATGCTTACTACAGTAAACTATCTAGATAAGCCAATTTTATTAACTATTTTCAAAGTTCCACTGGCCAAGTGGGTTGTGTTAACATCTGTAATGGTGTTTTCATAACTTCTATATGATTTATTAATAATAAGAACCACATGCTGGAAAGAATTAGAACACCCATATGTTTTTCATTTGACTTATTTACGTGACAACTGCCATTTGCAAAATCCACATTTCCTTCAAGCAAAACACCCTTGATATCATCTTCAGTAACATCTCCTGCATATTAAGTGCTTTTAGTTAGCTGAATAAATAGTGATTTTTTTTTCTTTGGTTATTGCTGTTGTTGTTTTTTTTTTTGCTTTTGCAGTAATATTTCTCTTAGGAAGAAGAACTGACAGTGAACATGTACTGGTTTGTTGCTATCCTGGTCATTCCTGAGACTCCAAAAGTCCTGTTTTGCTACTGTCAGGAGAAACAATGTATAGAGAAGAGCTTCCTATTTAGAAATCAAAATCTTTTTCACCTGTGAAAACTCTGCTCAAAGGTCGCTTTGTTTCATGA
Source organism: Grantiella picta (assembly GCA_013397955.1). NCBI lineage: Eukaryota > Metazoa > Chordata > Aves > Passeriformes > Meliphagidae > Grantiella > Grantiella picta. Next base: position 1,832,452 of record VZRM01005556.1, read on the forward strand.
CTTTACCCCAGGACTACTGCTTGTTTGACTTTTTCCTGTGACTCTTTACTTACAGGCATACACAGCTGCAGCACATACATTCGGCAAAACCCCATATTGTTAAGACTCTGTTACCAGGGAAACACTTTTCCTGGTACGGCTTACGTACTCATTAGCTGTTCCAGGTACTCCATCCCTATGGCAATAGCATCCACTTTTCAGTTATCACTATACTAAGGTAGATTTAAATATTCCTCCTACTTAACCTGAAAGAACCACTGCTGTCCACTTTTATCATGTCTGTGACTGGCTGCAGGTAGTCCTCTAAAAGCACTAGAGCAGGCTGGTGAGTGCATGGAATAGATGTCTTGAGTGTATTTTATGTGGGATTCACTCCAATAACAAAGGACTCTTTGGTGTGAAGCGCAGAAAATCATCCTGATCCAAAAGAGTTTTTAAATAACATACAAAACTAAGACAATCATGGCAACCACAGTATTCATGTAGTTTGTAAGGAAAAAAGGTCTCAAGTAACTCTATTGGTCACAGCAATTCTGCTTAAATTACCCAAAAGCAAAATTTCAGTCAATTATCCACTGAAGAGATATGTGTCAAGACAACAAATCAATGTTAAATATTTTTGTCTGTATTTGCAGATTAGAAACTGCTTGCATGTTTTCACTTGAAACTCTAGCCAATGTCTACACACTAACCTAACACATCAGCTTTCAGTATAATGATAAAATGTGAGTTATCATCATCTTACAGTACAAAAAATGAAAGAAATAAAAGTCAGGTTATTTATCTAATTGATTAGTGCAACAACTCTCACTTCCGTAAGAGCATCAGTGCTCTGTGCATTATTAGTTTCTGTTCATTGAATGGCAAGGATGTAAGTAATGCGTGGTGTGCTTTTTCCAAATTCTTTCTAAGCACACAGAACACACTGTGTCTTCCTCTTACAAGTACAACACTTAATGCAGCCAGTTCCCAATTAGAAAATGAAAATACAATGTGTTCCATTTCAAAGTATGTCAGGTGTGAAAAATTTTTATCTACAATTGTTAGTGCCTGTAGTGAGGTAAATTCCCTTTCACATTAGACTTTTAATACACACAATGTCCATATTATGTGATTAAGCATAATAAATAATAAAAATATATAATTGCAATTCTACTTTTTCTTTCTTTTCTTCTCCAGCACATTCTTTAATGGACCGAAATGTTGTTTATCCATGTTTTTGTTCCTTTGCTTGTTTTTAAAAGAGAAGATAGGGGAAACTAAGCATTTTATCCTCTGGTGTTCCAAAGTGGCTGTTGCTGTTCAGTCTTTTATAATAACAGACTTTTAAAAACATTCTCCCTTGAGTGGAATACTCATTCCAAGATCTCACTGGACAACCTATTTTCTACTTCCCTAATGAGCCAGTTATTAAGCTCTAATTCTAGGTGGCCTTGAATCTCTGTTTTTTGTACAAAGAAAACCTCAGTCTACTGGTCTTTCTCAATCTGGGTTTCTTCAAAAGATCCCTACCATAACACCAACTTCTTTGTTGTTTTCTTCTTTTTGATATTCAGAGACCACCAGCACTTTGCATAGTGAAGCAGATTCATATTTCTTTGGTATGATATGCACTCTTTTTTTATTTTCTAAGAAAGATTATATCCTTCTTTATTAGCACCATAATAATTTGAATTTAGTATTTTTTATGCCAATTAATTTGTCATTTTACTCATGAGCTTCTGGTTCCTTCTCTTTATTACAGCTAATTTTCCCAACAGTATATGGATTTCTAGAACTAAGGTGTCTGACAGCGAAGTGTAGGAATCAAAAGCATATGAAACTTCTGTGAACTGTTCTCAATTCTTGAGTAGATTTCATACTGCTGTTGATTTCCACCTATGCTCATATGTGTCTGCTTCAATTCACAGATAACTTTCCTTTACATTTTTTTTCCATTAAACACATAACCATAATTTCCTCTAGGCAGTCAGTCAACCTGGACAAAGCGCCCCATGCATTATGTTTTTAAATAAGTTGCATAACCTAGTAAAATAAATAATGAAGATTTTTTTTTTCCTGTTGTGGTAAAGCATTTTAATACTGAGACCCAGCTATTTGCCTCAACGTGAGTGATGAAACTCAGGGTGTGTTGCAGTCTATTTATCACTCTTTTACTTAGCTGCTCACAGAATCAAAATGGCAGTTCAGTAAGATCTTTGAGCCAAAGACTTTAAGTAATTGCTTTGATATTAGTCTCAGTATATTCTACTTTTACATTTGTAGGCTAGTTGTCTATCCAACAGATGATTCACAAATATGCTTAAAAGAGAAATGGAACTTTTATCTGTAAAGCATTTTTGAAATTCATTAAAGATTACTTACTAATTTACTACTTTTCCGTCAGTATCATAAAATGGCCTAGAGTATAAGGGACCTTAAAGGTCTCCTACTTCCACTCCCCCTGCAACAAATACTTTCCAACAGACCATGCTGCTCACAGTCCCATCCATCCTGGCTTTGAACAATTCCAGGGAAGGGGCACAGTACATCCAGACTACCTAAGGTAGGTTTCAGGTATTCAGGCCTAAGGAATGCTTCACAAGGGTATTTTTTTCTTAGAGCTATGAGTTAAAACAAGCAGACTAGATCAGGAAACTAAATTGGAAAATGCATTGCTATTGTATTTAAAATTTTCTCCTTAATTTGTCAGCTTTACACAAGAAACTTTTCATGTCAGCTTTTTAATATTGATTTTAGATTTTATATAAATCAATTAGCATTTTGAGATATTAAATACTTATGTTTAACTTTGCAAGTACTTTAGTTGTTTATTGATGGATGAAAGTCCTGAAATAGAAAGGGGCAATCTAGCAATTAGGCACAAGTAAGGGAGTTTCAAAGTTCAGATACAAATCTGGCTCGGCTTTCGGACAAAATGATTTAGTTTAAATTACTTGTTTCTCTCTGGTGTTGTGCAGCTCCATATCTGATAATTTTCTTTAGAAATAAATTTGTAAGGCTTCATCTTGTAATATATATTCAGGCATCTCTTAACTAGTACACATTGTTACAAAATTTGTTGATTATCTGAGGAGGGACTGATGTTTCAAGAAGAAAGTTCTGATTTGACTGGTTTAATATTACACCAATAAAATAAAGAACTAAATAAAATACTGGTTTTTTAATAACTACGTCATACTTTTTTTTTTTTTTTTACATTTGAAGCTGTGGATGCCAATGGTAGTTTGCAGTAATGCTTAACTTCTATAGCATACCTTATTACTTTGGTACAGTTTTGAAGTCTGCTTTCTTTCAAAATAAACTGCTTTCTGGATTCTAGCTGGTCCTACCACCAGTAATGCTTAAAACATCAGCCAAAATATTGTGTATTTTCTAGAAAATGCAAAATACTGTGTGAATTTGTAGATGTTTTACAGCTAGCCTCAATGATGTCATTATCACCAGCATGGTGTGACAGCCCCTGGCACTGGTGCTGCTCAGCCTCTCACCTAACACACTGACCCACCCCAAGCACTGTCCTTGTCCCAAACCTTCTGTCCCCTGCAGAAGCTGCTCTGCTTTTGGAGGCCACAGAGAATTATTCTGCTCAGAAGAAGGAGGAAAACAAAAGATAAGGAAAAGGTAAGAACCCAAACTTCAGGGCTGACCAAACGTGGTTAAGGACACAGTCCAAATGCCTCAAACACAGAGAGGCTCGGGGTATCGACCACCTCTCAAGGAAGCTCCAATGTTTGACCACCCTCTCAGTACAGAGATGCTTCCAGATGTCCGGTCTGAACCTCCCATGATGCAGCTTTGAGCCATTCCCACATGTCCTGCTGCTAGATCCCAGGGAGAAGAAATCAGTATCTCCCCCTCTACATCCTTATCCCCAGGAAGCTGCAGAGAGCAGTGAGGTCATCCCTCAGTCTCCTTTTTTCCACATTAAGCAAGCCCAGAGTGCTCAGCCACTCCCCAGAGAATATGCTTTTGAGCATAGAGGCCCATCTGTTACTTACTCCTGAGGCAGTGGGAGGCAAAGGGGTTTCTTGTGTTTCACTTTGCTTTGAGGTGAGGATATTGGACCTCTACAGTCTGTTTTCCTTTCACTTTTTGAAAATTTTAACGTTTTCTATCTGATACAGTCCACTTTTAGAAGAGCCATACTTTGGTTTTAGTATAAATAAAATTTATTCAGCAATAAAATTTTTCTCAAAATGTAACACTCTCTTTGATTTATTTATTTTTTTTATTTCTCTTTCTCTTTCACAGCTAAAGCTAAATAGAATGGAAGGGAGAATTTAAGTTAGCAGGGACCTAAGCTGGACAAGCAAGCTGCTCATTCCTTCATCTTTTAAATGAATGAATAAAAATGTGGTCCTGTTACTTTGTTAGAAGTTTTACCTAGATGATTTCTATGACAATATGACTAGAAGATTCAGTAACAGGGTAATTGAATGTATTTATTTTAGATAATTTTTTTTTAATTAGAGGAGGATTTATATTTTTATTTATGTGCTGACCAATTCTGGGGACTCTCATTTCCTGACCCTTTATAGTTTTCAAACCAATGCAGAAAATAAATGCTATATGAAATAGAAACAGACAATTTTGGAGTTGTCATCTGTAAATAACAGATGTTTCTAGGAATCTGATGAAAATAATGTACCGCCTATCATTTTATAAAGCAGGCATGTATTTGTGTATTTTGATATTATCAAAATGAAAACAGACATTTAAAATTTGCAGAATTTTATTCTCCCACTGCATTGGTTTCCTGAGTCAGAATACTACTTCAGAGTGAACTCATAACACAGTTATAGTGTTTCTGGCAAAGAAGATCTACTAATAAGCAAATTATACTTCCCAAAGGATGGGGAAAATATAAACATGCTTGGAAGAAAGGGCAGTGGTTATTTTACCTGGCTACCAAACGCTCCTTTCTTTAACTTTCTCCAGTCATAGCTAAGTAAGATCAAGTGGGAGAGAGGAGAATTCAGACTGGGATAAAAGGATTTGCTGTCAAAGTGATGTGAATGGGAGACAGTGAATGTTGTTTCAGCAAATAATTAGGCACATCCCAAACTCATAGTTGATGCTTCCTCCTTTGTGAGGAATGAAAAATCTATTTGGAACTTGTAAGTAAGCTCTTTCTGTGACTGTGTGGTGTATTCTGGGTGCCATAACTGAATTTCTCATGTACTGTACTTTAATCTGAATTTCACTGCTGGTGTGGTTTAACCTCAACACCAAGTCTCAGACAGTCACATGTTCAATCCCTCAAGAGTAGGATAGGGAAGAGAATTGGAAGGGTAAAGGAGGAAAACTCATGGATTGTGATAAAGGCAGTTATTGCAAGGCCACACACACAAAAAAAGCAAAAGAAGGAATTAATTCACTGCTTCCCACAGGCAGGCAGGTGTTCAGCATCTCCAGGAGAGCAGTGCCCCATCACATGTAACAGTGACTTGGGAAGACAAGTCCCATGACTTCAAACATCTCCCCCTTCCTCCTTCTTCCCACCCCTTTATGCACTGACTATGATGTCACATGATCTGGAATGTCCCTTTGGTCAGCTGGGGTCACCTGTCCCAGCTGGGTCTCCTCTCAAGCTCCTGTGCAATCCCAGCTTCCTCACCAGCATGGAAGTATAAAAGCAGAAAAGGCCTTGGCTCTGTGCAAGCCCTGCTCAGCAACAGCAAAAACATCTCTGTATTATCAGCCCTGTGTTCAGCACAAATCCAAAACACAGCCCCATACCAGCCACTGTGAAGGAAAGTAACTCTATCCCAGCCAAAACCAGCACAACTGGCCAATTTTCAAAACAACTAGAAAGAAGAAATATAGCTGATCTGCAAATTAAATCTTTTGGAGAAAATAATAAATACCTAATTTGTCATCACACTCAAAAAAATAGCACCAGAAGGAATCTTTATCAGCATTAACAAACAAAGAAGATTCACTGATGTTCTCCAAAATGCTCCTAAGTTGGAGGGAACAATGGCATCCGTCATTCTAGAATCTGGTCATATCACTAAAGAGGTGCTTACAGATACTTCTGCAACACTTTTTCTCTTCTTTCGTACAGCAATAAGAAGATGAAAAGGAGTTTTGCAATATAGAAGTGTTTAATGAGAATTGAACTGAGCAAGTGAAAAATTCTCTATGTCATGTTCAGTGCATGAGAGATGAGTGAAGGGTGGCAAGTCCTTAAAAGCTGCAGCGTGTGTTTGAATATCTTGTTAAATTGAAGAGATGAATTTTAACTGATGTAGAGAGGACTGCACTATGTTGAAGTTTCTTTTTGATTGTTTGACATAGTTTGTTTTATTTTTTTCTGGTGATGTGAAATAACACTTTGCAAAGAATAAATTATTATGTAATTTTAAATGAACTTTTAATACAAACAAAAAACTCAGCAAAGTGTTTAACATTTGCAAATTTAGAGATTTCAGTGAAGTTTGCTGGTCATGAAGCATTAATGCCTATCTTTTGGACATCAACTTACATTTCCCTGAGTTTCTGCAAGGCCTCATGGGATTTGTAGCCTAGACTAGGAAGCCAGCTCTTAAAAGAGCGTGATGATTTAACCACACATTTTAAACCTACTAGAACACTTCTGGAGTATTCAGTAGTATTGATATTCAATTAATTTGCCTTGAAATTAAATAATTGCTTCAATTTGTCCAAAATTTATTTGCCTGACAATCCAGTGAAGGGTATCAGAACTCCAAGTAAGATACTGCACAAAGAAAACATCTTATTTTGGGTCCTCTCATTGTTTTGTAATGTTTTAATGATTTCAACTCTTCTGTTACGAGGGCACCAATAGAAATAAAACAGAAAATCTGAAAGTAGCTTGACATAGAAATTATAGAAAGCAATTTTTGTCTTATATCTATGTCACAAAAATTACTAGAAAATTAATATATAGACATTTTTGTCAGGAGACAGATAAGTTTGATCAATGCAGAAAGAATAATGAACAATATTTTTGCTCTGAATTATCTCAGTACAAAATTAAACATAAGGGGCAGAGACATGCCTATGAAGCCCTACGGAGTCATGTGGCTGTCATTGTGACAGAGTTTAGGCAGTGCATGACAGACTTTAGGCAGTGCCAGTCACTCCACCCTTTCTTATAGAGTTCCTCTCTCTGCAATAAACTTGGAGGAGAACATACATACAGTACTGAAATCTGCTGGGATGCAGGGGTGAAGAAAGGGGAAAAGAAGGCCAGACAATTGGGTGTACCTGCATCCAGAATTGGTGACAAAATTAATGTTAGCAGACGATGGCCTTGGTGGTGGAGGTCAGGAGGTTTTATCATTTATCTTTAGTTATGGCAGCTCTTGTAAGTTGGTTTCCGTTAGAAATAGTGGCATTTCACTCTCCATTGTTTTAAATGGGAAAGCAATTGTGTAGTTAAGGAAAATTACTATCACAGCTACTCTCAGACTTCAGACACAGTAGATTACTTGAGAAAGGAAAACGAGTAAGCAATGCCTTTAGAAGTACATCTGAAGCCTACTCACAGAGTGAGCTCAAGATCACAAAGAAAGGATTTAAAAATTATCCTTATTCCCTGTAAAATCTTTGAAATGCAGAACTGGGACCAGACTTTTAAATAGAATGAAGATGGATGCCTGCAGAGAATTTTTCAAAAGTTTAAATGAGATTCAGACATCAGGTACTGCTGAAAAACCAGTTAAGTAATAGTACAAATATTTAAGCATTAAAATTACTTTAAAAACTGACTTTATCTGCATAGCCTTCTAAAATCACTAGAAATGAGTAATATGAGCTTGGACTGCTCCCCTTACAAAGAGTTCCATTATATTATTTTCAGTCCTGAAGATCCATTCCTCTCTACCTGATGAAGATGTGCTCTTGTCAGCTATCTTATCTCTTTAGTTGTTATTTTAGTACACACTGAACATTTAGGACAGTGGTTTAGTGTTACTTATCTGGTATCCTGAATCAAAAAGGATTTTGACACAGAAGCCAATGAAGTAGCATTCATTTTTGTATTTCATCTGGTGCCAAACAATCATGTTTTCCTTCAAAATCTGCATCTAATTTTGGAAACTTGAGAGAGATCTTTTACTGACCTGTGGCTTGGTGCATCTAGACAGTCCCACAGCATGAAAACTAAGAGCTCTGAATCCTGTATAACAATACCTTGATGTCATGGCCTTTATTCACATGAGCAGCTCTACTGAGTGCAGTAGGACAGTATCTTGTACACAGCTAGAGGCATGCTGCAGAGGTGGCCAAAGTTTTGCTGGGATGGAAAATGTGGCCAGGTCCCCACAGTATATGAATGTATTGTACAAGAATATAACATTTTTAGAGCTCACAGAGTGGAAAGGGAAAAATTGACATCAGAGGACTTTTGTTTTTTGACTCAGAGCTAGCTTTATCTCTATACTGATAGCTGTCCATGATGCTTCATTATTCAGAGTAAATGGAATAACATGATGAAGCTGCCACCTCTCTTACTGTTAGCACAGCTCAGAAAAGGTTAAATGGGCAACTGCCACACTATATATCTCTGTCTCCCCAGAAAAAATGTAGAACTCAGGAGCATGGAAAGTACTTAATTTCCCTTTCTCCTTTTCCCTTTCTCTTAATACACAGACTTTACATCTGTTCCAAAACATGCATGGCAGCTGTATAGATATACTGTTACCTAGCAATAATCTACTTTCTCAGGGCATGGTCCAGTATTTCATATCACTCTGTAAACAGTGTTAAAAAACAGTATGAAAGCAACTTTTGTTCCACTAGCCTTTTTATCTACTTTTGTCCATCTCCTTTGTTTCCCTGTGAATTCTAACCCTAATCATATTTTACAAAACAAAGTTTAAGCTTTGCACAGAAAAAAAGTGTAGAAAATCTGAACGAGCATGTTTTTTTAGATAGGATATTTTCTCTCATTTTCTACAAAAAATACAGTGAAAATTAGAAAGTACAACAGAACAGTCTCTAAGAAACATAAAGTAATACTGGTTGTTTAAAGCTTAGTAATTTCTCTTCCCAAGTAACAGATTAAGTACATTACAGAAACACTCCTTTACAGTAGTAGAAAATAATAGGCATATTTCAATGATTATTACTTCTTGCACTGAATTTCCATGGAGAAGCTCCCATCTGCGGGGTGTTATACAAAAGGCGACACAAAGGATTTTGATTTCCTGTGTAAACAAAGCTGAATCAAATGTTTTTTCTTGTTTATCCTCCAAAAACTTATAATGATAGGTCAGCTTAAACCAAGCTGAGAAAGTTAAGAGAGCAAGTTCTCATAAATTTCATGAAATGGTGAAGAAAAAAGGTAAAGAAACTGGATTGTTGCTTTTCATCCCTAAGAGCCTAAGCACATATTTTGTGTTCAGAGAAGGCTCAGCAGGCGCATTAGCCCATTTAGGTAACTGTGTACGTACATATGTACACGTGTGTTTATGCAAAACATACAGTCATAAAACCAGGGTGATATTCCTTGACTCACTAAACTCAAATAAGGATTTGTGGAATGTAAAGAACATGTCAATAGCTGCACAAATAACTATATTCGAAGATGAAGTACCATCATTTGCAGAAATGGTGCCTCTGCATCATCTGTGCTGCAGAAGCTTATTTAGGGGGAAAAAACCCCATCCTGTGAGTAAATAACAAGCAGAAACTGTGGCACAAGAAAGTAATAATGTCATTCTTCAAGTTACACTTGCGTGCTAGATGCCAGTTCTAAATCCACCTTACATGATTTCAGCTTTAAAACACTTTCAAAAAGACAAACATTTTTTCATATTGCTACAAGTACAACCTGGAAAATGCTTCAGAAGCATATATGCAGTTCTTCATGCTTCATGAGGATGAAAGTCATATGCTTTGGTAGTAACAGAAATATAACATCACTCATCATGGCAATAGCTTTCTCTCATCCTAGTTTTAAAAAGAAGTCTTTGATAAGTTACAAGCTATACCTTGACAGTAAGGGCTGAATAACTCTTTTTTCCTGGAACGGTAAACATATAAATAAAATGTTGCATCAGCAGTAGTTACTGGTTGATACTTAAAGCTCCAATAGGTGTAGAAAGACCTTTAATGCTTTCATTATCTCTTGATGACTAAATTCTGAGCCATGAACTGAAGTAGCCACAATATTCAGAATGCTAGTCAAAGACTGATGAGGAGTGACTGAGTTATCATAAAATAAATAATAAAAATAATAAAAAAGGGTTCCGCATTCTCTCAGTTTGGCAGAATGGGAATTGAAAGGCAAGGCCAGCTAACTTGAATGGGAATCTGGGAACCAAATGATCAATCAACTCTCCCCCACCATGTGGAGATGTATTAATAAGCTTGTATCCCTTTTAATTTCCCTCACTCTTCTCATTGCTTTACTACTCCCTCTCCCTCCTTCCATTCTGCCTTTTCTGTTTGTTTTTCATCGTACTTATTCATGCAGTGCCATTTCAGAAATGTCAGTTTTAGACCTTGCTGTGTGTGACCTTGGCTCTGGTTCTGTCACTGAAGAGGATGGTGAAGCTTCAGCTGTAGTCTCAGAGTATTGCTTATATGCTGTGACATTTTGCTGAAATGCTAAATTGGTAGCGGTAAGTGTGTGTTTGAAGAAGTCTGTTTAAAATAACTGAAAATGAGACAAAGAAAAAAATTAAAATTGGTGTGTGGATTATTTTGCAGAAGAAGTTACCTGCTGCTATGATTATCAGACAATATTGCTATTATTTGGTACTCAATGAGATACAATAGGTCATCATCCAGAAACAAAGGCCGAGTAGAGATGGAGGCAGGAAAGTCCAAGTGCTCTTCGGACTTTGTTGTGAGGATTGACAGGCTGCACTAACCTCTGAGGGACAATCAATCAATTGACTTTAAATGGTGAGAATCAGTATCACATGCAAAGAAATTGAAAATTTTCCTGCTGTCACTGAAGGGGGTAATTACCTGCTCAAAACCAACAGACTGAATGTTTTGTCATCCTGTGGAAAATCTCCTTAACATGGAGGAGAAAAGTAAATATCTGTGTTATGGTATTTTAATGTAACAGATGCATTACTAAATCCTCTCACTATGCTGAATTACACAGTACCTTTGAAGGTAAAACTGTAATTTCCTCGTTAGAGGACAAAAAGTTCCTCACTAGAGGAAAAAGCAGGTATTTAAAAGGAAACTAGCTTTCAGTGTACTTTTGTATGTGTCCTTCTCATACAACTGTTTTCTGACAGGCTGATGTAACTCAAAACATTTTAAAGGCTTGGTTTTTTCCCCATGTTTTATTATCCTTCTTCAATCAATATATCAAATAACTTATTTTAAAAACAGTTCTTTAAATTGCTTAAAAAATTAATTTTAACTTTAAAATTGTCAATTTTGTCATATCCTTTCTCCACAGTAGAAAAATGGTATGAATATAATTATATTGCAATAAAACAAGAAAAATGCTTTCTCATGATTTTAATGTTTTCCTTACTGAAGAGAGTTATAGGATCAATGTACTAAAAACAGTGCACTCAAATTATAGACTTATATTTTATTTTCGGGTTTTTTTTTAGTAAGAAGGCATTAACTTTCCTTAGAAATAGCTGCTATATGAGAAAGTGGAACAAAATCCGAAAGAGACATATACAATTTCCACGACAAAATAACACTACCAAGCACGCCATCAGTATTGAACTGAAAATAGTTTATTTGCTCTGGTTTTTATCAAAAGAAGCTGTAGAAAATCTTTTCTACAGAAAGATTTTGCACATAAAGACCTGAACTGCAATCCAAACAGCTCATACACTACTGTAATTTTTTTTTGTTCTAAGGTTCCAATCTAGACTTAATAGATTTTTTGCTTCAAACATATTTTTTAGATCTTTTTTTTTCTTTTTTAAATGGAGGTTGCCTCTTTAAATATAAAGGTTATTTCCTTGGTTAGGCCAGCTTCAGGTTTGGTCCAAATTTGATATAATAAGCACATTTACAGCTGGTTGTTCTTCTGAGAGAAAGACATTACAAATGACTTGTATGTAAAGGTCTCTCCAATTGGGATCTTTGTATTCAGGTAAATGTCAATTCAGAATCAATCCCTTTCTAGTGCTGTTAATGAACAATGTGAGAAAATAGTTGTTCTTAGGGTATCAAGCATAAAACTGAATTTTCAAAGATAACATTGACAGAGCAGTTACTGTTTTCAGTGAAAAGTAATCTAGTGAAGAGACTTTTTTCTCCATAGATCGTGTTTATTTATGTTGGTAGGTAGATTCAGATGTCTGTACATGCTCTCCTGATATTCCTTTCCCACGTGAAACAAAAAATAGCAGGTCATGCATTGCTACTGTTTGTCTACACCTACATGGAAGTTCCTTTGCTTTTGTTTGAATTAAAAGATCACATTACAGTCTGCAGCTGAAAATTCTGTGGTCCTTGTTGAAGTTTATTTTTCTTACTGATGTTTTCCTTTTACTTTCTGATTTTCCTTTCACAATGCCAAAAAAAAAAATAAGGTATCTTTACTTATGGGAGAATGTATTAAAAAAATTCACTTTATTTATTTTTCAGGATAACCTGGAGTGTTCTTCAGAAAAACAAAGTAATAAACTTCACAAAGGCTGGCGAGGAAAGTTGATACGATTTCAGAATAACTTTTAGGTTTAGGTCTATAGGTTATTATAAATACTTCAATAACTTAAGGTACACAAGAAAAATAAATGAGAATGTTTGCTTTATTCTGTGTCTCTAGAAGCAAGTGGTGATGGTTGATTAACTCTTCAGTCAGGTTAGTACTGTTTTAGTTTTATCAAGACCAAGAGAAATGCAAACCACAAGAATAAAACAAGGATACAGAGTTTTGTTGATCACAACAAAATAGACCAAAATGAATGTTTGGATCTGTAAATTCAAAATGAATGCTCCACCTAAAGAAAACATTAACTGGCTTATCTCAGTTGAAATGAGAATATAACTTTTTAAAAAGGTAACAGTTCAATTTGGACCTCACTGGAGACAAAAGGATACTGTTGTTTCTATGCAACATATTTTAACACATAAATGTAAAAGGGAGGCTCATCATGAAAGTACTATACAATCAACAGAAGCTGGACTGAAATCAAAGAAACACATCTTCATGTGTTAGATAAAGGTAGGTGATAAAATATTCTGTAAGTTGCATCATATACATGGGACACAAATGCGAGGCTGTTGTACTTTGTTAAAATGCTGTGCTCTGTGGAGTTTTGTTTATGGAAGTCTTACTGGTGTTAGTGCCCTGAGACCATACTGAAGACAGACTTAATAAGAAATAGGTGTGAGTGTGGAAATGCTGTTTCTAGTAGGGGAACAGCATGGGAGAAACTCAGGAAATAGGTTTGTGGGAGGACGACATAAAGGAAATAAGAGGGCAAGCAGAGGTGACTTTCTTGTGTTTTTTCCCATTGGTTTCCCTGGGAGAAGCATCTGGACCAAGCCTCCCCACATAACTGTTTTTGTGTGGGTGGTGGTGAGTTTCTGTGCTTGCAGCTGCAGAGCAAGCAGGGTGTGCAGCATCCTACTGCTCTAGGGTAGTGGCTGGCTAGCAGGAGGGACTGGGCTATGTGAAATAACATGCAGCTGGCCAGGAAATTTGGTTCTCAAATCCTGCTTTCCCAGAAAAAATGTTCCTGCTTTGTGGAGTGAACTTCCAATGCCTTTGCTACTCCTCAGGGTGCAAAGACCTGCTCCTTCTCTGCTCCTGACAGTCCACCTGACTTGGCTTTCTTATGGAAAATTGTCTCGTTAATCACGCCTCTATCTCTATTTTTAGTCATTAGCTTTACCTTATTAAGAGTGTAGAATAATATTAGTATTAATTATACTACCACTTTTACAAAAGTATGTGATATGCTTTTGTGAAGTAGCACATAAATCTAAACAAAATGAAAAGTACTATATATTGACAATTGAAGCAGGTTAGTAGAAATTAATATATATTTCTTTTCTTATTGTCAACCATCTCATCTTCTTGAGCCAGTAACCCTGAGATCTATCAGCAGTGGTGTGGTGTGCACAATGCTGTCAGTGCCTGCAAATGTTCTCACTCTGGTGCTGTCCAGGGTCATCATGGGTTGTGGCATCTCCTGGCATTTCTACAGAGCACAGAGCAATGCCATTTCCTCAGTTCCTGGGGTAAAACGAGGAGATGGCATAGAGGAACAACATGAAGCATAAGCTTCAAAGTGAAGAGAGATGGGAGGTGGTAGAAATAGTTGCAAAAATGTGGGCTGCAATATTTTACAGACAGGTTAGATCGGGGAAAAGTAATTCAAGAGAAGAAGAGAGATTTCTGTGTGCACTGAGGGTGATGGTGGGGAAAGAAGCAATCTATTGCTAGCTGTTGGATCCCCACATTCCATTTTCTGAATTGTATTTCAGATTAACTTTGTCTAAGCTGTGTGACAGGAACTGCAATAGTATGGGCACTGGTAAGATTTCTTGTTTCATTGTGGTCCCAGCTAAGATGCTGCTATATAGTTGAATCCTTACATATGTCTCTGGTAACTCAAATAATATGCACCTGTGCTCTTCACGCTGCGATTAATGTGTCAGCTCTTAGGTTCTCAGCATGGATATCCCACACAACCAAACCACTGTCAAAAGGAAATAATCACTACAGGGGTAGATTTCAGTTTCTTTCTTTCTCTCTCTTTTTTTTTTCTTTTTTTAATATCACTGTTATAAAATATCTCAACCTATAAGGCAAGAAATAATAGATAAAACTATGAAAAATACTTTTGTGTGACCATTTTAATGGTAGTGGTGTAACAAAACACCTTTATTGGAATGACTTTGAAAGGCAGCCATTGGTGTGAAAGTGAGTTTGTATAAATATGGGAATTTGGGCCATATATTTTGTTTGGATTCCTGGGAATTAACTTATGTTCATCTGGAAAAGTTCTAGATCACCTAATAATAAATATTTTTCATGATTCTAAGTAGTGTCTGATTTACTGCTGCTATGCAAAAGATGACGACTTTTTCAATTATTTCATATAGTGAGAATTGAAGAGAAAAACAAAAAGGATGGTTTCCATTCTGAAAACTTGTGTTGTCCCCATGTTCTCAAATACACATTCAAAACAAACTATTGTTAATTTTCACAAGCTTCTTGTTATTAATAAAGACTGATTCTTCAAATATACATAAAACTTTTAATTGTGTCAGCATGAATATTTGTTGTTGTAGAATGGAGATGAGAAACTAAGTGAAAATGAAGAAAAGAAGAAAGAAAATCCAGAGTGAGTTTCATAAGAATTTAAAAGGTTTTGGGGATACCTATGTGCAAATAAAGGCATTTAAGTTTAGGGTGTCCTCAGTGGTAAATGGTAACCAAAATATGTTTGAATAAATTCCCCATTATAAAACGAGAAATTACGTCATGGCTTTGCCTTTTCTATTGGTCCTTGAGAAAGATGAACCTCTCTTAAAAAAAACAAAACATATATATATATCAGCACAGCCTCAGGTCTTTTTTACTGCTAATGAACTGAGTAACTGAGAGAACAGCAACTCTGCAACTAAAGAAATGCAAAAGTTTAGCTATGTGGTAAAATAGAGAACAAAGAGGGAATGTTTTTGAATTATTAATCCTACAGGATCCTAAGTGATTCAGTCCTGCAAAGAAGCTATTATCACTGCAAAGAATTATTTAAAAAATCCTAAGAGTACTTGTTTTCTTAGAAGATGTGTTTGAAGCATGCATTTAAAGTACACGTGTGTCCTCTGGTTCAGAAAAAACCCAACAGAAATATCCAGTCCTAGCTCAAAACCACCCATGGCAAACTTTGCCTTATGGCAAAATACCAAAAGTCACCCCAAGTTATGAGGTGCTACTGAACGATGGTGACAGATAAGACACTGTTGCCAGGGTCTTATGCCTGCGAAAAGCAGGAACATTTTTGGCTGAAGATGCCCAGATTCTTCTGCTAAGGGTGCGTTTGCAGCTCTGATGGCCTCTGGGCATAAGAAGAGCTTGATTTTTGGGACAAAGTGGTATGTTTTTTTAGCACAGGTGACACAATGGAATAAATTACATGCTCATGGTCCTTCTCATACATTTGTTAGGACAAAAATCCTAGAAACAGTACCATGGCCTGAACAGGAGGGAAATAAAGGAGCAAAAGAACACAGCATCCTCTCACAGTCTGTCCAAGAGCAAATCCTTGCTCCTCCTGCGCCAAGCAGGCCACCTGAGAAGGAATGATCTATCTCTGTGGCCAAGAGGCCACCCTTGGCATTTATAACTCCAGCATCACAAGGCAACATGTTAAAAACTAGTTACATTATAGGGAGCAAGCCCTTTGTATCATTGTCCAACTCCTTCCAACTTTTGTGTATTTTCAATCAATGACGCAAGTCGCTCATGTGTGAAATAGCAGCCCTTCTAGATCAGAAGACATTTCTCTGGAAATGTCATTGTTTCAAAGACTGCTTGCATGGAAGGGTGAAATAAGCTTCATCCAATATTCCATTGTTCAAAAAGCGGGTTTGATGCTGTTTTTCAATCTATTGTGGTGCTAGGAGATGAGAAACCATGAACTGAGAATACTTTCTGTTTATTCATTTATCCATGTTGCATTAATTAATGTTCATGGAAAAACAGGTCATTGGAAAGATCATTTTTGTTGTAGATGCTAGGTTGAAATGAAGATATTTCTAAAATTAAAAAAAAAGTTCATTTGATTCAGTACAATATCCTGCAGTTATGTATGTGGAGTAGATGCTCAAGCCTCAATGTAATATTTATCAATTATGTGACCTATTGTAAATTTCTTGCCTACCTCAGGGTATAAAATGCTGTGATGGTCCCTTTAATCTAAACATATTAAAGTGTGAGATGCATCTACAGAAATAGTTTATAGAAATCTTTGTATAACTACAGCAGGTTTATTCCAAGAACACATATTGCAGATAATCTTTAAATTTGCTGAAAATGTTTGCTATGGAATATAATTTAAATCAGTTGTATAAAAGGAAATCAACTGCAGCATTGCATAAAAATGCTCTTGCTTTGGAAAGCCAAGATTTTATTATCTTGCTACAGGCGAGGTATAATGTTAGCAATGGTAAATCCTGTGTTGCAGAAAGTTACACTGTTCTGCTTAAATAGATCCAAATAATGATGTCTCTGACTAGGTGATATTTTTTAAGGTAAATCACAAAAAACTCTTATAAGAAAAAGGTTTGAATAGGCCATGGAAAATTAATATTAAATTTCCTGTTGTCTACCTCATTACCTTGTTAGATGACTTGTATTAAAAGCAGTGAAGCAAAGAATCAGTAACCTGGGCCTTTACCATTTCTGCAGTGCAGCAGATACACATATCACACAATTTATATAGAAATTATGTATGTTGAGTATGCTTTCCTGGAATGTAAGTGCAACAGACTAGAGATTATGACTTTATTATGGTACTTCAAGGCTCTGCTTTTTGAAATTATCCCTGAAAGCCATTGATATTAAGATGCAGGACTGCTGGGTATCACAAGAAGTATTCTTGTTTGTACATTATCCTTAAATAAGGATGCATATTTATATTTACACTCTATGTCCACATAAACCTGTGAATGGATAAACTGCTATTCACAGAGACATGGAAGTCTGTATGTGACTATATCTGAATAAACAGAAACGATTACTGGTTTACAGTGTTATTTAGTTTAAGAAAAATATTGTACAGAAAAGTATTTTGACCGCTGGTCTTATTAAAAATGATATTGCTGGAACATGTAGTCTTTCTCCAAGAATATAATTCAAACCCAGCTTTGGCAACTCATGGTCTTGCTGAGAAACCTCATTAGAATTAATGGAGTAATTGGAAAAAAAGAACTTGTAGGCCAGTGGAAGTAAATGTATCATGAGGTGCTGGCTTCAGCGGTGAAGCTGCTTTAATGCTTCCTGGAACTTCTGGAACTGTTCCTATGCAGTAACACCACATGTTTGTCAGCACAGCTGTTTGTGTGTGAGACTGCATCATCAAAAGAGGAAAAGGTAATGGATTTTTTGATGTGTGTTTTTTTGATTGGCTTTAATTGGGCTGTTTTCATTATTATTTCAGTCCCTCTGAAAATTATACTGCTATGGAAAGAAAGGTGTAAGGTGAAGTCATGCAGGACCCAGAACTTCTGCATCCACTTTCATTAAAAACTTCTGACTCATGCAAATCAATGTCCTAAGAACAGAACCTAGGGCCCCTAATATATTTGATTTTGAAGCCAGTATTGCACTGTTATTCATAGTCTCTCATTTTCCCAAATGGAGGGAATTTCTTTGGTAGGTGTCTTAAAAATTTTAGAATTTAATTTAGAATTTAATTTTCATGATATTATAGTTAGGGGGATGGGGACAATTATTTCACAATTCAAAAGCAAAATAAAACCCCCAAATTACCCACAGAATTTTAGGTTTAGTTTAAAAGAAAACAGATGTAATCTGATATGCAAAACCAACAATTAAGAGTACAAATATGGATCTTTCTTACCGGAGAGAAAAAACTGAAACAGCCAAAAAGTTTATTGTGAATTAAAGAGGCAGATTTCATGCTTTCCTTGTTCCTGAAGGTAGTAAAGAAGAATGGGGAGAGGTTTCTTATTTCTGCTGGATAATTATGGTTCACAGGGTATTTTCTTACTATGGTTACTAAATATACCTTATGAAAACCATGTGCACATTTACTTATTGAAAGGGTCTTCTAAGCTCTTGTGCTCTATTGAAATACACATAGTGGAGTCCCAGTTTTGCACAAGTGCATAAATGCATTAGCTGATGGACTAAAAGTGCTCAGAAGGGCTGCTATTGGCTATCACTTAGTAACTCCAGATATCAAATCATATCAACACTGCTAAAAATATCATATGACACCTAGAAATCTGCCAAATGAACACAGTATATGTGATTTGTCCCTCACGTGATAACGTACCTAATTATAAACATGGTCTTATTGTAGTCTTCATCTTTTTGTGCAAGCATGTACAGAACTGAACAGGATACACTGAAAATCTGATTGTGCTTTTCTTCCTTCTACTATTCAGATGTGGTGTTTCAACGAATTTAATTATTTTTCGTCTCCTTCACTTTTTTCTTTGCCTCTCTCTATTCTTCATCCTTTGTTTACACTTTGAAAGCTGGGGAACTTGTATATAATCTCTTCTGTTACACCAAGCTCTCAGGTTACAAAAATCTGTAAATAGACCAGACATAGGTGAATGGAAAAAGAAAGACAGTGTTATCTGATTCATACTGAAGATGTATCAGTAATATGCCCTTGCAGTAAAGAGCGGATAACAGCCTTCTGGTCTGTGCTGGGAGAGCATAACCAGCAGGTCAGGAAAGGTGATCCTTCCTCTCTACTCAGAATGTTTGTTCCATTTTAATGTGAGAGACAGAGCTTAACATCATGTGCCAGTTTATGACTGACACTGAAAGCCAAGCGTGGTTTCTTGGAAGTGTTAGGCTCCTCCACTGGATCTTTGCCTAAATGCAAGTATTTTTATGGAAGATCCTTTTTAAAAAATTGTTGCTAATGGAAAATTCTCTGTTTAAAAAATTGTAATCATTGCTTTTTTTGACTTTTGGGCTTTCCTCCCTGAGTTCTGAAAAGTGACTTTCAGGCTATTGTCTGCAAACATGTGGCTGAGCATGTAGTGTTTCCAAAGGAATATAGGAAAAGCAAGTAATAGAAAAAGTTGTGCCTCATCTAACTATATAAAATTTATGGAAGTTTCCCCACTTCTAAGGGGGCGCAAAAACTGAAAATGGCATTATTCCACTCAACTTTACGAGTATCTCATATGATGAAACACAACTGCCTGTTCTGTGAAAGGCAGAGGGAGTTCAGAGAAGGTTGTGGAGGGAAATTTGCAGAGATCACCCACTGTCAGCAGCAGGCTTATCTCAGAGTGCATGTTACCCACCACTGGCTGCACTAGGTGATTTGTTAATCCAGGTTACAAAATTCTTGGGAACAAATGCAAATAATGGTGTTTTTTTCTGAAAAAGATGCACTGAGGTGTTCTTAATTGTTCCTATCTATGTAGTATCAGATTAGTAGCTACTGTACTAGCAGAGTAAATAAACCCAAAGCAACAGGAATGTTGAAATTAACAGTAATGAATTTGGCATTAAAGAGATAGTCAACATGTTATCTTTCTAAACAGCAGATAATAAGTTTATATAAAATATCTCTGAGGTTTTCATAAATGTAATATACTGTAAATGAAAGCTCTCAGCAGAAATAAGGAAGACAACTAACTAGCACTGACTGTTGAAATAAGGCCTGTGCTATCCCATTCTGTCTTGCACAAGAGGAGAAAACATACATCTTTATTAATCGTTCCTTAATATTTATTCAACAGAGATACCCAGGGTGGAAAAAGAGATTAGGAGATGCAGCCTTCCCATTTTGACTGATAAATATAGTGTCATTTGAAAGCTGCAATGAGAAATTAATTTTACCCTTACAGTGAATTGCTGGTGGCCATACATATTAAAATTAGAAGTGTTACTCATTTGTATTAACAAGTTAGAGGCAAAAAGCTTATGTACGTCATCTATGCAGTTCATAGATTTCTTAGTTTTCCCAAAAGAACAAAACTCATATATACGGCACTGAAAATAAAAATAATATATTTAAACATCTGTTTCTATATTATTGTAAAGACACTATCAAAAGTTTTACTGAAATCCAAAAAGATGATATCTACTGACTTTGCTTGATCAGCTAGGTTACCTTGTCATAGAAAGAATTCAGGTTGGACAAGCAGGAATTTCCTCTCATGAACCCATGCTGGCTGTGACTTGGATGGGGACAATAAAGTAGGCTTCACTACTTTTCTCCTGCATCTCAACAATAACACAACAGTTACTGTAATTTGATCAAAATCAATAAAAATATTGTAATAGTTTTACTGAATAATATTTTCCTTCCCATGTTTTATATATGAGTATATTTTAGGTTTGTCTTTCAAAACTTCAAGAAATTTTCCTGATAGGGATTATTTTTCATTTTAAGAAAAAAAAAGAATTCTAGAGCACTTTAAATATAACTCTAGTATTATTACAACACAACAATTTACTTTTAGGTTAAGGTCTAAACTAAGTGATTTGAAGAGCCTCCCACATTCTTTATTCCATGCTGGAAGGGTCATTGTTGTAATGGAAACAGATCTTGAATGCTTGTCATGAGAAAATAAAAAGGTAACTCGTATTTAGAGATGTTCTGATAATTTGGCAACATGATGATGATTTCCATTAAGAGACTGTATGTTTCTAATAGAACATGAGTGAACTCTGTTACCTTGATAGTGTTCTGAGTTCTGGTAAACAAAGCTATGGAAAAATCCATTTTCATCTGGAGTAAAAGAATTACGCCAGAATAATCCTCAAAAATTCACTTAAAATATTCTCATGAGAGAAATACAGTTATTGTTGAAGATCTGCTTTAGTGTTTTACCAGTTATGCTCAAGACCAGCTTTGGTAACAAGGAAAATAATTTCTCTTCTAAATGAAGGGAAAAGTTACTTGATAGAATAAGCAAATAGCATTCCTATCTTGAGCAAAATCGGCATGCTATCTGAAAGAAATCCTCAGTAAGACTACAGAATGCTATTTTCAGTGGTTTCCTCTTTTATATCTTGTCCTTTACAAATTGTGTTATTCTAACACATAGGAGATTGAGGTGGAAAAGTCCTCTTAGGTAATTGACACCATCATAGTGCAAGATACAGCCTTGACCAGAAATGTATGAAGTATTACTGTTACTGAATGTAATTGAGTCAAGTAGGCAAGAAGAACTTCAAACAGCATTTCCTAACAGCAGAGAAAATTGTTGTAAAAAATAATGTCCAATGAAGATTTCACCTCTCTTGGAGGCAGAAGGCAAATTTTAAGAATTTGGTGAGTGACATGGAGTGCTTGGTTCTGTATAGGTTTTGATCTATCATATGCTGTACTTGAGCTGTTACTTCAGACATATTTTGAGGTGGGTGTTGTATTTGATTCATTGTCCACTGCTTAACATCAAAGCTTAGCATTTATTGTACTACTTAACCATGGAAATAATATAATTATATGTTTCAGTAATTCCTGTGAGAGGACTTACTCTCCATAATTTTAGGTAATAAATAAAAAATAGTTTTAATAATAGTAAAAAGATGTAATAAAAAATTAAGGATTTCCCCACTATATAGAAAATAATATAAAATACAATTATATGCCAGTAATTATCAAAGCGTAAGATTTTTATACATTCAATACATAGTATTTATTGTTTGTGTAGTGAAGACCCATTCAGACTAAAAGATCATTGGCCAGCAGTAATGTTGCAACATTTTAATTCTAAATTCCTACTCCAAACTTTTCAGAAGGGAGTTCAGAAGTTGATTGATGCCATAATTATCATTTCACCTCCTGTCGTTTGCAATATCTTGCGAGGAAATAATCTGAAGTGCTGCTGTAGGCTCATCACTGCTAGGAGAATAAAAAGAAAAAAATAAGAAAAGGATTAGGACCACTTCTCCCAGATATAAATACTCTCCTCCATTAAGTTTTGCATTTAAATTTTTTATGTGATTTAGAATGACACAGGGAATAAAAACATATTTGGGAAATATAAAGGAAAGGCATATGCAAACGACTAAATGGATTGCAGACAGGATAGCTATGTCAAATCCACACATATGTTTTGGTCTTCTATTCATCAGAATGAGAAGTTCAGGTTTAGTCTGGATAATCCTAATCCTGCCTTTGATGTGCTTGGGCTGCAGTGTTTAGAGATATTAGCCAAGCTAACAGACAAAAGGAGTATGTAGGTCAATCTTATACTTAAAACTCTTTAAAAAAATGGAGAGACTGACCTTTTTGTTCAGAAGAAAATATTGCATAATATCAGTAGTAGTTAATAAGCATATTGCAAACAAGGAGTGAGACAGTAATTTCAACTTTATTGCAAAAACCATGAACATTTTAATGCAGTTCTCTTACACAAGTCCTTGTTGTTTTGTTCTCCATTGTTGCAGAGTCTTAAACACAAATCTGTTGACTGCAGGATATATTACAGAATCACAAAAATAAACAGTTGCATTCAGAACATAATTCTCATGTGTGTACGTGCAATAAAGATCCACATGCAATCGGCAGACAGAATGAAGCTGTTTGGCATGTGTTTAATGACAAGATACCGTTATACATGGCAGAAGAAGTGAAAAATATATCTATTTCTCTTTTGGGACTGAGCTGTTTCCTCAAACTTATTGAACTGCCCACAGCTTAGGAGGGTTTGTTGGAGCTTTTATACATTTATTTTTTTGGGGGGGTTACTTGTATATGGAAAAGTTGTTTTCATCTGAAATAAAATATTTGTTATTTAACCATACTCTTCATTCTTTCTAAGGTGCTTTCATAATTTTCCTAATGACTTGTACAGCAAATGACTAGGCAAGCTTATATTAAGACATCTTTGTCGTGTTCATTTAATTACATAATGTCATGGTACTGATTTTAGGTTAGAAAGTGCTGAATTCTAATTTTATTTTACCTCATGCTAAATTCTAAAGCCAGCATTCGTTCTTGAGCACATAGTACTTTTACAGCACCAAGATTCTGAATTTCAGAGGCTGCTGTTCACCCACTTTGATGACAACATATGGTATCATAAACTATAGTCCAGTAGTTTATTGGTTTCATATTTGTCTTCAGGCACATCCAATCCATTGCTGAGTATATGAAATCTAGTCCCTTTCAATGTTCAATAACAAACACTGCCACAGATCATTTAATTTGTCTGACTTTATATAAAAGTTGATGCTAATTAAGGGATGTAGGAAAAAGAGCGTTAGGAGACTCTGCCTCCGGCAATTGAAATGTTCAGGGCTTATATTTGAATATGTCATGAAATGACATTTTTACAGTCTTTTGTAACTGTATTGTGTGTTCCTCACAAGAACTTGTTAAAAGTGATATTCATATAAGGTATAAATATTTTTTCACACAGTAGAAAATATCCGTTTGGATAATAGTACAGTTATAAATTTCTTTAAAATTATGAAATTATTATTAATTGTTATTTGATATTTTGTTAGAATTTTTCTTTAGATCAGTTACTAGCTAAACTCTTCTACTGCTGTATTTAGTTCCTGATGCTACTTCATTGTAGACAACTTAAATTTGCCTAACAGTATTTATGATGAATTTTGCCTAACAGTATTTATGGCTGACACAACCAGATGCTAGTAAGCATTTGTTCTGTTGTAGACTGCACCTGAAAATCTGCCCTTGAAATACACGTGTACCTATGTGTACATGTGACCAAAATTAGATGTGTAAATATGAATATAGATATATATGAATTTAAGAAATGAAGGAATTTATAAATTTTGAACAATACTCTTTCAGCTCTTGAGTATTTAGCAGTTGCATTTTTTTATTTCATGGTCATTTTTTATTTCATGGTTTTTTATTTCATATAGCTTTTTAAACAATGTAAGTTATCATAGGACATCATGATATCTTGATAAACATGATAAGATTTGTAACATTTTGCTTTCAGGTATGTATTACTTCATTCTTTATTCCTGTAGTCCTTTTTAAAATAATTGTTATTTTTTATTAATTTCTTGTTATTCAGCCTATATTTTCTTTTGTTCAGCTACAGACTGGTAAAGTCTTTGTTCTTCCTATTCCTTAAGCTGAGGCATGACTGATGGAATAAGAACTGGGAGGGAAGAAAGGAGCTCCGTGCCATGTAAGGCAGAATAGCTGTTCCTTTGGGGTTTGCACAGCCTGAGCTGTTCCTGTGCCACTGACAGGTCCCATTATGCCAGACTTCCAACTCAGCTCTGCCCTGGCCCTTGCTCTGCCATGCTTAGCTCTAAACTGCTCTTCAGGACACCCTCTAAAGTGCATCAGATTTTTTTTAAGACTTGTTTCTCCAAGGGACTGATCTCGTAAATATTTCAGTTAATGCTTCAGAGTTTTTTGAATTTAAACTGCTTCCGTAAGAGCATGATCATCTGGGAAGGCAGGAAGGGATAGAATCTCTCTTTCCTGAACATCTCTATGTCAAGCAGCACACAGTTATATAGATAAGACTGCAAAGACATTGATGGAAAGGTTTTTTCTGTATTTTGGATTCCAACACAGGGCTATGAAAACAGGATCTTTCACTGATCACTCCTCTGGGGACATTTGAGAGGACAGAAAGCATTAGCAAAATCTCTGTGTTACATACCAAGATTTTTGACTGGGACCACAAAAAACACTTCTTGTTAAGAAGTCACATAATATATATTCTTTATAAAAAAAGTAAAAACTGAAAGACTATATTTAAAAAGAATGAAGACTTTTAGGGCAATTTTGAGCTTGGTTGGAGTGCATATGGGAGAAATATTTCAATCTGTAAGGAGTAAGCAAATTAATTTGTCACAGAATCAAGCAAAGTCATGAAGAATTACTGCAATAAATGAAAAAAAAATCACAAGAACCTCCTTTGGTTGGCTGTTTATTACTGTTTATTACATATTCACTACTGTAGAAAAGCAAGAGATCTCTGTACACAGTGTGTTAGCTTATGGTCAGAAGCGTGAGAATATGTCTGTGCTTGGTATCTACACACTGGAGAAGAATAAACATTACTTTAAAAATGTGTCCAAGGTAAAGCAGGACATTTTCCCAAGGAAAATAGGTATTGTGGAGATGTAAATTAGGCTTTTCCTAGGGCTGTGTCACAGTTAAGTTAAATATACATTTACCTTATTTGTCATATGGGACGAATGAGCAGAGAAATAACAGAGATTTGCTGAGTCGCTTAGTCCTATTGCTCTGCACAGCTCCCCTAGCACCATCATTAAATTGTAGCTACATCCTGAATTTTTTTAAAGCATAAAAAACACATTGTTTAAGATACTTTTGCAATTGCTAACTACTGAAAATACTTTCAGAGTTTTAAAACATCAGTGATCTGAGACCACCAGAACTTAACCATAGTCTCAGTGTTTATAGTGACAGCAATGAAATTTTATGTTCCTTTTTTTTTTAAACAGAATAGCTTTTTGACCTCATAACTATTTTTTTAATTAAAAAACCAAAATAGAACAAACAAACAAATCCAGAATCTAAAAAAAACAGACTTTGAGGAAAATGTCTGCTGAAAGCAAACAAAACAAAATTTCATTTTATCAACATCTTTGATATTTACACTGGATGAAAATCATTCTCTGAATACCATTTGCAGTTATCTCACTAGAAAATAATTGCATCTATTGATTCTCAGCTTAGGAAAAGCTAATGAATCTATCCTGAAATCAGTGATCATACTCTAAAATACATTTGTATTACCATTACAAGAGAGATAAATCTAACACCCATTAATAATAAAAAGGAAATCACAGAATACACTAAGGCAACTACTCAGAAAACTTTCTGTTCTCGCTCTACTCTCCCACATCTTCTAAATTCCTTGTTGGGTGCCAGTAGCTGTTTTCCTTAGTGGCTTTGGCCAGCCAAAGCACAGCTCCAATCATCTCTTCCCACAGAAGAAAAATCATGGATTTTGATCTGATGTAAACGGTAGAAGAATAAAAACTCCCAAAAATCCAAGCACACCAAAATCCATGGAGAAAAGAATCTGTAAGAGTAAAAAAAGAAAATTAACTTGTGTTAACCTTAAGGGTTGGTTGATCCAGACCTTAATAAAGGCAAAAAATCAGGTCAGGCTCTGTTGATGTTAAGCAAATTTGTTCCAGAAGAATATGTAAAGAAAAGTACTCCAATAATGCTATGACAAATTTGGAAGAAACTTTATGTCACAGTATGAAAAATTACCTGAAATTCTTATATTAGGGATTTAATGTTCTCTCTTTTGTCTGTCCGTGTTATCAACAAAGAATGTACACACCAATGTAATGCTCTGTTTTCCTCTGTTCTAGAGAATTTATCCGATGAGTAAGGAGCTCACTTCTTTTTCAGGATGACCCTTGCTTACGTCTTTGTCTGAACAAGTTTCTTGCTCAGCAACCCTCAGAAGGCAAGGGAAAAAAGGGGAAAAAAGAACATCTTTGCTCCTCTTTAATGTCCTTTTTTCAGCAGCTCATCTACTGAGTAATTTCCACTTACTGTTTCACTTAATGATTTCCTGAGTTCAAGGCCATTTCCCCTGGGATTGGTAAAGGCTTTCTCCCTCCAGCAGTACTATCAGCGCTTAGTCTAGAAAAGGCAGACATTGCAATTTCACCTATTCAGAAGTTAATTCAACGCCTAATTATTTAAAATTATATATAAAACGGGTCTCTTATCACAGTAAGTAATTTTCACAGTATGCAAGTCTAACCAGGCACATAAGAAGACAGGGTATATTTTATCTTTGTCTTCACTAAAGATCTAGCTTTCAAGGAATCACAGTGAAATAATGATTTATGTTGTGAGTTACCAGAGTAGGACATGGCTTATACACAACATCATGCCAGGTTCTCATACTTAGCTCTCATCAGCTTTAGACTCCCCACTAATCTGTGCCAAATGAGTGTAAAATGTGCGGCAGGTAGATGTTAATCAAGTAGCCACTGTTAGAGGTATGTTAGATAACTTCTTGCTGTCATATTTAAATAGGAGAAAGTTATCATGTGCATATAAGGCCGCAAATATTGGAGTGTGTTTAGAGATATGTACACTTGGGGAATTTCCTTCCCAGTTCCTTGTCTGCATGTGATAGTTTCCTTTAAAAGGGAAATAGTTACAATAAACCTGATCCTGATCAGAGGGTACACCTAAAGCTGAGGTTGCTGTCTGTCCCGCAAGCGACTCGTGGATTGGTAAAAGAAGCAAGGAAATTCTGAATGGTGTGAAACACAAAGCAATGCAGCAGTCTAAGCCAATGTTTTCTGACATACTGCATGAGTTACCTGCAAGAAATGAGATTTGCTTCTGGGCTTAATACAGCTATTAAAACAAAGTCATTTAATTTCTTGGTGAAACTTAATACTAACATTGATTTCAAATGACAGACATCTCCAGCTCACTGTTCTGTGTTTTTTTTTAACTTACTTTACATTTCAGTACTTCTGGCACTTTTGGCAATTCCAAAGAGCTGAAGATTATAGGACACGTCAAATTGCCTAACAATTTTTGAAGCCCTTTTTTCGTATTGACATTTACAAGTGATTTAAATTGTAAAGCATTTAGTTGAAAGTGGAAGAAATATATTTCACAGTAAAATTATGATGAGTGAAAAACACAACTACTTAGTACATCTGCTTACATTTGTATTGTCCTGAAATTACATATGCATATTTGCAAAAAGTGTGAAAAAATACTTACTAAGCAAAACATTGAAACATGCATTAATATCCAAGATATGGCAGATAATTTCCTTCATGATTGTGTGGACAGAAACTTAATATTAAGTCAACTGGTGACTGCAACCCAGCATCCAGAAGCTTCCTCAATGCGGGAAACATAACTGTGAAACAAACTCTTTGTTTTAATGCTCTTGGAGCAGTTTTTGTGTTGTTACAGTGGAAACTTGTCATGGTTTTATCACCAATTCAGTGAATGCCTTTGCAAAGTGGCCATATAAAAGGTTTAAATGTACAGCATTTTTTCAATTTGACACTTCATTCTGATTTCTTTTTTTTTT
Source organism: Grantiella picta (assembly GCA_013397955.1). Lineage (NCBI taxonomy): Eukaryota > Metazoa > Chordata > Aves > Passeriformes > Meliphagidae > Grantiella > Grantiella picta. The sequence goes on from VZRM01005556.1 coordinate 1,861,105, forward strand.
TTTGCATAAAATGGATTGCTCTGGCAAACTGAACCTCTTATGAAACACACAGACAGGAAATTAATATTCACAGCTAAGTCTATATTAGGAGTCTTTTCATCTTAAGGCAATGTCTCCTTGAAAGGAGATAACCTCAGACACACCTTTGTCCATTCAGCAAACAAAGACCAGAACTGCAGCAAATATTACCAACGTAATCTAATGTACCGTATAGACTTAGCTGCTGCAATCTTACAAATTTTGTCCATCCCTGCTCTATTGGCATCACCACATCACTTTGTATTATTTTTAGCTGTGTCATGTTTAAAGTGGGTTCTACAATATATGGACCACAAATTTGTCTATTTCCTTTTATTTGTTGTGCAATGTATGTAATATATTTTTCAACACTGAGCAAATAGTAATATTTACTGTAAGCATTTTTTTGGCATTAAAATATAATTTTCAAAGACCTAGAAACAAGTACAGGAAAGGAAAACACTTACTGATTCCTTTCTTAACTAGATCAGCAGGAGTTCTGCACATGTATTGTTCTAGTTCCTTTTCTAAAACAGCAGTCTAATCCTTATTTTCTTAGCTTGCCCTTTGTTTCTGGGAATATTTCAGGGTCACTTTTTGGACTACAATTAAGTTGGTTTTGAACCTTGGGGGGTGGGGAGGAATTTTCCATTTTGTTTAGGATTTATTTATTTATTAGCAGTTAATAGTATTTTTTTGTGTTTCAACTTGCACTCATTTCTCGGTAGCTCCCTTGCTATTCTCTCCCACCAGAGACAGGACAGGACAGACTCTGTTTGAAATAAGTCTTAGCTGACAAGTCTTCCAGAGAGAGTCATGAGGTGAACAGCAATGACAGTGGAAAATCAAAGGTGAAGAACATTCCTATTACAAATATTGATGTGTGTGTGTATGCATTCACATATTTTGCAGTTGCAGGAGTATGTTCTTGTTGGGATGATGGAATTATAGGGAGTTGGCTCCTGTGACTGGAATGTTGGAAAGGAGTGATACCGCCTCTTTCAGAAGGACAGGAATGTGTGACGATCAGACAGAGCTCCTTCTGTGTAACGCAGCAATTTAAGGTCTTGGAAATCTGCCTAGGGGTGGATGAGGAGCCAATGGAGATTTTATGGGTTAGTATTAGGCAAAGGTAACATTACAATGGGTGTCTACAATAGGCCGCCTGACCACAAAGAACTAGTTCAGATTCTCTACAGACCTCAAGTTTGAAGGTCCTGGTCTTCATGGGTCTCTTCAACCACCTTGATATATGTTGGAGGGACAGAACCTGAGCACATAAAAATCCAGGAATTTCCTGGAGTGCATTGATGATAACTTCCTCTGCCAAGTGACAGAGAAGCCAGCAAGGACAGATACTGCGCTGGACCACAAATTCACCCACAAGAAATATGTAAAAACCAGAGGCAGGAGTATGTAAAAACCTTTGCTGCAGTGACCTGTGCTGAGTGAAGGAGGAGCTCCAGAATCTGGGGGCAGTGAAAAGGGTGCTAAACAAACTCACAAACCTGGACCTCAGGAAACAGATTTTGACATCTTTAAAGATGCTTGGAGAAATCCTTTTGATATGTCCCTAGAGGGAAGGAAGGCCCAGGAAAGTTCGTTATTATTTGAGGATCATCTTCTCCAAGCTCAAGTGCAGTCCATTCCAACGAGTAGGAAGTAAGGTAAAAACAATAGGAGGCTGCAGGGATGGAAAAAGAGTTTCTAACCAAGCTCAGTGTCCAGATATCTAGGGATGACATTAAACAAGCTAAAACCCAAATGGAATTAAATCTTTCAAAAAAATCCCAATAAAAGAAAAGTTTCTAAAAGTACACAGATGATAAAAAGAAGACCATGGGAAAATGTGGGCCCATTGCTCAATGACATGGGGGACTTTGTTACACAAGACAGAAAATTCTGGCATACTTAACTCCTTCTTTGCCTCATCTTCACTAGTAATCCCAGCCTCCAGGAATCCTGAGTCCCAGAGACCAGAAGAAAAGGTTGGAGGAAGGAAGAAGTGCTCGATGAAAGAGGATCAGGTCAAGGAATACTTAAGCAAAGTCTATATACATAAGCCCAAGGACCCTGATGGGATGCAACCACAGGTGCCATTGAAAGATCATTTGATAATCCGTGATTCTTCGTGGTGAATCCTACATTCAGGAAGGGCAAAGGAAGGTGATCCAATGAACTAAACAAAAGTCATCCTCACCTCCACCTTGGAAAGTTTAGAAAACATCTGATCCTGGAAACCGTTTCCAGACACCTGAAGGACAGGGAAATCATCAGTAGTCAGCTTGTTTTCAGCAAAGTGATGTCACACTTGACCAACTAAAGTGCTGTGATTAAATTAGTGGTGTACCCCAAGGGACAGTCCTAGATCCAGTGCTTTGTTGGAAGAGGTGTTGAATGAGACAGATGTAAATTTAGGATTGCCCAACTGGAAGAACTATGGTGTCTCTAAGCTACTCATATTAATACATGTGTATTTAAGATATCAAGAAAAGACTGGTAAGAAACAGGACAGTTTTTAAAATTTTGTCAACACACTTTTCTCTGAAATTCATAAGAATACAGTGACTTTTATTGTATTAACTACATCAGCTTGATAAATCCTTTACATTTATTTAAGCTAATGATTGATAGAAGTAAATCTTTACCTGTCTAATTTACCTGTAGAGCTATCACCGTTAACAAGCCTTATCAGGAAAAATATACTGAAGGATGATACAGTCCAAATGTGTGATGAACAGATGCTGCCCATCATGAAACAAAGCCAGTCAGCAAGTTAACTCAGAATAAAATTGCTGAATGCAGACCTAAAGATAATAATGATAACTATCAATTTTGGCCAGTGGCTTGCATGCCTGCAGCTTTGGTTTACACTGCATATTATAACAATGCTGGTGATTATTAATCTGGCTGGTTTTGACTGCTGTAGTACTTGCAGAGGAACAGAGAGAGAGAAACAGGCCCAACATGAAAAAGTGTATGACAGTAAGGTTTGTAAAGAAGTTACCAAATACCAGAGCTGGGGCTAACACAAAGACGTTGATGGAAAAAAACAAATTAGGAGAAAATTTTTCTAACTCATGGAAGCTCAAAGCTAAAGTCTGAGTAAAAACATTTTTTGGTTTACCATTTGTTCAACTTGTATTTAAGTTATATATTGGGAAGAAATTCTTTACTGTGAGGGTGGTGAGTCACTGGAATAAGCTGTCCAGAGAACCTATGGATGCCTCAACCCTGGAAGTGTTCAAGGACAGATTGGATGAAGCTCTGAGCAACCTGCTCTAGAGGGAGGTGTCTCTGCCCATGGCAGGGCAGGTTGGGATTAGATGATCCTTAAGGTCCATTACAACCTCTTAACATTCTATGATCCTATGATAAGCAAAACTTTGTTTACCTTGCAATGAAAATTGGGGGTTGAATATTGACAGCCTGCAAGGCAGCCATAATTTGATTTGTCGTTATATTTCCTGCATAAATTTTTGTGCCTTACTGTCAAATCTTAGCGCAGGAATGTTGAATGATGAAGAGATCTTTTTCCTAGTTAACCCTGTCAAAAATAATTTCCTTATATTTTAGCTACTTTTCTGAGTGCTGTTCAATATTGGATACCTAGAACACCTAAATTTGTTCATTATCTGATAATTGTGTTTCATACATTAAAGAATTTTCTTTCAGGATGTTCTGTTACTTTTAGTTTGTTTAAGAATAATAATGTGACAGAGGTTCAAGGCCAGACTGGAGGGGGCTCTGACTAACCTGGTCAAGTGAAAGGTGTCTCTATCCATGGCCTGACAGTTGGTAAGACATGATGTTTTAGGTCTCTTCCAACCCAACCCAAATCTACTTCCATGATTCCCTGCTTAATAATGTGGTGTACAGGGAGGCCTCAGCAGTCTATGATGCCCTGATTCTGTCCTTAGCTTGAATTCTGTGATTTTTTTTGTTCCAAACTACTGTATCTTTATTTATTTCCTGCCATCAGAAACCTGACAGTAAAATATTGAAAGCATGATTTTACTGAGGTTTTGCTCATACAATTATTTTTATACTTCATACTTTTCCCAAGTCTGACTCTAAAGAACAGTAGGTGAGAAAGATCTTTCATGCCTTCTAATATTCAATTATAAGACTTCCTAACGTGTGCTCAAGAGCCTAAATGAAAACCGTTGCTGCTACCATTCAGAATATTTTGTTATACTCATGTTCTTAACTGGATTTTTAACAATAATTAATAGAAATATCATAGAAGCTTATATTTGTAAATTTCCTTGTCTGTTGTAAGATCCATGAGACAGGTGCAACTGCAGACTCTGTCTGCTCAATATTTAATTAGACTCAATGCTCCATATTACATAATCTTTATTTTTTTTCTTTATTAGTGAAAGCTTTTATTACACCTTTGCTACTCATGTTAATGCTTGGATAATGTTCATATGTTCATCCTCCACATCTCAGTATGTTGTTAATTAGCTTTTTTTTAAAAGATACTGTGATAAATCCACCTATCACGTACTGGGAGTTAGCCTTGAATTGTGTGTGTTCACTGCCATGTTCTTACTGTGCTGTGAAACTCTCGTGGTCAAATACCACGCCAATTTTTTTGTAATATTGATGCAGAAGAGGTACTGTATCCCAAACATGTTTACCTCTAAAAGCAGTTAAAACCTTCTCTTACATCTAAGGCAGGATTTATACAGTCTTGCACTTTAATTACATTAATTGTGTATACTATTTTGTAAATGCAAAGAACTATGTGTCAATCCATTGATGGTGACTGCACCACAAGGACCCCAACTAAGTGTTAGTTTAAAACATCAACCTGACTAAAAAAATTGGGTAAGTAATTTAGTTTTTTTCCCAAAATTTAATATACTTTTGAAGAGGCAGAGAAAATGCACCTTATAACTTGCTTTATGTGCTTATTTGCATGTAGAAATATTACCTTGTTTGCCAATACAGATATTTATAAAACATAGTGCCAAAACTACTGCAGTTCCCATAGGGTTATTTTCTGTTCATAAAATTCTTACATTGCTCATGTTACTATGACACCTTGGTATCCTTGAATTAACCTAAATAGTGTATTTATTTCTATGTGTAGTAACAACTAAATATTTGCTCATACTACAGAAGACAGGATCGGAGAAGTGTGTTTCACCTAGAAACTGTCTGGCAATGTTGATGTCCTGTTTCCATAATTTGGGCAAGGCTGCTGAGAAAGATCTGTTTGACTATGGCATGTACTCCCCTTAATTGGGTGTAATTATGTCATTCCTAAGCAATGGAGGCAGTAGATGACTCTTTTTCTACTCTAATCATGTGTTAATTTACTAGAAATTATAGGACATTGCCTACAGCAAAGCATTGGCTTTTGTCCTGAAAGCATCATTTTGAGCTGCAATATGCAGCTCAGTCCATCTTTTTACTCTTTGGCTCTAACTAAGCCAAATAAGCTGACAGCTTGACTTCATTGGCCACCAGTGTTTTAATGTGCATAGGTGCTGAGAAGAGTCTCTCTGTATTTCACTTCAGCACAGATACAAGCTTTTATCTTTTTGTTTTGTTTTGTTTTTTGTTTCGTTTGTTTGTTTGTTTTTGTTGGGTTTTTTTGGTTGGTTTTCTTTTGTTTGTTTTGTTTACAGAGGGAAGTTACTAAACAGCTAGCTCCTCTTGTATTTAGTTTCATTCCACCAGAAGAAGATTTAGAGAGGCAGATTTTTAAAGAATTATATTATACATCTCATATGCTTATTTATGGAGGCTGATTTCAAAATTTGTGTCAGCTACTGGAAGACTGGAAGATCCCATGCTGTATAGCTTCCTGGACACCTGTAAAAAAGAGCTTATAGTATGAATTTAAATAGCAATACAGTTCCATAGAAATTTCAACCTATTTGCTAAATAGCAATATTCAGGATTTTTCAGTTTTAAGAAAATAATTTTTCCAACAGCTGGAAATACTTTCTAGCATATGGTGTATTTATGTGTATTGAGTTGCCTGGTGTGCAAAGCTGAATTTCTCTAAAACCTTTAGAATTAAATGATAAGGTGCAAAATAAGAGGCTGATCTAAAATTTTAACCTACAGTCAGTTGAAGATTATACTCTAATAAAAAAGTTGTGAATTTTTTTCATGGTATTTGCATATTTCCAGGGTCACTAGGGTTTTTTCCTGAAAAATGGGAAGTGCTGAGTGGTTCTTTCCTTGTAGCTGAGAGTGTCACTTGTGATTACATTCTGTTCTGTTATGCTGAATTCCCAAACAGTCAGTCCTCAGTGACGATGGGTTGCATATCTTTATTGATAATGAGATATGGCTGGGAGTTATAATTCACAGTCCCTAGATAATGTCTGAAGAGAGGCCACCGGGTTGTCAGGTTTTGACAAGAGAAATCCAGAGGATTTCCTCTTTTTTTCCCCCCAGACAACACATTACCAATGCTCTACTTCTCTGCATTGCCTATTCATTGCACATCTGTTGTGTTCTGTCCAGGTAGTCAAGGAACAGATTTACCAGGCTTGCTGGTCTTTTAACCCCATGAATAAACTTCATTATTTCACTTGCAGCAGGTAGAATTGTGTTCATTGTGTGCCATTAACAGAGGACTCCAGGGAGATCAGTTTGACATTAGAACAGATCAGTCAGAACACTTGTTTTCTGAGCACTATTAAATGCATCTGGCTAGCAAATACAAGCTTTTGCACATCTCTGGCTGCTTTTCACTTAGCCATAGAGGACCAGTGGTGTCAGTGAATGGTTCTTTGCTTTACGTTTGAAGAATCCTTTCAGAAAGTACCTTACAACATGAGATGTCAGCCTATTTTCTGCAGTGCTCAGTCACAGCTCTCTTACCTTCCCCAGAGATATTGAGCAGAGTTTAATAGTGACAGGGATCACTATTCCACAAGCACAAGTCCTCGTAGCATTTTTCTTTTGCTTTCCAGGACTCAAGCCTGCCAAAAGCATATTGTGTCTACTTCATTAACTGATATACATACTGAAAAGTTAAGAAGATGAGACACATCCTTACTGGACGGTACAACCAAGTACAAGGGTTTAAGTCATCTTGTCAACCCCAGTGACCCCTTTGCTGCTTTTCCCCTGATGTTTCTCCTGTTGTCTCAAAGTGATTCCATGATATGTCTAAGAGAAAACCTTTTCCACAGCATTTCATGAGAAACGTGATCTTAAAATATCAAAGATATTATTAATCTAGAATATTAATTTAATCAATTCTTCAAAAACAAATTTGACTATGATTATAATGAAAAGCTGTGGTAAAAGGCAGTAATTATTGTGTTAATACTGGACAGTTAAGAAGGGAGTCAAGATTTTCAGGGGCTTTTGAGAACACTGACATAGCTAGATAAGAAATTTAGCAAGTAATTTTTCTACTTTTTTTCATTCAAAGGTGGAAAACTAATACTGCAATAGATCCACACACAATCACTTTAAGTAGGAATCTTCCTGTATTTCAGGGCAACATCCCACCCCTTAAGTCTTAGTCCTGTTTAGTTTATAGTTAGAAATTTATTCAAGTGAGACTTCTCTGTTTAGAAGGTGCTTCACCAGGGCAGGTAGAGGGGTGGTCCAGAAGCAGGCAAGCATGTATTTTTTTATCCATTTGGGTATAATTGCTTGAAATTTATAATTTCTAATCTAAGTGACGTGAAGTAGAAAAGCATTTCTGTAGCAAGGCACAGAAGTGTGTGTTCAAGGAAGGTTTGTTGTTCTTCCCATATACTGTTCTTCATAAAATTTCTTTTTATGTTTTGAATTTTATTTCTTCTTTAATCTTCTTAATGCAGAAACATTGTCTTTTTGTTTCAATTAAAGTTGTCACATTTTACTATAACAACAAAAACAATTGTTGTGAAAATGGAGCAGTTATATTTATCTGTACCCTGTTGCTGTGTATATTTGGTTTATATTTCTGCTAACCTACGGTAATGACTTGCTTCTGCCTACAAGTGTAGTCTAGAAATTAATCACCAATCTTTCATTACCAGGCTTAAAAATCAAAGCCCAGACAAAATATCTAATGATCTGAAAGTGATCAGAGTTTCAAAATGCACCAGGCCTTCTGGAGTGGCAGGTATTGCAGCCAAGATAATTGTTACACCATGCTGGATTGTAGACACCTTTGCAAAGAAACTGTTGGTGTTACTCCTCTTTCGGAATGAGCTCTTGCCTTTTCAAACTTTTAAGCAATCCTGGTTTAATCAAGCTTTATGTTCACATCAAGCAGTTTCGGAAAAGGGATTTCAGGGTTTATAAAGTCAGCAGAAGACAGGAAGGATGTTGAAAATAAGGAAAGAATTCCTGTGTACCATTTCAGTTCTCTTTGCGTTTCACAAGCATGCTAGATGCTACAAGTCAGCAAAACTGAACAAGTAGTGCATAGCATTTTTTTTTTTGAGAAATCTTTGGATGATTTGGCTTTTAAAAGAATCATATTAGGCCGCCCTTCCATTGTTAGACTTGATATATACAAGTACTATGTCTGAAATACATGGAGACAAAAACTGCTTTCACTTCCTGAGGAAGGTTTTACAACCTTTACTGCTATGTCTGTTGTCCATACTCCAGATAGAGGTTAAAGCTAATTCAGTCAGCATAGCCTTCATTGTAAAAATGTGCTCCAAATTAGAAGATTTTTAACCCTACACAGAGCCATAATTGTGTATACCTATAAATCTTTACATATATAGAACGTGAACAGATTTAGCAATACATATTGTCTTTAACACAGATGACAGTTTTTACACGTATATATAATGTAGATTTCATAATCATACTTGTGAAATACTCTTGGTCTTGAAATATTTTTCAGTATATAAATCATCAGTAATAGGTAATACTCTACACAACAGCCACAGTTATTTTCATATTTTCTATTTTATTGTACTATAAAGGTTTTATTTCCACAGACACTGCCACGGTTGTATATTTATTTTAGGGGTTTTTTATTATTATTTATTTTAGAGTTATTAGATTTTTGTCTGATCACTGGAGCTGCAACTTTACTAACCAACATCCTGGAGAAAAAATATCTGTCATATTGTTAGAATTTGTTTAATGCCCTTCTGCTTTTTTATGATATGAAAGATAAGTGAAGATTTTAGTAGAGACTAAGAGTCTGTTGAATGCAGAAACTCCTTTAACTCCATTTGTGTTTATTCAATAACTGTGGCAGATGACTAATGAAGTTTACATATTTTAATTCCTTTAAGAAATATTATTCTTATAAAAAGATATGTTCCATGAATGATTTGCAAAACAAAAGGAGTTTTAAAATGTAGGAAATTATAGATGAATGCAAGAAAAGAGCTCAAATATAGAAAATTCCATTTTCTTTACAGCAGGAAAAATGTGTATTGCATTTTTTTTCTTGCAATGTTATCAGGAAGGTTTGATCACTGTTTGGTAATTTGAAAGAAATATACAGATCCTCATAAGCATGTTACTGTCCTTTTAATTTTGAAGCAGCTATTTTTTCAAGGTACATTTCAACAGTCATACATTCTTATATCTATTTCCTGTCTTGATTTTTCCTTCTTTGCATTATCTATGTGGAGTTAGGGGTTTCAAAAACTGTCAGCTACAGTTTCATCACAGTGTATTGTTTTATACCTGTATGATATGCCAGGCCTTTTATTACTTTTTTGTGATGTGTAAATGGATGAGAAATATTATGAATATTATATAACTTGGTAGGTGGAAACAGGCTTGCTTTTGATCTCAACACAAAGAGGCCATTTATAAAATTCTTTATTAATATTACTGGAAAAGCTAAATCAACATATCATATATATATTATATATATATATATATATATAAATAATATAGATCGATAGATAGATAGATATGATATATATGTATAAAAATAAATAAACAAACATTGTTTGTATTACAATTGTCAGAGTCCCCATAAAAAGAACTGACAAGCAGCCTGCACAACTTCACCTCCTATTGACCTCTAGCTGGACAGGAAGAAAACTTTTTTCCCAGGTTGAAATAGTTACAAAAAATAAGACAATTAATATTGTACTCTGTGACAAGAACCTGCACTATTTTCTTTTAGATGACCTGCTGGAAACATTATGGTCCTTTAGTTCATGCAGTTAGGATTTTAAGCAGAATGTACGGATCCTAGATAAGAACATCCTAAGTGTTTCTTTTATGAATTAGCCTTTATATTATAAATGCTTTTCTAGGCAAAAAACACTGATTAGAAAATTAAAACTATGGAGATTTGCTCGGATTTCTATTCGTGTGTTCAATAATAAATTGTACTGCAAAATTTCCTTTACTGAAGCACTTTATTAGGGAGATGAGAAAAGTCTTTATTTAGATGATATCTGATGGTTTAAGGAACATGGGGTTTTTTGGAAGCACATGAAGTCCTATTGGCAGCTCATGTCTTGGACAGATGCACTGTGCCCTGGGTTAAAAACTGGCTGGATGGATGTCTCGGCCCAGAGAGTGGAGGTGAATGGAGTTACATCCAGCTGCAGGCTGGTCAGCAGTGGTGCTCCCCATGGCTAAGTGTTGGGGCCAGGCCTGTTCAATATCTTTATCAGTGACCTGGATGAGGGGTTTCAGTGTACCCTGAGCAAGTTTGCAGATAACACACGTGTTAATGCTCATCTTCTGGAGGATAGGAAGGCTCTGCAGATGGATCTAGACAGGCTGGATCGATGGACCAAGGCCAGTTGGATGACGTTTGACAAGGTGAAGTGCTGGGTCAGAAGTTTGGGTCACACCACCCCAGACAGGTCTAAAGGCTTGGGAAAGAGGGACTGGAAAGATACTGGTGGAAAAGAAGCTGGGGGTGCTGATCAAGAGCAGCTGAACTTGAGCCAGCTGTGCCCAGCTGGCTGGGAAGGCCAATAGTTTCCTGGTCTGGACCAGCAATCATACGGCCAACGGGACCAGGGCAGTGACCATCTTCCTTTGCTTGGCACTGGTGAGTACACAACTCGAGTGCTGTGTCCAGTTTTGGGCCCCTCAGTTCCGGAAAGACATTGAGGTGCTGGATGAGTCCAGAAAAGGGCAACAGAGCTGATGGAGGGTCTGGAGCACAAGTCCTACGAAGAGCTGCTGAGACAGCTGGAATTGTTTAGCCTTGAGGAAAGGAGGCTCAGGGGTGACCTTATCACTCTCCCCCAGTGCCTGAAATGAGGCTGCAGCCTGGTGGGGGGTTGATCTCTTCTCCCAGGCACCACTGACAGGACAGGCAGACAGTCTCAGGCTCTGTGCCAAGGGAGGTTCAGGTTGGACATCAGGAAGGTTTTTGTACTGAAGTGGTGGTTAAACATTGAAGCATTGGAATGGGCTACCCAGGGAGGTGGTGGAGTCACCATCCTTGAAGGCATTCAAGAAATGACTGGATGTGACACTCAGTACCATGGTCTTTTTGACATGGTGATGTTTGATAGAAGGTTGGACATGATAATCTTGGAGGTCTTTTCCAATCTTCATAATTCTATGCTTCTATGAAATTTAAAGGAGAAAAAAGAGCCATATAAAATCTGAGCAATGTAACTGTTCTGTGAAAAAAACATATTTAAAAATTTTCAAGGTTATTCTGATGAAAACCCAAGGGACCATGCACAGAAAGTGCACAGAAAGTTTCACAGTACCAGTACAAATAACACTAACAATGGTATTTGTCTTAGCTCTGTGTTAATTTGTCACTGTATAAACACTGGAGATCTTTGCATGTGAAACACTGATCTGATGAATTTTGTCAAGGAAATACATAATTTGCTGATGTTCCTATCAAGAGTTGCTGTCATGACATTCCTGAGGTAGAAGATTATATGAACACATTTGCTCAAAGTATTTCACTATGTTTGTATAATTTATCTAGTATGCATATGTATATCTATAATTTTATATGCACACATATATAATACATAATTTCTCAAGGAACAAGAAAGAAAACAAAATAATTTTGCCTTGAAAGTTACATGAGTGAAATTGATTCCTATAGCTTAGTGGTCTTAAGTCTACAAAATCAACATTATTGTTGAGAAGTTGGCTGACTTCTTACTCTTGGTTTTCTACATGTCTCTGCAACTATGGTCGTTACTGGGGAACTATGCAATTTCAACCCTGAAAAAATAATTTCTGCTCCTGAAGAGGATAGCAGAAAATGTAATGAATAAGAAATATGCCTACATTGTACTCCATTGCACATATAAACATAAATAAAGTCCATGTACTGATTTGTAATTATATCATGATAATATGACATGATTTCCTCAAGTGTAAGCTGCATTAAAACCCACAAAAAAGTTATTTCAATCCACTAAATGTGGCAGCAAAATGTATTGAGGGAAACTGGTATGTTTACTTATATCTTTAAGAATAGTAGTGTTATTTGAACACATATCATTTATATGAGAAAAAATTTCCATAGGGTCTTGAACAGCTTCTCTTCAGGTCAAAGGAATAGCTTTCATGAAATACTGGGATGAATGGCCACTTGAATATTAGGGGAAGATTTCTGTAGGGAATTTCCTGTGATTTCCCAAATCTGTTGGGTTTTTTGTTGGTTTGTTTATGGGTTCTGCTATTATTTTTTGTCAGAGGTGCTTGCTTTAGTGTAGCATAAGCTTTTTTTTTTGTTTTAACATATGTTCACTGCTTGGCAAATGTCAGCACTTAGCATACCATCTGTCTTTTACCAAATCTAATGTTCTTCCTCCAAAAAGACCTTTTCGAGAGTGTGTGCAGACCCACCACTAAGTTGCTCTGCCTTTTCAAGACTGTAATTGGCAGGAGAGAGAAAGTTTTTTTCTTTTTACTGGAAAACTATAGTTTGTCTGGTTTGTGTGGGAGAGCACTAGTGCATCTTATAGGAGAAATATTGGTCAGAGAGCAGAAACGACAGTTTTCTCTGAGACTGATATATTTTACATGTGGCAAACAAAAAATACTCATGCACCAGTGAAAAACCACCCGCAAAATCAATATATATCAATTACTTCTGAGTAGATAAAATTTATGGGAAACTGTAACCTCTTGAAGTTTTGTACTCTATTGAAACTCAGTACACTAAAATTTGCATTTTCTTGAAAAGGATGCTAAAGAAACCTCCCTGCCTCAAATAAAATGTATTGTCAGAGCTTTTTGAACCTTGCCAGCTATGTTTCTGCTGCAGCTTTTGAGTTCCATCTCATTTTGGGTGCATTATTTATCTATCTGGCTTTTTATCTAGTTTATTTATCTTACATTTTGAACAGCTAGAAGGCCAAACTGAGAAAGTATAACTGCTATTTTAAGAAGCAGAAGGAAAGCAATCATAGTTGCAAATGATGGCTGTAATAAATAGAAAAATTCATTCAACTAAATCCCTCCTTTATAGCCTGCAGGGTAGAATGAGGCTTTTTAATGGTATGGAATAGGGGGAAAATTTTGCTGGGAGTATTTTTATTTGATTGCTATGTATATTCTCTAAGAATATCAAGACCCTGTGGAAAAAAAAAGTACCCTTTTCATCTGTTTGAGCAAAAACAGTTTGGAATTTTTGCTGAGTCCAGAAATGGCAAGGCAACATTTGTGTATCCAAAATTTATTTTATTTCCATTTCCTTCTGAGATGTAATGTCTTTTTTTTGCAAATCCTCTTTCAGATAAAACAGCTTAGACTGAAAAATATAGTCTGGCAGGGAAACAGAAATGGATGAAAAATTATTTATTGCACTACTGTGAGGAAATTTGATTTGACTGAATTATTTAATTGAAAATCTACATTTTAAGTGGATACATTAGAAAATTCCTCTGGAGTTTTCAAAAAGGTCTTTTTTTAAATACATATATATTTATATATAACTTAATGAATAAATTAAAAAAAGAAAACTTGAGAAGCTAAACTCTTGAAATATAGAGTAATTACATGAGGAGAGGAATGGGGTAAAGCACTTAATTAATTAAGAGTACGCTATAAAATAATAAAGTATTGTGCCTCAGTTAGTCTACTATTACATTTTGACAGAAACAATTTTTACAGTCTTTGGAGGTTAAAATTTCATTTTCTCTCTGACTTACGAAAAGACATTCTTCCTGACACTTCCAATGTACTTGGGCTATGAAGAACCATTGTGGGAGGACTCACGCTTGCAGAGTGGGATTTGCTGACTTCCTAGACTTAAAATGTTGGATGTCTTTCTCCTGAATACTTTTTGCTCTCACCAGGAGTAGTTAGCAGTCCTGTGAACACACCAAATAATGATCATTGTTTCTGTCAAGCACAAGTGCTGAGACTTTGCCTTTCTTCCTCTCTGCACAAGGCACAGGGGTTTGAAACCACTTGCCACATACAAACTTCATAAATTTTTGAAAACGCAGAAAAATTATGTGATAATAAAACACTGAACTGTGAAAAGCAAGTGTTTGTCAAAGTTTTGTTTTCTCCATGACTAGGAGTCTGAAAACATTATGGATACCTGAGCAGGAGTTGCATTCTGTGGTATAAAGCTTACAATAGGTACCTTTTTTCTGCCATAGAAAACTTCCCAAGGTCATATTGCTAACAATGACATGGCAATCTTTAAAGAAAGGCATTTTCAGTAGAGTAAAACTTGCTGGAAAGCCTTTGAACTTGAAATGCGCTCTAAGAACAAGGGCTCCTCAGTAATATGAAGTCTTCTGAGTAGTAGGTGGAAAATTGTATTAAAAAAGAAAAAAAAAAAAAAAGGTTGTACAAGATAAAAATAATAGCGGGAAACTTGTTTGAAGATGGAGATGGAGATTTGGAGCCAGGTTTTCCATGAAAGGAAAATCAATTGACCTGTTTCCAATGTCACAAAAATTATGAGTTCGAAGCTCTGACTCAAAGATATGCCCAACCTTGTCCACCTGTATCCTGTGTGTCTAAAGCTAAAGCCTGATTTTCTGTGAAAAGTAGGAGAAGGGAAATTCTTCCCACAGAAACAGACAAGAAGCAGAATATCAAGAAACTTTTGAACTATGATTTTCCTGATGCATTTTCTGGAGTGGCATTCTTAACATATAGGTTTTATCTTGAAAGCCAGAGTCTGCTCCCTTTAAATCTGCCTGGTTTGTATCAAAACAGAGCAGGTCACCTTTAATTTTAAACCTACAGGTTGTTTTATATGCCAGTTCTGGTTTAGATTTGTTTTTCTTTCCATGTTTATTTTCCTCTGTAGCATAAGAGCTGTCTGTGAATAGGGGTACACCCCCTCTATGTTATTAGGTAGATTATAACCCACAATGTGCAAGATCTTTCCTCAGTTTCAGAGATGACATCCTAAATATTTAAGACTTCCTGAGGATAAAGGATTCATTCTGGTACAGTGAACACCATTTCATATTCTTCTGCTTTTAAGTGTGAAAAGTTATATCTCAGAAGGAACATACATTCAGGTTTGTTTTTTTTTTAAACCTTCACTTTTACTTTTTGTCTTTTTTAAGCTAAATGAAAAACTGTGCCTCAGAGTGATAACAGGAAATTCACATTCCTGCCAGGTTCACAGTGCTTTTCATAGTCATTGCAGGTGAAATTTGCTATTGTGCAGAGAACTGGCACAAGATCCAAGTATTCCTTAAATGTTGCCTGACAGTATTGTGTTCTGGCCTGCTTATTGCCTCCTACATTCTGCTGTGTCATTAGTGCATCACAAATAATGTGAGTGGCCCTACTGCTCTTCTTGTCCCAGGGTTAATGTCAGATAGGACAGGAGGTAGAGGAGCCCATGCAGCTGCTGTTGCAGAGTGATGCTTCAATCAAAATCTGTGCTCAGCTGCTTTAGGCGCCATGAACTCTTTGCAGCTGTGGCAAAAAGCTCTTACAACTTTCTGTAGTGAAATATTGCAGAAACGTTGTTTTCTGGTATGCTGGATAAAAGATAAAGGGGAAAGGCAGGTGGGAAGGCTTTTCCAAGAAATGTTGGGATTGGAGATCTGCAAGATGGTATGAGACAGATAGGCTAGACGGAGCAAGTGGTGACACAGTATGGAACACATCACATTTTACTTGCCTTTTACAATACCGCCCTTGAATACATCTGCTCAGTTCATTGAAGTGACAGAGCTCATTTATACTCCCTGGTTTATTGTAAAAACTCATATGGTTTTTGAATATCCCAAGGCATTCTTATACCAAATAAAAAATATTTGAATATATTTGTTCTTAGTTGTTTTTCCACAATCCTCAGTCCTCATTTCAGTCTCAGAAATTAAAAAATTTGGCAATCATTTTGAAAGACATCACTTACACAGCAAAAGGAAAACTGGTGGTAAACTTCTTTTATACAAACAAAATAATGACTTTATAGGAATTTTTTTATAACAATGAAATCTGCTATGTGGACACAAATAGATCATGCAAAACTTGGACTTTTCCCTCCCGAGGTTCAATGAGCTGACAGACATAACATCAGTCTTGCAGAAGCTCAATGATATGGATATAATGGGTCTTTCTTTAAAAGCATTCCAGATTTCAGGGCAAGGTAGCAGTTTTGATTATAAAGAACTTCAACTCCTTACTGTAAAGAAACAAAATTTCTGGAGACAGTAGGACTCAATGTGTAAGCCCATTCTGGCTTTCTCCACTCCATCTCTCCATATCTTTTTTTTCTCAGCCATTTGGTTCAATTGCCTATCTTCTTTTTCTGAGGTTCAACTAATATTAATGTGTTCTGCAATAGCCTAATGCCTTAGAGTTCCTCTGGGTGCTCAGGAGAGTAAGGTCACATATTAAGTCAGTAAATTGTCTTCCGAAGTTCCTACACAAACCATGCTATTGTATTTGAATAATGAATTTATCATATCTGTTATTCTGGATGTTCATAATCTTCCTGATTAGACATTATATTCTCTATTTACCTTGTGTTTTTAGGAAGAAGTTACTCCAGAGTTGGAACAGAGAAAACCCCACCTTGCACTAAGTCTACAGCTCCATCTGAAATGCATTCTGTATTACTAAGCCTAACACTTGAAGTGTTCATCATTTCATGTGCCTTCCTTCTCCTGTATAAGTTCTGCAACCTTGTCACGCTTCCAAAATGTATGTAGGTATGGGTACTTTCAAAGGCAGCTGATTTTGGCTGTTGGCAATGGAATGCTGGGTTTAATTCTAATTGAATTTGTAGGCTTGATACTTGTGTCCCTTGTCCATGCTGATCTCATTCTTTTCCATTGTGGGAAATCCAGTCTCAGACTTAGCTGCCAGGAGAAAGGAGTTTTAGGCTTTAGTTGGTCAAGAACTTAACTGTTATTCCTGCTATTTTTTTCTGACACCTTCTTGACCTTGTCATACCTAAATGTTTTACTCCAGTGGTGGTCCCAAGCAGATACATGTGGAATTTCCTTTTCCCAGTCTGAGCAACACAGCTTGACTTAATGTATAAAAACTGTTGCACAGCAGTGCTCTAATCCAATGGTTTATTCAGCTGTATATTCACTCTGTCACCTGTGGACTTCTTTCTTTTGCTGCCAGAATTATGCTGATATCTGCTTCAGCTGGTTCTGGCAAAACAAAAGCACACCATCAAAACCAAGTATAGTGGTCTCATGGAGGTTTCCACGTTGGTTATTTTTTATATTAAAATTTGTCATTTCTCCATAAATATATTTTGCTTGCAAATAGTTAATTTCTTGGGTTTAGTTTTATGATTTCCTCATATTACTCCTTTACTGTAATAATTTTGCTTTTTATTGGAACCCAGTGTTGCTATTACTGAACTTATCTTTGCAAGGATTATTAAGGAAAAGACGAAATGGAAGATTATTTGTTTCATTTCTTCCTCCTTCACTTCTTTCAGTATTTGTTTTTCCGGTCTACCTTTCTCTTCCTGCAGCTAAAGAAATGTAGCATGATAAACCAGCCTTCTGACCTACCTAAACCACTCTGCCCCCTTTGTTCTTGTTTTGTGGTGTCCCACTTTTGCAGAAAGAATTGCTAGAGCACAAAACCAAAGCTGCCAAGCTGATTGTTATCTTTTTTGTCTGGTTGTTCTGGGTGGCGCTGAACATCTTTATGCATCATTCATGGTCACTGGAGAGCATTGAAGTGGAGCTGTTGACTTTTCTGGCAGATTATTAAGCTTCCTCCCAACAATTAAAAAATTAAAAGTGAAGATTATTCATGAAAACAGAGCTTTACTTACAGGTGTCAGTTTGTTAAAAAATTTCTGTCAAGCACTCCTTTGTAAGGTGTGAAACTGTAAAAACTGCCTAAGATTTGCAAGTCTAACACCTTGGAGAACAATCTGATTTGAAAATGGAAATTATTACATAAATATTTCTGTCCTTGTTCAGTCCTGTCCTGCCCTGACTTGTGTCTCTTTGCATTAAGGGATGTTGACAAGAAGAAATAGGGTCTAATGGAAATTAGAACTGACTACCAGTTTTTATTCTATTTGGCTGCTATAAATGTGCCTTCTGCTGTTTCTTTTGAAAATGTTGTGCCTGTATAACACAAATTACTTCATTTGTAAACAGAGAACTATATAATTATGGTTAAATAAAAATTAGTATTAGAAATTAATGATCATATGCAAATCTCTAATACAAGTACCAGGACTTTGCATTAAAAGCTGCATAATTGATTTAAGAAACACATTTCATTCTGCTTGCAAAGACATATTTAAAAAGACCTAATCCAAACAATGAGTTGTATCAAAACAGAAAAAAAATAGATGAGGCAAGACTGCCAAATTATTTATCTTCCATTAAGGGAGAAAATCACACATAATTATTTATGCTATATGAGCACATTTGCTGCAAGTTGGCATGGAATTAAGCAACAATAACCATAAAAAATGCAACCCACAACTAGGCTTAATCTAACTAGCTATTATTAGGTAAATGCAGAAAAAGGAATACTGAACAAGGAGAATATTCACTGAATAGTACTACATTCTCCATAGTCAGAAAGGACTACTCATCATTTCAAAGTATAGAAACAAAATTATATGCTTGGAATTTATTCAGTGAGTGGTTATAATGTAAGTCTTTGTAGCTTTCCCATAAACAAATAACAATTGAGCCCCTTTTTAAATTAAAGGATGTTAATGCTTTGAAATTAAATAGGGCTGGGATGCTTTGTGGTTTTATTCAGACATTTTGGAAAGATTAAATAGTAAGCACAGAAGGAAAATACGAGATCTGAATTTGCATTTCTAAACATCTTTTGCTTTTTGTTCCTAGTTAAAATCTGTTCAGAAGCTGACACATCTGAGCAGGATGAGGTGATGCAGTATCATTTCTGAGCTTACAAACGGTAATCAGGAATACAGTCACCTTAAGAACTGCCCATTACCTGTGATTAGTATATGAGGATTTCATTTTCTACACCATTACCAGTTCATTGGTAGCCATAAATATATAAAAAGCTAGATGTGTTTCGAACAGTTTCAGTAAAAGACAAATTACAGGGCTTTTTACCCTTTTAGTGGGAGTACAAGCTGGATCACATAATAATAGGATAAAACCCTCAGTTTGAGCACTTCACAGATCAGGATGCTTGTTCCATTAGATTAATATTTTAATATGTCTGTGTTTCAAAATGAGATTGCAGAAATTGTTTAAATCCATTGACATATCCAGTAATAACATGAAAAACATTCATTATTATTGAACTGATAGAAACTGTAGTAAGCCATTCTGGAGTTCTGAACCAAAAGACCAGAAATTTACAATAATTTACTGAAGTATTTCATTCAGATGAAAACCAAACAAACCTCAATATCTTCAAAGTTTAAGACAGCTATAAAATGTGTTAGCAGAATAAAATTCTATAAAATTCAGTGGTGCTTCTTCCTTATAATAATGGCTTACCATTTATTAATTTAGTTATCCAGGGGACAGAATTTATTTCAGTTGATATTCTGATCTTATTTTCTTTGTTGGGCAGATCCGTATTGAAATAATGCATTTTACTCATTACTTCTTTTATGGTGACTGCACACCTAAGATGAGCCTGAAAGAAAATTCTGTATTTTTATTTGCTTGTATTTCTCGTTGTTCCATTGTCACTTATTAAATGTTCTTCATTTTATGTTAGGGTTCATTGCACCTTGGATGCATAAAAATCAGTTTGTTGGAACCAAATCTTTTCTTCAAGCAAAATCTGGCAGAAATATTTTAAATACCTTGTACTGACATTTTGAATATTCTGCTTATGCAATAAGTTTTAATTATAGACCAAAGCCTGTTTCATATTTTTGGAACTGCTTTGTAATATAAAAAAACCCTTTCATTGTACCTCAAATTGTACTCTCCTCACAGTTAACCAGTGCTGATAAACAGTACATTTCTGTGGTCAACTTATCTTAATTTTTTTTTTTTTGCCAATAGGTTTTAAGAAGTGATCTCTCTAATGCTCTAGCTACTTAATTTATGTATAATAGGTCAGAATGGAATGAATTAGAAATAAGGAAGATATTTAAAATTATCAAAGCACATTAGTCAGATTGCTAAATTTGGAAGCTTTCAAGAGCGTGAGCCATTCCTACCAATTTGTACACAGCTGAAAGTATCCATGTCAGCTCTTCTGCAGTCAGTAGGGATTCAAAAAGATGGTTTGCAGGGAAGAGATAACCCCTGGGAAAGACAAAAAAGGTGATTTTACATTGCTATGACTTGGATGATGCTATGATTCACCATCATATTTCCTTGACAACTGCAGCACATACAATGAGGGTTATGAATAGCTTGTGTCACTGCAGCTGTGCTCTAGGAAGGCTTTCCAGAGGACTAGTGTAGGCTTGTTTCTGCTGGCTTATTTGTCACAGTTTGTGTTTTGGATTCACCTAAATCTTTGTTCTTGGGATCTAGGTTACTCTGTGGTTGAAATTCAAGCCCACACATAGTTGATTTTGCTGTGGATTAGAGCAGGAAGATGAAATTTGTAACCCCATGTATTAATTTTCAGTCTAGCTTCAGTAATTTCCCTGAAGAGAGCTGATGAGGGTGCAATTAAAGTGAAATCCTGGTCTACACAGCAAAGCTTTTTCTACAATACTTCAAACTGCTGCTTGTATCAGGGAATACTTGAAATTTGTGTCATGTTGGCAGCTGAAGAATAACACTTTTATTTGCTTTAATATATTAGCAAATTTATATGAATTCATAGTCTTTATCAAAAACCAAAATAAGATCTGTTAATCTTGGCCTCTGACCATAAATAAGAAACTTCAAAGGCCGTTTCTAACTGGCAGTCTATGGAAAGAGCAGTGGGAAGTCTTAAATAATTTTCTCCATCTGTCTTCCACAGTCCAAATTTAGGACAGACCTTCCTTATTCAGTGGTAATTAGATATAACTTCTACAAATTCTGGTGCTTTTTTCAACATACCTATACTAGATTGCTCCATGAATGATCCGGTGTCTTGATCAGATGATAAATGCTATTCCTTTGGGTTTGTTCCTCCGTAAGGAAAGAAAATCTGTACTCTACATATGAGGTGTTTTATTCAACAGGTTACTTGGAGAATACATACAAGCAGACTTCAAAGTCTTTTACAGCTGCTGATGGTATATCCATGTGTGAATTAGGGTTAAGATATGGGGAAAAGGCTAAGAAGCTAAGAGATGTACAGAAATGTTCCTTGCTCTGGGTAAATCTTGGCACATCTTTCAGCCTGCAGAAGCCAGCAAAGTGAGCTTGCTTTTAAAGTGCCTGCTATTGTGGCTTAATTCTAGTTCCCTTATTCACATGTGAGGATTGTTTACTTCTGAGGATACAGTGGAGGATCTCTAACACAAAACAAAGAAATCAGTTCTTTCATGCGACTGCCTCGCTTCAAACCCACCAGTAAAGCTGTATTTCAGTCAGTACTCCCAGTGAACAAATTACCTTGGGCTTGTGCAAATAAACACAGAGAGTTCAGAGCAGTTCTGGTGGTTAATATGAACCATTTGGAGAACTTCTTATCAAAACAAAGCTGAAAATTATCTCCCCAGCAAAAGTTACGGTACAATGCTATCTCTTTGTAATTGTTTGTATTCTAAGTAAGGGTAGCGGGTGGGATGGATTGCTGGGCTGGACAGTCAGACCTTAATCTGAAGATCAACTTTTCAGCTCAAAATTTTGAGATTTTCATACACCACAGCCAGGTTTAACATGGTTTGTAATATTTGATTTATGTAAAGAAATATTTTTTTAATATCTTAAGCTAAAAATATTAGAAAAATAATGTTTATCATTGTTTTGAAGTCCTTTCTGGGAATTGGGAATAGAATTATGTTATATTCCCCAAATTTAACACAAGTCATTTTCTAATTCACCATATAAAATGTAGTAAGTAGGACCAATCAATCCAAATAAGGCCCTTTGCATTCTTTTGAGTAAAGATGCACTGATGTGTGGAGCTGCTAATTACTACATGATGTAATTCCAAGAGACGGGCTGACCTTGAATTTGAAGTGTCCCTTCTTCATGCAATGTGTATTGGGGGACAGACAAATTCTTTAGGGTTTAGTTAATTAAGTAGCCAAACTGTTTTTAGGTGGCCATTGAAATGAATTGAACAATGAAACCCATTCTGAGCCTCCTGCATCTGCCAAAACACTCAAAATCACTCTCTGGAAAGAGTAAATCCCACCATATTCTTTTGACTCCTGTTTCCTCTGGGGAACAAGCAGGACTATGTCCTTACTTTCACCTGTCTTGGATTCTCAGCACTGGAATAGGCTGCTGTTTCAATTTGAGATACTATATTAGTAATTTTTGAGTCTGAGAATGCAGCATATACAAAAGATTATCATTGCACTAGTAATGAGAATTAATAATTTTAAAATATATATTTTGAAAGAAACATATTTCACAAACACAGTAAAGTAAAAAGTGGCTTAACATCATTGGCTACTTCAGGAAGCAATGAAAGAATCTTTGTATTATTGCTAGAAAGGATCCTCTAGTAACACAGCAAACATGAGATTTTTACAGTATTAATTTTTGCAAGAAGAAAGAGACACATATTTTTCCAGACTACCCTCTCATTGAAGTTGCTGGAGAGCAAGCTAACCCCTTGCAAAGGATGACTTCTGAGAGAGTGTTTAGAAACTTGAGAATGTACGTAGTAGACAAAAATAACTGACAGAGGGTCAAATCATCTGCATCGAGGTAATATCCCTATAAATTTGGACATAGGTAGATTAAGAAGTATAAAATGAGTTACATATACAACATAAAAAAATTAAAAATATAGGCTTGCTGACATTACCTCTCTGTCTATAAGATGCAGTCCAAATAATAGGACTGACTTGTCTGCCACATATTTTTACAAAGACCCTCTTGGTCTTTCTGACCCTGGAAAGGATAAATCAACCATCTACTTAGGGTCTGTTACAACTGAAACACCACACTCTGATTTAATGTTGTTCAAGTGGAAGAAAGTTCTGGTGACAGAGTTGTTTAGGGCAAGAATACAAATTCAACTTTATACACATCACTAAAGAAAAGTAGACTACTGGAGGTGTAATCTCCTTATAAATCTTTACAAGCCATGGCTAAGGCAGAGAAATGACAGAAAGCTTTACTTTGGTTCTGGCTTTGTGTGTTCACTTTGTGTCTGTGTGTCACAGTTTACTGCAATGGAAAACAATCTCTGTGTTGATGAAAAAAAGATGTGTTCTTCAGTGAATACAAAACTAAAAATTTGCATTTTCAGCCAATTAAAAAATAATATAGTTTTTGGAAATAGCCAAATTATAGAATCAGTTCCACACTCAAATGAAGCTTTTAATAACATACAATATACAGATTTACGCTGTTTAATAAATTTCCCTTAAATACTAATTTTGGTGATAACAATGGATTATGCAGACTGTCAATGTTTTTCTTATGTTCATATCATCTATATCTCACTCCCTTGAGCATGTAAGTCCAGCCTTGCCTATATTACAAATTATTATGTGAGGCACTGTTAAAAGTAAACCTGAACTTCCAAACAACCCCAGAGGGTAAGTTCTTCATGTGCCCTCTTCCCCATTTCTGGGAAACAACTCTACTGAAGGAAGCACCCAAAAATTTTAAAGCTTAACTACTTGTTTGGATGCTATTAAAGTTTTTTCACGGTTAACCACGCAACTAGATATGTGCATGAATATTAATGTTGATGGCAAACACTTTCTTTTGTCCACTCTTGTTGAGACTGCAGTAGTGCATAGCCCTGGGAGGCTGATTTGTTGGACATGAGCTGAGGTGTTGAAGTGACCTTTAAGAATGGGAGGACTCTGCAGTCCCTAAAGCAAGTGCTTTCTGAAAGAAAGCACTATAAATACTAGAAAGTATGTGACTCAACCTTCTGGGCCACAAATGGTGTGGATATGGTAAGGAAGATCTCTTTATGGGATGCGCTAAGACCCAAGATGGATTCACTTTGCACGGGACTCATTTACAATTTTTTGACTTCACAGTTTTATGTGTTCCAGTCAGCTTTCTTCAAGTGGCGCTGAAACCTCAGCTTTGATTTTAGTGTATTAGAAAACATCAGAAGTTTACCAAAAGACCTAAAGCTCAGAAGAAGATTTACCACAAGTCTGACACCACAAGGCCATCTAGGCTCAGTAAAAAATAAAGATAAAAGTTATGATACAGCACCTAAGGATATATACTACAGTTATTGCAAGATTCGCACTCAAGAGGGGATTTTTCTAATTTCTCAATAATATTTGGACTTCACTGCTGTCTCAAGAAGCTCCCACTATGAAAGCGTCCTGTGGACAATAATGAATTCTGTCACCCCTAGCTTTGCAGGGGGGTAGTTTAAGTCTGTTGTTACCCTGTTCATTTTCATTAAAGTGAGCTGGAAATTAGAAAGGCATAAGGCTAAGTAAACATAACTATAAATGCTCATGATACTAGACTTTTCCACTTTGTACATTTTAACTTTTTCAGATAGCAGCAGTGCAAAATTCCAGAGGAAAAAACTCATGTTAAACACTTTGAGAATGAGCAAATTCCAAAGTCTAATGCTCTTTCCTCTCACTACTCTTGTGTTTGCAAGAATGTTACCCATTTACTGGCTTTGCTTTCTTAAATGAAAAAGCACAACCTTTTCAAAACCTCTTCCAATCATTTCCCTTCAAAATAAAGGGATCACCACACACATCTGGTCTGACATACCAGATTCCAATTTAATGTCATTCAAATGGAGATAAGTGCTGAAGAGAGAAGTGTTTAGAGCAAGAATACGAATTCAACTTTCCTATACATACATCTGCTTCTGTCCATAAAACCTGGAACAATAATTAATTACATCCCTGGACTATTCAGAATTAAGTGCCACCTTTATTTGAAATAGACTTAACTTTACCAAGAATAAAAAGTTTTGAAGTTAGAGACTAATTTAGAACTTGGCCCTATTTATACATCCATTTAAGCTGACATCGCAGCCAAAATACTCTTAATCAGGCAGGGGTTGCCTATGACATTGTTTCTGGCATTTGCTAATGCTTCAGCTTTTGATGGGGTACTAAAGATTTTAGCAGAAAAAAACCCCATCACATTTGGCATGGAATTTTGTAGTAAAAATGTGTAACTCCTCTTGGTGTGACAATTTGAAAATTATTTAAATATGTTCAGGAACACCAGAAACTTCACAGCTTCAATGCTTTCCTTGGAAGTTTATGGATTATACTTTGTAGATCAGTGACCTTGTTGGGATGTCTTTTTAGGTTTCTGTAGAAAAGTACTGAATGCAGGTTTATGCCATATCTAGTTTCTTTCCATTCAATCAATGAAATATGTGTATGAAGAAGTTCTTTTTGGTCTGATTGACATGGATTTCTTCACTAATGATTAGCGGTACTAATTGTCAAACTCTTAGGTTTGTTGGAAAGGAACACGGTTGGAAATTTTATAGACTATATGCTAAATGGCATCTTGTTTCTCCCCTTTCCTGATCAGTTTACCTTACGATTCATAGTAAAAGGAAATAAAAAAATTGTAAGAGATATTTGTATTTAGGGCTTTAGATTTTACTTCTTCCTGAAATTTACTGCAGGTTAATGTGACACAGTGTTACCTGGTATTACAGCCCTGGTTTCCCTGACTTAGGCTACAAATAACCCGATATTTCCCAGCGCATATATGAATATGTTTGTGTGGAAGTGAGCAGTCTATGAAGCATTCAGCTAGTATTTAAAGTTTATTAATTGTCAAGTAAGACTTTCCAGACACAGGCATTTCAAATTACCACAAACATGCATTTTTAAAGAAGAAGTTGGCACCGTTATTTAAATTCTATTTCACATGTGCTTCTTCACAGAATCTAATAATGGTAGAGTATGATTCAGCTTTCTTGTGGCAGTTTAGCTGTATGAGTAGGATTGTCTTTGACAAGTGATTGGTGTCTTGAAAAAAATCTAATCCGGAGATCATTGAAGTAAATGACAGTTTTTCATTTTTTAATTTAGTGGATGAACTTTCCTATTTTGTTCCAGGTTTACAAAACAAAAATAAGTTAATTTTGATCAGAAACATATCAATATGCCTTGTGAACAGAAACAAGTGATCTCAAAAATTCTAGCATTTTGTCTAGGCCCATGTATTTACAACTAATCCATTTAGACATTGCACCTCCAAACAATGTCTGAAATTACTAAATTTGAACCAGGATTTTGGAAGAAATCTATGTGAAAAATGACATATACAAAAAAGTTTGAAAATATACACTGCTTTTCAAAATTTTTTATGGTTCACATTTGTTAAATATCCTCCATCAGCATCGTGTCTCTAAAACATCTTCATGCAAGTGATCACATTGGGAAAGTCTTTTTGATTTTTAACACTTTGCAAGGAATTAAATCTTTTTTTCTTTAGGAAAATGACAAAGTTGTGTTACTAAGATACCTTCAAACATTTCAAGGAGCAGTGCTGAGGGCTGCAATGGCAGGTCAAACCAACCTCTGATATTTGCTGTTATCTCCACACATGTTTACAGCAACTGACATATGAAAAGCCTGGGAATAATTTGAATTTGCAGCCTATGAAACAAGTCCATTTTGGATCTGAATCTGGCTGTCAAATCATTTTGTTGGGTTAATCTGACAGAAAATGAAAGGACAAAAATGAAAGCAACTTTTGGCAAGCCTGAAAAGATGGGCACACATCTGCAAAGCGAGTGATTAGCTTAGTTGTGTCCTTTCAAAAATCACCTAGGTACCTCTTCCCCCACCAATACAGAAAGTACTCCATTTTGTTCTTCAAATGTTTATTTACAGGATTATAATAGGGGGATGGAGGAGAGAGGGCTTGGGACTTTGATGATAGTGAAAGTCTGTACACCCCAAAGGTGGTAAAGCAGATAAGCATTATAGGATTAAATGGGCATGACAAATTTGTGTTTCAATTGGGGACACCATGTCAGGCAGAGATTTTCCTTTGGCTGCCAAAGCAGAAGATTTAACTAATATATTCTGCAAAGGAAAAAATCAGCAAAGGTGGGAGGTTTTTCCCTGACAAATGATTGATTGCCTTTAGAAAACAAAGGAAGGAACTGTGTGCTAGGGGGTGGTACTGCTCCTCTGTGAATGCCTCGTGGTCTTATGTCTCATACTGTTTACTTTTACACAGTGCCTCTCAGGCCAGGGTGTGCAGAACACTGTGTCAAAGAGATGGACATGCATTTGGGGGGTTGGAGGCAGATTCTGTACAAAATTCCTTGCTAGCAGTAAAATGTGCTTGCTTCTCAATATCTTGCCTAGTGTTTGAAAAAAGCAGAGAAGGCAGAAGAGGAGGAGAAGGGGCAGGTGGATGTAACAGAGGGGCAGTCCGAGCCGACTCCCAGATCCTGGCCTAAAGAGCAGTTGAAGCTCAAGTCGCTGGGGAGCACGAGGAGCTAAAAGTGTCCCAAAAGAAGATGCAGACTCTTGTGGCAGGAGAACGAAAGTTTATTGGGAGGTCGACGGAAGGCACACAAGAGCCCCGAGGAGCTCTGTGCAGCAGGTTTTAAGGACTGCAGGGGAGGGCGTGGTTTAGCCTTCAGGGCCAACCAGGGTTCACTTTGAGGGGATTGACATATATAGAAACCAATGATTACGTAACACAGGAGGGACTTGTAACATAAGGGACCAATGATTTACAATTAACTGATAAGACAGAGCTAAATGTTCCAG
The DNA here is from genome assembly GCA_013397955.1 of Grantiella picta. Lineage (NCBI taxonomy): Eukaryota > Metazoa > Chordata > Aves > Passeriformes > Meliphagidae > Grantiella > Grantiella picta. The sequence goes on from VZRM01005556.1 coordinate 1,889,219, forward strand.
AACTTTTCCCTTATGAGGGAAACACAGGGGAGGGGTTGAGAGGCAGGGAACCGTCCCTTTGGGGCACAACCAACTCCAACACCAGGGGTGTCCTGGGCCAAACCATCAATCCTCCCAGGGCTCTGGTGGACATTCATCCCCATAGGGAGCGTCCCTTGGTAGCTCGGCCAGAGCCACCTCCACATCTCCCCCTTTTCTCTTTAATAAAAATGAAAATAAAAGCTTCATTAATAAAGATTTGAACATACATAATCCTAAGATAATCAGACTTATAATAATTAAGAAAACGACAACAGATTTAAGGATAGATGCCAGCCATCTGGAGATGCCCCAACCACTGAACATGTTGCCCCACCAGGTTTCAGTTTCCTTTTTAATACACGTAGTCAGGGTCATCTTCGGCGGCGGCTGTAAATAAAATGGGAAAATTAAAACTCATTAGGGAAAGGATTTGGGGATAGTGTTGAGGGGTGGAAATGATCTCGGGTATGTGGTGGAGGGAATCAAAGGTTAATTAAGGCATAGGTATAGGATTCAGGGGGAATTAGAGTACATTGATTTAGGTCCTTGATTCTTCTGCGTTTCCAATTGAGGAAACTTAATTTTTTCCAGTCCGGTAATCGTCTTTTATGTGCAAAGTGAACATCTTTCGTATTGTCTTTGGCGGTGTACGGCCTGACCCATTTTCCAGGGACCCATTTGGGACCTGCAGGGGTGGATACACAGGCGTACCCACGCCCCCAAGTAATCAGTGGGAATGGGCCCTGTACTTTTAGAGACTCTGGGTCTCTTAGCAAAACTGGAGGCTGGATTTTTAATTTTCCTCTCTTGTCATTTGAGAAGTGTCGAAACACCGGTGGGAGAGGTTCGCTCTCCGATCCATTGAGGAAATTGATGGTGAAGAGAGCTTTTGAAAGTCTCATTTGCGGGGTGGTCACTTCGGGAGGTGGGAATAGAACTTGGAAAAAAATGCTTTAAAAAAAACCCCAAAAACAAAACCAAAAAGCCCAAACCCAACCCCTCAGAAAAACCCCAAAAACCCACCAAAAACTAACAAAAAAAAAAAAAAAATCACTGAGTTCACTTTAGTCTGAGTTGCAGCAAGTCCATGTGAAACTCCAAGTTAATTAAAAATGAGAGTTGTAGGCAGGCTTTTCTGTCTTACTCAAAAATAAACCTCATTATGTTTTGTTCCATGTTGAAAAGTACATTCCATGTTAGTGCTAAATTATACAATTATTTTCTAGACTTTCTGTTAATGGAGGTAGTGGTAACGGAAATAGGTTTAGCAGGGGTTTTTTTGACTGGTCACCAATCATACTTAAGAATCAGATGAAATTTTATGTGTAGAGATTTAGTTATTACAGCACATTACCTCACCACACTATCACCATTGTAAACGTTCCTCTTTCTCTGGTTTATGTGGCACACCATCATTTTGCTTACAAAGACGTACTGCAGCTCCAGACTCACTTGAAGACGGATTTCCAGTACACTCAGTACGGCACAGCTGAAACCATTGTCAGTGCAAGAAAAACACAATGTGTCCATTGTTACACTGGTTACAGCACAAAACCATACCTAAAACATTAAATAGAAAAGAATATACCTCCCTGAACACACTAGATAATAGAAAGCACTAAAAATAATTGGAAAGGGGTATTTTAGGGGAGGCATGGTATTTTTTTAATCAGCTCTTCATTCAGGTGTTTTTCTGCTTGCTTTTCTTTGTTCACTGCACTGGGTGTCTTGCTCTTGCTGTCTCCTGTTTCATTTCACTTGCTTTTACAGGGTGAAATGGGGTGGGGAAAGAAAGGAGGATAAAATAAGCTGTTTTACTTTCCATGAGCATTGCTTTAGGTCTTGGCAGGGGGTCTTACTGGCTTTCTGCAGAGTCTTCAAGCTTCTCTTAACATTATCTTTTAAAGAGGGAGTGTGTGCAAAAGCTATTACAGGCAACAACAAGGGAGAAAAGAAATTCAAACCAGTGTTTTCTGATTTACGAATGTTCTGCATGTAGCCTTCCTGAGGAGATATAGTAGTGGTTGTTTGGAATTCCTTTGTTTTTGAGGAGCAGACTGAAATACCTGGACTGAGAGCTTTAAAACACAGTCAACATCTTCTAAAATTTACATGCCTATGTGTCAGTCAAGATTACTAACATTTCTGAGAATTTCACCATTAACTCAGAGTCTGTGGGACTAAATATCAGGCAGTGCTGTAAACATATAATTGAAAGAGAAATGGAGATAGCAAATGGTAGGATAACTTTATAGCAAAAGGTAAACTAGTTACATCTAGGACCCTGAGAGAACTTAAGTTCCATCTTATGGTTATAAAGATAGAAAAACATACACTCTACTTTCTCTGCTTTTAATGGAAAGATTGATATTCTATTTTACATTCAGTGATGGTATGAATAAAAATAAGTATTTTCAATTCTATATATATAACTTAAAAAGCTGTTACCATGGCTAATTTTACAAATGCTTTATAAAATTATCTATAAACAACTTCACAGATTTCAAGAAAGCCAATTTGCTTTTTCATCAAAACTAGTGTTTCAGGGTGTATCCTAAAACTTCATTTTGCAAGAAACAGGGATCATAAGAGGCCAGAAAGATTACTGCTTTTGGAGAAACAATCTACAGATCACAGACTCTATTCCACATGTAGTGGGATTCTTACTTGGTGACCCAGTAAGCTGAGTTGACATGGATAGTTCCATGTCAAAATTCGTTATCTGACTGGCTATAGTGTGCTTTCCAGTTCTCAACCTGAGACAGCACTAAGAAGCTGTGTGCAGCTTTGCATGTGACTAGGATAAATAAATTAGTGCACTAAGGCATACCTGTCAGCTCTTGAAAGCTCTACTGTAAACAGAAGCACTTGTTGAGGAAAAATACATTTTAAAATGCTCTTAGAAGTTGCTGGAGTGGAAAGGCTTCACAAAGCAAGAGAATGGGAAGCCTTGGAGAGGTGTAACACAAACAGGTGTCACTTTCATATGTCTTCAAACTCACACTTCAGTAACCTTGTTTTTCTGATAAGCATGTGACCCTAATGCAAATAAAAAGCTAGGCTCAGAGTCATATTGTTGACTAATGTCTTACACAACAGTGAATTCTACTTTCTTCAATGACAAAAAAATTGAATATCTTTGAAACAAGTGCTCAGTCAATCTAGCAATTTATTCTTTTGACTGACTCTGAAGCTAAACCTGACAACATATATCAACTTTCTGCCAGGAAATGGGGGGTGCTAAAAAATTAATCATGTAAGGAAGAAATACACAATAAGAAAACAAAACTGCAGCAGCAGAGATCCACTGTTATTAACCCACAAAAAACCCCAAGGTTAAAGTGACTTCTACAACTATACACAGTCAAGTAATTTCCACAAATCAGCTGTGTCCAGTAGAGAGTTGTCAATCTCTCTGTCAAAAATCCTCTCATACCCAGTGTATAATGACTTTGCTTTCATGTCAAAGCTGTAATACTTTGACCTGCACAAAGGAAGCGTGAATATTTGTATACAGGGCTTTTTTCTCTGCTGATACACAGATTTTACCAGCAGCTTTTGATTCAGGGCAAAGGATTCCTGTGAGGTCTCTGTCCTTTGGAGAGTCTCTCCTCTGAATGCCTCCAGAAGCAAAACTACATTTGCTCTGGGATGCCTGAGCAAAATGCAGCAGTGAAACAATGGAGCCTAGAGAAATAAATATAGTCTTTGGGTTTTAATGGACTGAGAACCTGTCATTTATGTACAATTTTTTCAGCAGGGCCTAGTAGCTGTTATTTCAGCTGATTATCTTATACCACATATAAGAACGAATGAAAAATGGTAGTATAGGCCTTTGGGCAACATTTAGGGTGTGTTGGTGAAAGCAGATTTGTCTTGGACATCCTCCACTTCTCTGGCAAACAGTCAAAACACCAAAGATTTCCATCCATAAAGGTGTGAGGAAGGAACAAAGAAACATCAGATTTACTTTGTAGTCAATTTATTAAAGGTCTCTTCTTATATGGACTACATAAACAAGTCTGGAAACAGGGCATTCACACTACGAGAAAGAAGATTGGGTTTCTTCACACCTGCAGAAATGGAGTGGTTAAAAGACATTTATTGTTGTTTTTATGCCCTTATTCTCTTCCCAGGCCTCCACCAGATGAACTTTTAGGTGTGTTAGAGCACTTAAATTTACACTTTCTGTCATGGCTGCCTCAGGGCTGAATCCTGTTTCTGATGTATCTTCTTCTACCCTAAGAAAGTGCCAAAATCAACTAGCAAGGATGTGACACAAGTTTGAAATTCATAGAATAAGTGACAAAATATTTTATTTTTAATATTATTTTGGACCCTGCAAGCATGAGTTTTTAAATGAAACTAATATGGTAACAGCAAACATATTTATTTTTCTTCTGTGGGGCAAAGAAACAATTCCACTGGAAGGAAGGCATGGAATATAGACAAAGATTTTTGCTATTGATTTTAACATACCTGTTTGCATGGAATGTGCAATAACCTTTTAAAAAAACCTTGAAATATGTAATGTTAGAAGTGTGTGTGGGAGAGATGTATCTCAAAATGTACTGTTTGAGATTTTCTCCTTGCTGTATATCTGATTGTATTGAGGTTAACATGAGACAATGTTTGCAGATGCCAGACCAGTGAACATCATTTATGAAAATCTGAGACTATGTAATGCCAGTTAATAAGATGGGAACACTGCATTGTGTTAGACTTTCTCTCAGGGAAAGTCACATCACATCTCATTAATGTCTAAAAGAATGTTGGAGCACATGAGCATGCAAACCATGAGCTGCACACTCTCTTCAATGCCCAGGCCACACTCTACATCCCACAAACATGTTCCATCTCACCAATCTGCTCACACAATGTGTGCTATTTAGCACCAAATCAGCCATCACAGTAAGAAACCAGAAGTACATGCAATTTGCTGAGTGCAGGCTCCAAATAACAGGGTCAGCCAGATTACATGAGAAATAGAGAATGGAGACAAGCTGCTCCAGAGGAAATCTCCTGTCCTAGACAGCACGAAATCTTTACCTACCATAATTTCTTTGCTCTCTGTACATTATTAAGGCTTCTTTATTATACGTGTGTCTAGTACATACATTATTTTTTTCCATCAGGACTATCTCATTGGAGACATTGCAGTCTGGATAATGTTCCTTGATAGTGCAAAGTGTTTAGTATTAATTGCTATGTATGTTGCAGGCATATAGTAAATATCATTAAAAGTGCAAAATATAGTGTTTACAAAGTGAATATCTGTATCCAAGCTTATGGTAAAAGCCACAGAGACCTCTTTTTACCCACAAAGTATCTAAATACATATACCCAGAATATAGCAAGGTCTTCCAAATTTGCTATTCAGAGGAAACTTGATTTTCAGGTTGAACATCTGGGTCAGTAGATCTCCTCATGGCTTTGACTTGATGTGGCAGGAGCATGCCCTGGCTCTCTGCTCATTATGCCATCCAGATGAGGCATGTGGTGGAATAATACTGACATTTATCCTGTGGGTCTGGATCTGAGCAACACTAAGGAGAGGAAGGGAAGCGGATGGTGTAACTCACATGAGGATTCAGAAATCTTAACACAGCACTACATATGGATGTGGGATATTGGATTAGGAACTGCATTTTGTGTGGCATTCCCATCTCAACATTCTTTTCTCTTTCCTATATAATTCTGGTGTGAGGTCCATTTCTTCAGAATTTTCTGGCTTTGTACACACAGGCAAGTAATGGGTTGAAGGTTTTCCACCCTGATGCATTATCTACGGAACAATGAATGTTGGAAATGTTAGCATGGAAATGTTGTGAATACATGCTTACAGTTACCATTTCTAGGTTAAAACTATCATGCTAGAGCAGATTCCTTGGGAATCAGAGTTTTTAGGTATATATATAGAGAGATTTTTTTGCCACAGTTTCAGAGTGGAGGTAGTTCTGGAGGTTCTCCGTTTTCAGGGAGATGTGTCTTCACTTGAGTACAGAATACAGTTATAAACACTTACCCTTTATTCAGATTTCTCTGTGGATAGACTTCTCATCAGATGCTTAAGGTATATAGCATGTGACCTGGTGGGAGACAGTACGCTGAGTGTGCAGGACGTAGCTCTGAGAGAAATAAGAGTTTGGTAAGTCTCTTATCCACTGCTTCATGAAGAATATGAACATCTGCTTAATTAATTGCAACTAAAGATTAAGGTTTTACATTTTTAATATTAAAAAGGAAAAATCACCTTTGACAGCATTGAAAAAGAAAGATCCCCTTTGACTGACTCATTTTCTGTAAGAGAAAACTCATTCTTGGGGGAAATCTTCAATGCAGACTTTGTTTGGAGAAAATTTATATCTCATAGTTGCACAATTCTCAAAATAAAACCTTCTAACAGTAAGTCTGACAGGTCTTTAACTACAGCACAGCGGTGCTGCCAAATGCAACACACATTGCTGCTTTCCTGTGGCAGTAAAACTGATGTTTTAAATGAGTCTTACAACAGCATTTCTCTACTAATTGCAGAAATAGATAACATGTGCCTTGAGCAGCCATTATTCACTTGACAGTAATTTTTCTTAAACTGTAAGTGGCATTCTGCCTCAATAGTACTCTAGTGCCTGATATTCCCAAAAGAAATGTTAAAACTCTTCCATTAAGGAAATCACTGACTTGTGGATTCTGGCGTTTAGAACTGAAATTACCTGAGGTGGTGTGTGCTTGGCTTCTTTTAATCAGAGGGTTCCATATGCAAAGGCAAATACTTTCTGAGGCCTTTTTTTCTGCTTTCAGAGTATTTCCTATCCTATCAGCATACTGTATTATTTAGCCTAGAAAAGGCATTTAAAATATGGGAAGCATAAACGTCCATGTTAATTTTTTAAAAAGGTCCATTTTTCCAAAGATAGAAAGATGATTCCTTGATGGGAAATGAATATAAATCTACTCTGCAGGTGGGATGATTTGATCCTGTTGGATGCCAGGAGTAGCAAGGTCTGCTACCTTGCCTCCTGAAGGCTACCTCAGAGGCAGAACTCTGAGTCATGTGGGATGCAGCCTCACTTCTCAAGAAGCAGATCAGGTTTTCTGTCCTTGATTTTCAGGCCCCTGAGTTGCTACTGCCCAAAAGTGATCTGCAAGACCAAAGTGTCACAGATCAATTTTTTATCTCCTTCCTTTCACCTCCTTTTTCTTCATTGCTTGTGTGACTTGAGCAATTTTATCATATGTTAAGAATATGAAATTTGGGTTCACTTGCTTGCTCTGCTCAAAAGAACTTGAGTTTTTAAGCAAGAAGATGGACCATAAAAAAGCTTTAATGTACATCAAAATCCAGTTAACAGAGTCTTTTTAAATCTTGTTTCCCCACTTAAAGAGAGGAAGACTCAATTTGAGAAAGACATAGACCTGATCATAAACTGCCAATGATTCTGTGAAATACTGTATTGCTTTTCTACAGAGTATGAGATGCATGTAATAAAATTAAATTTAAAATTAATCACAAATGACAGTTTGGTAGATTATGAATAGAAAACTTGCATAAGAAAGTGCCACAGGGGAATTAAAAGTTACGTAAAATAAAAGGAATGTAAGTCAGAAACCACTGTCTATTCATAAAAAAATGCTTTATTGGTTGATCTCCTAACCAATTTAAGACATACATTTTTATTAAGACTTGAATCATTGCTTAAAATGTAATAGAGAAGAAATGTTATGTATAATAATTAATGTAATTTACATGAGGAATGATTAAATTATCTTCACTGCAGCTCTAGAGAGAGACTGAAAGAGTTTAGAGTTTTGAGAAGTGAATAGTAAAATGCTACATTTCAGGGCTTCTGAATGTTATTAATTGGAACTGTAGCCATAGGATTACATGTGGCAACATCCTTATTTGTAATCGGGATTAAATAAATTATGGTTACTTACAAGAACAATAGGTGATTAGAAGTAGATTAAATTTTTTTTGCTACGTCACTTCAAATAACAGCTTCCTGTTGGAATGGCTCTAGTAATGTCAGTTAGGCTTTAGCATTAGAAGCTTGAAAAATGAACATGGCATGAAATCTCTGAAACAAACTTTGTCTTAAAGTAGTATTATAATGATATAAAACTAGCTGTTAAAGTGAGTAACCACATGGAAACCAGGGGAAAAGACTACCATGCTATGCTCTAAATCATAAAGTTTCAGCTAATTGAAAACACATTTTGAATATGCATCTCAGAAATCTCAATACAAGTAAGAAATGATGGGAAAATGTGTTTTAAAGGATGACTTGGCAGATAGGTGTCTTGACGAGTCTGTTTAAGCTGCATCTTACTGCGGCAACAGAACCCGAAGCCCTCTGTGTGCCCTACAGCATGAACGGAAGGATGGTCCTCATCCTAGAAAGCTCATAACTAGAGCATGAAAGAGATGCTCCAGGTTAACCACTGAAGTGTATTATGCTAGACTGAGAAAAGATTAGGGTTGATTTAGTGTGATGTCTTACAGTGTTTGACACCACAGTGTCTGCTGGAATCAACAGCCATCAAAGCCAAGAATAACTAGTATGGGAAAGGTTAAAACCAAGAAATAAGTCTCTCTTATTTAAGAGAAATAAGTCTGGCAAAACATCAAGGAAATCTTTTAAAATAGCACAGCATTTGCTGAATGGAAATAAACATCTTTAAATTCACACCCTTCTGGAAGCCGCGCTTCTTTCTCTAAGCAACAGAGGAAGCCTCTGCTTGAATTCGGAGAGAGAAAATCCCCTCCTGGACTCTTCTTTGTCTCCACAAGGTGTAAGAGGGGCCAACAGAGAAAAGCAAATAAATGTGGAGTAGACAGCCTTTGCTAAATATTCTGTGGAAAGCTCCAAGAGAAATGCAAGTGTTGCATTTGGTGACAAATGTGAGTGAGATCTTTTCTAAAAAGGATAAAGTTATTGATTTACCTAGAACTTAAACCCATATTTTCTGACAATGTTTGGGACTGAAATTTTCGGAGTTGTAACTGCTCTGTTAGAGGATCCATGTCTTCAGAAAAGAGAGTTCCTGTAAGCCATCAAAACCTGGCTGTTTCATCAGTTGCTAGCTTCTGACATGAAGGGTAAGGGTACTGTGAACAGTAATCTGTATCAGACCAAGGTAATACTGTGCCAACAACGTGTGGGTGAGATTTGTTCATGTGAAATCTCTGAAGGATATTGTGTCCATCACATCTCTTTAATTTGACTCTGGGGCTAAGGGTGGAAGTGAAGACAGTCTCAGATGCTGGATGGAGAAAATCTCTAATTTATCACATGATGAGTGAATGCTGTTATCAATTCTGAAACATTTGGTACAGGCAGTTACAATCTGATTATCTTTTTCAGACCTCTTCAGTTTTCCTGGGACTTCTCAGGTAGTTTTAGGGGAGCAGGCAAAGCACCATATAATTTGCATAGTGCCATGGAACTATTAAAAAAAATAACCACAAAATCAGGACTCTGCATCATTCCTAACCCTCCAGCATTACAACCAGAACTAGATTTGCAGATTTAACAGCTGTAGACACCCACAAGCAAGGTCTACAAGGAGAAACTGTAAAGCAGCACACCGTGAAAAGTGCAAAAAGAAATGAAGAGTACTCGTGGGTGACTCTCTGTTAAGGGTCACCAAGGCACCTACATCTGCTGGGCTGACAGGGAGTCACAGGAGATGTTCTGCCTTCTGGGAGCTAAGGTCCGAGATGCTGCTGGGAAGGTGCCACAACTTGTTCAGAGGACAGCCTGCTATCCTTTGCTACTTTTTCCCAAATGACAGTGCAAGCTGGAATTTGGGCAGATGAGGGAAAGTTTCAGAGCCCAGGGAGTGCAGATGAGGAGTATTAATGCTCAAGTCGTATTTTCGTATTTTATGTTACAGCAGAGGGTGCAGCTCTCATACACATAGAGTGCAAATCACCTTCTGGTTTTGTGGCTGGCATTGTTTTGAGGGTTTTGGCTTTTATGATAATGGGGCATTCTTCCATGATTATAGTTTGTCGGGGAGGGATGGCAGGCACCTTGTCTAGAAAAGGCAAGGGAATCTTTGGCCACAGACCAACCCACTTGGTGAGACAGGCTTTTAACTGAAGTACCAGGGGTGCAGGATCCAGAGGGGCATCAGTCATGCTATTGTAACAAACTGGGGAATAGACCAGGCCAACCAGAGCTGCAAAAAATGCTGCTTAGCTGCCTCCCAGGATGAGAATCAGAAGGCCAACTACCTCAAGTGTGTGTATAGTGATACACTCAGGCTAGGGAAGAAATAGGAGCAGCTGGAGCATCAGACAGTCAGAGGGTTGCATTGTAGAAATTACTGAAACATGGTGGGACAACTCACATGACTGGAGGATCTTGATTCCTGGCTATAAGTTTTATTGTAAAGATAGGAAAGAAGGAATATTTGAAAAATTTTGGAGATCATGGAAAATTTTGGAGACCAGAAGACTGGAAGAAAGTTAATGCACCTGTATTTGCAGGAAGGGCTTAAAGGCAAAACCCAGAAATTAAAGTTCCATCAGTCTTACTTAATTCCCTGGAAAAATTATGGAAAAATTTCTCCTGGGAGATGTCACAAATGAGATGAGGCACATTTTTGGGAAAGATCAGCATGGATTCACCAATGGTGATTGTTCTTGACAAAACTGATTTCCCTCTGTGACAAATTAACCTGCTTGGTCAGTGTGAGGCAAGTGGTGGACATTGTACACATGGATTTCCCCAAGACATTCAATACAGTTCCTCAGAGGCACCCCCTAGAAAAATTAATGTTACAGCCTAGACAAGTGGTCTGTGAGGTGGTTGGGGAACCAGCTGCCTGGTCACACCCAAGGTGTGGTGGTATGAAGCTCCTTTAAAAATGGCCAATTTATTGCAAAAATATGGTGTCCAAGGAATAGATATTGGAACCAAAGCTGCTTAGTATCTTCAATAAGTGCTCACAGTATGGGATCAAGTGTACAGTGATGAAGTGTGCTAATGATTCCAAAGTGAGTGGGGATGTGGACACTTCATAAGGGACATGTCCTGCAGAGACACCTGGACAGGCTGGAAGAGTAACAAGAAACTTATAAAGTTCAGCGAGGACAAGTGCAAGGTGTTGCACCTGGGAAAACAAGCACAGACTGGGACCTACTTGTTTGGGAAGCAGCTCTGTGGAAAGGGACCTGGATGTCCCGGTGGACAACAAGCTCAGTGAACAGTCCTGCTGTGGCAGAGAAAGCCAGTGGGATGCCAGGCTGCATCAACAAGGACACCACCAGCCAGGACAGAGGAGTCATAATTGCATTCTACTCAGCACTTGTCAGGCTACACCTGGAATACTGTAATACTGTTTGGCCCGATTTTTGGCCCCTGCCATACCAAAATAAAATGTGGACAGGCTGATGAGGGTACACAGAAGGGCCACAAAGATGACCAAGGACAGGAAACCTGCCAAATGGGAAAAAGCTTGGAGAAGTGGGGTTTTCTGCCTTGAGAAAGAAGGCTGAGAGTAGACCTAATTCTGTGTTCCAGTATTTAAAAGGCTGGCTACAAAGATGATGGAGACTCCCTTTTTAGAGGGTGTGACATGGAAAAGATGAGGGGTAATGGGTACAAGTTACTCTGGGGAGATCTCATTTGAACACAAGAGGAAAATTATTCCAATAAGAAAAATCATTCACTGAAACAATCACAGGGAAGTGGTGGATTCCCAAATGTTGGACACCTTTAAGATTTGGCTGAACAAGGTGCTGGACAATCCTGTCTAAATTGTGCTTCTGCCAAGAAAGGCTGGCTAGATGATCCTTGAGGTCCCCTTCTAGCTTTGTCCCCTTCTACAATTCTATGAAAATTTAGAAAGAGTGTAGCCATCTCACTGCTTAAACTTGTTAAGTCTGATGGGGTTCTAGATATGGTAAGATAGACAATGCTTAATCCAAGTTATTTAACAGCAGTATAGAGATCCAATATTTATCATGCTCATCATTGCAAGTACTGTATGTGACTCACCTCCTGTCTGTATGCTATTGTTCTCCATCTGATAGGAATTAATCAGGATAGATACACTGATATAGAGGTGCACAAATGTTGTGACAGTCTTACAACATGCTGTTTAATATAGAATAATGGAATGTTCAAAACAAATCTAAGACTTTACTGAAGCATGGGGATGATTTTCAAAATGAGTATTTGCCATATACACATTCCATGAAAAGTCATATATATACAGTTTTTGCCATATACAAATTTGCCATATATATGGTTCCATTAAAAGTCAAATTCATGATGCAAACCATTTTCAGATCAAAAACAAGTATAAAGTTGAAAATTGTTAAAAAATAATTAAGTAGAACAAGAGGACTTGATTTTTCCTCCTCTCTCTTCAATGATCTGCATAGTTCTGATCTCCTCCTCTTAAAAAAAAATAGCAGAAAATCTAGTAGAAAGGGAGAAACTTCAGAAAAGGACAACAAGGAGGATCAAAGGCACCAAGTAACTCCTGTACTGGGTCTGGATGTGTAAACTAGTACTCTCCAACTGGGATTAAAAGAATTTCGGAAGGCAGGTCCACAAATCATCATGTCATGACGAAAGCAAATTGATTTTCTCACCACCTCCAGAACATGCTGGTAGGAGCCTAGTTCAAAACAGCCAAAGGTGTCTCCTAATCAGACAGATAGCAAGCTGTGCTCTCTGTCAAGTTTGTTTTATTGCAAAGTTCACATGAAGGAATGAAATGGCAGGCTGCACAAGTTCTTGGAAGAGAAATTTATTTAAAGACTTGGGGAAAACCTATGGTTACAAAATGTATGTACTAATAACTCAGGCGGTCTCTGTGCTAAATATTGTTAAGTATGAATCAAGTTGTGTCAAGAAGAGGAACCCCATGGTTTGCCTCTTTTCATTCTTTTCATGTCATTTGTTCACAGATGTAGCTGCAGTCAAGGACACAGTAATATGAACCTCTGGACAGCTGTTGTGTCCTAAAGCTACAGCTCAAATTACTACAGATTAAATAACAATTGCATCATATGACTGAGAAGAGGGGACACTATTTTAGATATCTGAAATTAAATTTGAAAAATTCAGTGCCTCCCTTGAGTTTGGGTCCTTCTCATGATTTTATTTCACTAACTCAGGAAAACAAAATCCAACAACAGTCATCAAATACTTCCATAGGACTACAGGCCAAGCAGCAATATTAAGAAAATTTGTATATGACACTAGAAAGGTGTGCAAATTACTGTGACAGGACTTTTTAATTTTCCTTTTTTTAAGAGATGAGCAGGTGAAAAAGGATAGAGTTAAGCATGTTACTAAAATTTTCTGTCCCAATGATAACAATGCAACAACCTGAAAAATTGATTAGATGCCCATTAAATGTTTGAGTCCTGAATTTGGAATGACAAATGGAACCCTCATCAAAATATTCTACCTCAGTGGAACCTAGGAACACACATAATTATTTCACTCAGCTCTGCAATGACATTTACTATAATTAAGAAAGAGGGATTCTTTTGTATTCTTATCTATTTTTCTTAATGAATTAATCTTTTAAAATCAATCTTTTAAAGAAAGAAAAATTCTGTAACATCATTAAGGGTTGTAGTATTGACATATATTTATATTGCATTTCCAGCTACTCTTCCAACTTTTTCATCATAGTATTCTGACAGACTCCCTTTTTGGAAACTGTTGCATGAGGTTAACATGGTTTTGGTTGTTGTGTGTTCAAGGGACGATGCAAACATCTAGAACTTTTCTTATGCCTTGTTCCTTAAGCCTCAATGTGCTGTCATTTTTTGCTCCCTCAATTAAAACAGAAATCACTTGAACTTTAAATCCAATCTTTCAGATGTCCTGTGTGTAAAAGCATATGCTGACATTAATTTTGATTAAATATGACTTCTGAATACTCATCCTTCCATTATTTTTAGCAAGGCAGCTTCCACCTGCACCTTTTCTGAAAGGCATCAGCATGTGCACATTAAAGTTTGACATTTCTTCAGTTCCCCTCTGCACAGGGAGCCACTTTCCAAGTGGAGGTTAGGAATCTGTTTATGCATAGTGATGAGTTAATACCTTTGATTTATCCCCTTGGCCCCTAAAGTGAGAGAACATTAATTTTTAATTGAAGGAAACAGAGACTCGACCATGGCAAGCGTGGTTTTGAACTTTTGAGGGACAAAAAATGAACAAATGAATCTGTGTTATTCTGCTTTCAGATCTGCACGTATTCCATTTTCAACTAATAAAAGTCAAATGAGACTAATATTTACATTCCATTCTGTCAGCTCCAAGACGGGGAAATTTCCCCTTTCTAATACTTCTCTGGCATTTCAGTTAAAGTATATTGATTTATACCACAAGAAAAACAGTGACGTTTTTACATGCCAGACTAAGATTTTTTCCTGCTTATCACACAGACAGCAGACTATGTCCAAAACCCAACAACAAATTCTGCATTAAGACACACAGAACACCCCACATGTATCTCTCTGCTATGTTGTATGAAGAGGAACAAATTTACTAGAAAAGCCCTGAACTTATGGAAAGCGAAATATGTAGGTTTTTCTGCATGCTGTTTCCAGGGAACCTCTCTGCACCGCCTCAGGTGAATGTGTCTGATGTGTGACTGGAATATGGAAGACTATCTTAGAAAGGAAATAAAACCTCATTTCTTGTATGCTAAGAAAAAACAGTCCCAACTAAATTGGTATGAATTACAATAGAACAACTGGAGGTTGTTCTTAAAAGAAAATGAGAGTTGGGAATGTAACAAGGATATCACTCTGCCTTCTATATGAAAAGCTATATATCCACTCCCTCTAGAATGCTTCTTTTGATTTCTTGCCCCGTGAAATTTCATTAATTTCAGTGATCTTTGCCATTCTAAAATCTTAAAACTGGATTTGCGTTTTATACTCTGTAAACATTGGCTAGATCTCTCATTTCTCATTTCAGATTATTTTAAAGCTTAAATGTGACTCTCATGCATGACACCAGAACCCTCCAAACTTTGACTAATTTTCATTTAAATGTACTTTACAATAAATCCATTTAGATGTTATAAATCATCAGTGCCAACTTATTTGAAATAATGTAATATAAAAACATTGAGGTTATTGCAGAAAGTGGAAGAACAGCCAAAACATTTCATTCCATTAAGACTGAAAAAATTTATTTTATTGAATTGTCTCAGTTTTTGGTTTTTTTTGTTCCTTCTATAATATAATTAATCTGAATAACAGGTTGTAGAAAGCTTTACTTCTGATAGAATGGTGTCGCTGTTGAGCCGCTAGCAGAGAGAAAAGACTCTCCAGAAGTTGTATGGATCAAAGAGATTTATTTTTCTAATTTTCCAACTTATATAGACTTTTCAGAGGTCACTCAGGTTGGTCAGTCCGAAACCTCCCCCTGAGCCTATTGGCCAGGCCCGAACTGTGCACATCTCGAGAAACTGTTTTAATAACATCCAAACTTTATCTTTGTTTATAAAAAACACAAGAAAATTCTCACGGGAAAGGTCTGTGCAGGCCACAGAATGGTACATTCGGATGGGAAAATACCTAAATACCTATTTACAATATGTATTTCTGACTGAAATACATATTGTAAATCAATATAAACACATTAAACATAATATGCAATAAAAATTATGTGATATTGATATTATCTTATATGGCCAAAATAGAGACCCTATGGGGAGTTCACACTAAAAGTATTTATATATATATATGGGGAGTTCACACTAAAAGTTCACACTGAAAGTATTTGGCTGTGTCCAAAGTGTTGGACACAGCCAAATACTCAAAATTTCTACTCCAGAAATCAAGACCAAAAATTTTCTGTGTTTTTTATCTTACCTCCCTTTCTTTGCCATGTAAGTTATTCCTCATTACCAGATAGGTGGGAGACATGATTTCGATTCCCCAAAACCTGCAGGGAGGAATCATAATTTACTTGGCCTACAACACAGAATTCAGACTTATCAGAATATTCTTTTCTTGTTAAAATAATGGGGTTCGATCATATGTTTTGTTCAGTCTCTCATAAAGGAATTTGTTTGTAAGAAAGAACAAGCACATAGAATCTTACCCAATTTTTGCCATTATTGTACTGTATTTAAGATTGATAATTAGAGCTTATCTGACCCACAGGCACAACTTGCATCCTGCAATAATATGTGAAAGTATATTCCCTCATAAAATTTGTTTAATTATAGTTATATAATTTTCTCTGGATTCATTTTTCTCACCTAATTGAGGTGAAATGTCCCATTGTCTTCCTCTCAGCTGCTATTTATACTAATGGAAATACAGTTTGATATAACACTGAAACAGAAATGAATGCAATTTCAGAACAATTAGTGCCAAATCATGTAACCTGAAACCAAAGAAATAATACGATTACACATACTGAGTCAAAGCAGTCAACAAGTTGGCTCAGCTTATGGTTAGAATAAAACCATTATTATGTGCTGATGAACAATTTATCAGACTAGCAGATGAAGGACTTTTATACAATGTTAGCATTTGAGTACATTAAGATTGCAAGATTTCTTATGTAAGAGTTAGGCGAGCGTTTCTGTTAAGCAACTCTCCTCCAAGCACCTGTTATCTAACGAGGCATATAACATCAAGTTATAATTTATATTCTTAAAGGATGAAGGGATTCTTCAATTAGCAAGTTATCAAAATGCAAAGTATTAGCTTCATAAGCAATTTGCGTTGCAATGAGCAGATGTAACACAGATGAGGGCTTTCTGTAAAACGCTTTAGGAGCCATCAGTGTAATGGTTTTTAAGTCCTTTTGTAACATTGTTGGGAAAAATTATTATCTTTCTTTTCCATCTATTTATCATTATCATTCTCTTTAGTGAATCTTGTTTAAATCTCAGTGAGCTGGGGCCTGTTTTCAGAATTGATTTATGATTGTGCTCAACCAAACCAATCAGTACCTCACAGGTCAGTGCTTATCAGGATTTGCACTGAAAGATCAGGAGAGCCGCCTCTGCTACAACAAAAAAGTCGTCTGCAGACACTCCACAGTATCATTTCCAGTTAGGGAAATTCTCCTTATTATAATGCTGTGAGAACTTTAATTAGAACTGGTGGTGTGCCCTGAAAGTCACTCTGTAAGAACTCAGGAAATATGCTTGGATTGTCACTCCACTGCGTCATCAGAAGGTGAAATTAGGGATGCAGTGCTAACACAGGCTTCAAATCCTCCTAGATTTGTGTGGGAGGAGGTGAATGACAAACACCAAACCAGTTTTCTTGTTCTTTTGTTAAGCTCCATTGAAATAGTTTTGTGTGGATAGCAGATATGTTATGGATATATGTTAAATGGTTTCTCTGCCTGTAAATGGACAATAGGTACATGTAACCTTCTCTTAAACACAAAGAATTGTTCTTTTTTTTTTTCAAATGTTTTAGTGTCCTGTAGGTATTAAAATTTTTTAAACATTTCATAACAAGAAGCAGGAAAAGTATGTAATAACACAATGAAATATTCTTCCAGGAACTATCTTCAAAAAAGGGAAAAGTCAGAGGAATGTATCTAGATCAGTTCTTAGGAAGACAAAATGGAATAAAACCCGACCTAAACCAACAAAAATACCTTTCGTTGGTGTTAGGAAACATAATCTTGCAAGTACAGAATGAAACTCAGTACTGGTCTGTTGCTTCCAGGTGATACACAGTTAGCTTTCAAGCACACAAATGCTCATTTTTGCAGTCTGAAAATCCTTTTGCTTTTGGAATGGAAATACGTGTGGTTATTTTTTTTAGTGTTGAATTTTCACTTTTGCAATCCTGTTACTTTGCAAGTGTGCCCTCAATGGCACTTAAGATATCTCAGCTTTTTAATAGTTTGGAAGCTCTGCAACGTTAACTTTCTTACTTATAGCTGACATTTTTTCAGTGATAATAAGAAAAATAAACAAACTTACTTACAGATTTAAACCCAACAAAAAACTAAAAGAACTAGTAGTGTTTTATTGTCTCACTTTTCATGGACTAATTGCACCAATTAAAACAAAATTTTATTACCTAGCTGGCACACAAACACATGAAAAATCTGTTTGGCATTAACAGCAATGATAAAACTCTGGGCTAGGACTAAATTCACACAGATGTCTTAAGGATCCCACTGGCTACAGGTGCTATAGATAGACCATTTCTCAGTAATGTTCACTTCACTTTTCTATTTGTGACCAAGACACAATGCTGCATTGCCAGAGAGAAATGTTCTGTTTCTGTAGAGACTCCAGCAGGGATGTGCCATGCTGGTGCTGTATGCACACGCAGCAGTCAGTGAAGAGGTCAGGGGATGGATGAACCCTGAATTCATTCAAAGAATGGAGGTGCAACGTTGTGAAATTTGCAGCATTAACTCCAGATGCCCTTATATGCACAGAATGCAATTTAGTCAAAGAGATGGAACTGAAAATAGCATCAGGTCTCCACATTCTCACTGGGAATTTGCTTAATCTGCCTAATATTTAAAATTAATAGTTCAATATTTTAATTTTCATGAATGTTGAAATACTTGGGTAAAGACAATTGCATAAATACTAATTCATCTTCTTCTAATGCTGAAACATCACAACTTCCAGGGAAAGTAAGCTAAAAATATTCCTTTTAAGAACATTTCCTTCCCTCATAGACTTAAGTTCAAATCACTGTAAAAATCGTGTTTGTTATCTTTGACCAAAGCTCTTTGTAACTGGAATTCTATATCACTTTCAGATCACAGCTGAAGTCATGAAGTCTCTTCTATTTCAAGACTAAAATGTTTAAAATTGGGATATAGTTCCTGGTTTTCAGGTCTGCTTGAGTTCATGTGGGACATGAGGACACAGCAGAGAAAAAATACCAAGATGGATAAGGGGTGCTTGCTACATTATGTCAGAGAAATTAATTTCTTGAATATTTTCTCCTTCAAGGGCCTATTTTAAAGGTTGGAGTAGCTGGAAAATGACAGCCCTTGATCCTTATTTCCAGATATGTGCAGTGGATGCTGAGAGGGGCACAGACTGGAGCTGCCCATTTTCTGAGACAGGTGGGTAGTCTCACAGCAAAACCTTCTGAGGACTTTGGCAGCCCAGTAGCTTGTTATTGCGCCTCCAAAAATCCTTACAAGAGATGTAAGAATTCAGCCCATAGTCACTATTTTGATACATTTACAGTGCCTGATACGCTGAGAGCTTTTTTTTGTGTAGGCTTAAAACATATTCTCTATACTATGAAAGTGGAAATGCCATTGCCTATTGATTATAATGTGATTTCTGTATAAATGGAGAACAAGAAAAAGCTGGAGAAAAGTAAACTAGTGAGAAACAGAAAACCTTTTATTTTCACAGTGTGTAAGCTGGCATGATTTTAAGTAAATTACAAGTTATCTTTCTGGAGATTACTTTCTCACTGCATGCATATATTACATTAAATTTAATAAAGCTTTTTTATCATAGACATGGCCCCTAAACTATTCACCTGCCCTTGACTTGCAAACATGTATTCATTTTCCTTTCTCAGAATTTAAAAATGGGTAAGTAGCTGCAATTCTGTTTGATAGAGGGCAGGAGAGAAAATCTGTTGTAATGGCTGCAACATCGTGGTGGGAACCCAGCTGTTTCTCTATGATGTTCTCTTTTGGCTCTGCCTCTTTCTGCACTGGCTTGGAATAAATCACCTCGAAATTAAATTGGTAACTTAAAGCTGAACATGTCAATGCACCTTTTGCCCTCCTAATGAAAAAGTAATTTTTTCCAAAGTCTGTATCTCTGAGTGTTGCTAGAAATATTTTATGTCTCAAAAGAGTGGATTACATAAAGAAAAACATTAGCTACCTAAATTTGTTCTATGCTGTACAGTATACTTATTCTTAAACCTTCAGGAAAGAGTTCTATATTTCAGATAATAATATCTACTTATGTACCTTGCCAATGGATAATCAAGGCTCAGTGGTATAAAACATGCAAAACATGGAGACCTTTACTTATTTAATGGTATTATTTTAACTACTCATAAAAGGAAAGCTAAGATATCCCAAAGTCCCTTTAAAAGTGAATAAATATTTTTTGTGTTTTGTACTCAACTCTGAATCTTTCAAAGAAAAGACATTTAATCAAAGCTAAAGTGTTAGCTTGAGTAAAACATTTGTTTGTGTGCTCAACTTCAGTAACTGAGAACACCATATAAACTCAAAGTCAAACACTCTCACCTTTTTGTATTATCCCTGTTCATATAAAAATTAGGTTAAAATTATGCTGGCTCAAGCCCTGGATGCACAGGAAGAGATAGGACAGAATCTGGTTTACACAGGATAAATGCATATGTGTATTCTGTGATGTCAGAATCTATTTTCATGAGCACAATCAAGTTTGTCTTTCTGTGCTTGATGTTGAGGGCCAGTCTCCAGTCATAATTGCCTTAAAGAATTAAAAATAATTTATTTTTTTAAAAAAGTGACACCTGTACTACCAGCAAGAAGTCTGTCTGTCTAACTAATACATCTGGCCTTGAAAAAGCCTTTTTCCCTACATAATGCACAAGACAGCTGAAAGCATCAAAAATTGGATAGCAAGTCAGCAAAAAATGTTGCTGCACAGGGGACCTAAATGATGTGTGTAGCGTACTAAAGACTGCTTTCTTGAAGCCACAAATGCATATGTTTCGGCACTCTGCAGTAGAAAAGAGGTAAAATGTTTTAATATGTGGAGCATGAAATCATCCTGAAATACAGAGGTTCTAGTAAAGATATTTCAGGGTTCATTTATTTGAAAGTGCCCATGTAAAACAAGTAGGTGTTTTCCTGAGGGTTACATTCACAAGAAGCAAATTATACTAAGTCAGACATGTCATCTTGAATATGCAGGTATTCTATTATGTTGAAGGAATGGAGCCAAATTAATCTCACATTATCTTCTGTATTCTGCTTCTGTGGTATTTGTTTGCCTTTTCTTTGCCTAGGTATGTAGTTCCAACGAGGCATCAGCATTAAGCTCTTTATTGGTGTGCTAGTTTGTTAATTTTGGTTTTGTTGGTTTTTTGGGGTTTTTTTTTAACATGGATTTGAAGCAGCTAGGTAATCATTTACCTTGTTCAGTATGACTTGCTGCTTTGTTATTTTTTGCTGTAATTTGCTGGAATTGAAAACATTGCATAACAGTTTAATTGAAGTATCTTGAGTTCTTATTGTCGCCTTTAATTACTCAAACTGAACGTGGGCGTTTTAAGTAATTACGCATTTCTATGTTCTTTATGTTACAGCTTTAATCTGGTTTAGTATTCATGATGACTAAAAGGCAGACAGAGAGATACAAAGTTAAATTGAATCTGTTATGACTAAAAAGAGTGACTGGATTACTAAAGAGGTAGCAATGCCTAAAAGGTTTTGTAGCTCCTTTGAACCCTTTATTCTTGTACCCACATGAAATTTTAAGTCACAATGCAATTTTGGAAGGTGGTATATTCTTATTAATCATGAATATACTCTGTGACAGCAAGGCCTCATTTGACTAACTGAAATTGCTGCCCTAGATCCCTGATAATTTTATGTATGAGAAAAAGTATCATTATATGACCAAATAAAGTGATGACATGCACATAAATGATTGCCTAGGTCTCACTCCAAAGTTTTGAAATACAGAGAAATCTACAGCCTGTCTTATCTATGTCCCAGAAGAAAAAAACCAGAGTTAATATAAAATTTAGATACAGCCACATTTCCCTCAGCAGAAACATATAGGCATCTTTCCACCTGCAAATTGTCTCTGAGATAGCAATCTCAGTGGTGGGTCCACACAACAGGGAAAATGCACTAGGCCTTTTCTTTTTTTCATTGAAGCCAGATTTTCTATTTCAATAAATTTCCTAGGATTTGGAGGTGTAAGGGGCAAAACAATGTCTGAAAAACAATGATATATTTTAGTGCATAAAATAATATATCCAAATTAAATTGCCTAATGCAAATTTTGCTGAAGTCGCTGGTGATATTTTCCCATGACTACTGGTGGAATTTAGAAGACTTCCCAGGACAGTGGTCAGCACTGACAAAGAAAGGCAATATAGATCCTTTTTTTATGCCTGGGTGCTCAACTTTGTACTGCCACAAGGAATAGTCTGTCACTTTTGGACAGATGTAAAATATCTCTAAGGCAGCTTTGATTCGATGTTAATGTTGACAGTCGTCTCTAAAGGCTCCTCCACCTCAAAGATATCACAAGAATAAGTGGGTGGTTAAGAAGAGAGGAGGTGGATAAATGATGGAAAAAGAAAAAAGAGTGGAAAGAGCAAGACATACCCCACAAAGCAATAATGAGGTTGGCCATTTTCCAAAGGACTAGGATTTTAGACGAGGATGATGGATTCAGTAGAAGAGGAACCTGGAAAATAGGTAGGATATCCATCTGTTTGTGCTTTCTTCTTCTGCTTCCTCTCTTCTTTTCAGTCAGGGCTTAATCCATTTAAGTCTAGACCAAAACAGACACAGTGCTCTTTTCCTCAATTTATAATAATCCTGATAGACCATGGACTGCCCAATCCTCTGATCTAAAAGACCCTGAGAGTAGGAACAGTGATTTCCCATTTGTTTGGACACTGAACTTGTCAGAGACTAGCTGTGTCAGGGGACTGTTCATGAGCCCATGGGGCCTGATGGGATACATCCCAGAGAACTGAAGGTGCTGGGAGGTCCTATGGAATTCTCTCCATCAGCTACCAAATGTTAAGGAGTCTGGGGTATTCCCTGCTGTCTGGAAGCTGGTCCATTGTTATTGCAGTTTGCAAGAAGGGTGTGAGGGAAGACCCAGAAACATAGAGACTTGTGATTCTAACCTCAGCACCTGGCAAAATTATGGAGGACACGGGTAGAGACTGGGTGTCATCAAAAGTCATTTAAAGGACAACACAACCATCAGGCACAGCCGATGTGTTCACAAAGGGAAAGTCCCATTTAACCAAGCCAATCTCCTCCAGGATAAGTTTACCCATCCAGTGAACTGAGAGATGCAGAGGATGTAGCTTCTCAGTATTTACTGATGCTTATGCACTAGACTCTTTTTAGGAGAGAGGACTCTGATCTGTATATACTGCTTTTTTCTCTTCAGAATGATTCCTTTCTCTTTTGTCACTGACCTTCCCTTCTGTTTTTTTTCATTTGTTCCTAATATAAAGAGGATGCAGATTCAGCAAACTTCAAGGCTTGATTTAGCTCTGATCTTATACTGCGCAAACAGGTTTGTAAACAAGAAAAATGGTTCAGTATAGCTTAGATTTCAGTTCACTTTACATCTCAATAATAATAATTTGACAATACTGCACTTCTGACCCTACAAGAACAAATTTCTTTGTACTAAGTGTCTTGAGAAATTGACATTTACTGGCTACTTTCACCTGGTGTATGTCCAATTGCTTCATGCTGAACATTTCTTATGCTTTTGTGGCATTTTTTTTTCATCTCCTCTGTAATTAAAATTGGTGGAGAGTGAACAGTAATGGAGAGCTAAGGTGCTACAACTTGTCCTTAATAACCAACAGATCCATTCTCATATCTCTGAAAAAACAAAATATTGCTGCACAGTCCCAAGCTTGGTTATTCTGACATTTATCACACTTACAACTCTATGTGTGCATCTACTCTTAATGAAAGGTAGTAAATTTGGAGACAGGTCCTGGTCTAAAATCCCTCAATTAAGCCAAAGGAGGGAAGACTTATTTTGAAATCCTTTGGACATCCCTTCTGACATCTAGAGGAATATTGTCTTTCCACTAAAGAGAACCAGGAAGACAGGGTTTTTCAGCTTTAGGGCCTTCAGTTGCAAAGTCAGCAACAGGTTCAAGGTTTCTATTAAAGCAGTGTTGAGGTAATCTTTTTACTATCACCTACCTTCACATGAATCACTCCCATTTAATTTCTCTTTGATGCACAGCATGGCCTTGCTCCCATTCTTGCATAATACAAACCCAGTAGCTTCAGGGCCAGCAAGTCCTGCTAAGAGACTGAGTATTTTGCCACCACAACAGTATTATGCTGACAGAGCCTGGTCACTCCAGGCCAGAGCTGGCTAACATCCATCTGAGAGCATGACCAGGGAAAATACATCTCTTCTTGTAACCTTGTGTGTAGATGTAACCTTATTAGCAATCTTCTCCTTCCCATATGTCTCTCTTAAAATAGAATGCTTTATGCTGCACATAAATTGTATTTAGAAGGTTATTCTATGAACATTTATTTTAGACTTTAATGACTTCAGGGAGGGGAATGTCATTTGCTATCAGTTTAAATAGTGCTTAGCCGAATGCTAAGCTTTGACCTGCTCTGCTCCTTGCAGCTGCCATATATAGATAAATAAACATCTCCTAGTTTAATAAATGTCTGTAAATCAGCATTTTCAATCACAAATAGAAGTAAAAAAAAAACCCATAAATATGCTCTTTCAATGAAATTAACTGTACAGTCACCTTTTTCCCCTTTAAACCTCCTTCTGGATTTAGGGACAGGACAGTGCTTCTGTCGCTGCTTCTGCCAAAAGGATTAACTCTTCTGAACACATTACTCTCTTTTTCCTAGTTATAATTCATCGTGTAACAAGAGTAACTCATTGAATTTGGTTTTAGAGAGGAAAGGGAAACTTTTTATTTCCTCAATGTTATACCATCATATCACCAAACATCACACTAACATTGTTCTCTGACCATGTTAATGATCTGTACATCTCAGTAGGGCTAATTAAACAGGAAAAAGGGGATAAAGGCAGTATTTGAAGAAAATTTTATTCTGGGTAGTGCTCCAGCATCTTGGAAAGGTTTTAATAATTGTTTTTGTACAGGTCCAGCTGTTTACCATGCAGCCTGAGGGGAAGCCCTTATTTATGAGAACTCTTCACCACTGATTGTAGTCATGTGCAAAATGGTCTTTTCATCTCATGCTCATGAATACATCTTTGTTAAACTAAACAAGAGCTGCTGACTCAACATCTGCACATAACACATGCAACTCACCTTTTGATCTCAGCATCCATTTGGATGGCTAAAAGGAGTTTTTACTTTGAGGGGACATTTCCAGTAATTATTAGGACTATTTTTTTTTTTTCTAAAACTGAAGGACATTTTTTAAGAAAAAATGCTTTCCTTTGATATCTTTGTAAGGCATACCACTTAATATATTCTTTCATACAATTACACTTTCTGTAACTTATTAGAGGCTTTGTGTTGTGAATGCTATATATGGAAGGCAATGAAGGGTGAGAAAACATCTAAAACTGTCGGGAAAGCAATAATTTATTATATCCTGTGGGACACAACTGCTTGTTATAAAATCATTTTCCATGTAAATGGGCTTAAAAAAAGATTAAACTTGATGCCGGTGCTGTAATTGTTATTCACACAAACTTCAAACGAATTTCATTCTTTGCCTACCCTTTAATGTTAATGTCTAGAAAAATCAATTTTAGCTTTTTCATTCTTGTATTTGAAATAAACCTAAGCTTATTGCAGTTAAGGGATTTGGATTATTGGCATGTCTGACAAAGCATATTTTGTACACAGATTTAAAGAGGTGACCTCCATTTAACTAAATGTTCAGTACTCAGTAGTCTGCTAACACATCTGACTACTTCAAGTGATTCATATCCCACAAAACTTAAGGAAGACACATTGACCATTTGTTCTAACAATCTTCTATCCATCATCTGGGAAGTTTTAGAGAAGCTCTTCAGGATGTAACCTGATTTGACCTTGTTCTATGGTCACATCAGCTGTCAAACTCCTTCCTGTAATTCAGGATGTAAGTCTGGATGTAAAGGTGATACTGGGCTCAAAGGTCATGATGGAACCTGTGCAAGGCATTCACCTCAGCTCCTACTGAGGTGGTGGAAAGGAGCTTGATACAAAAAAATTGGATTTGCCCTCTTTGATATCCTTTACTTCCATCTCTTTCTTGGTGGGCAGTCCATGTGGTGTAGAGCTAGCAAATGGCAGCCAGCATTCTCCCTGCTGTGTAAAACCAGGACATTTTCTCAAGGGGAGAGCAAGTGAATGCATAACCTTCACATTTAGAAAGTCCTTTGTTCCCAAAGGGACATGGTAGTCATGCAGGATAAAGGTAGATTATCTCAGTTAAAAAGAGTTTTCCAGAGCTGCTCTTTTCAACTTAATGAATTCATAAAGTCATCTTAGTTGTCAGCAAAACTAGAAACACATTAACTTTGATTATTTAGAGGAGAATAACAGTCAGTTGTAGTGAGATTTAGGAAGTCAGATTTTGAAGGGAAGAAGCACTGGGAACTGGGTATAGGCTTGCTCCTTGGCAACAAACAGTGAATATTTCACTATCTTGTCAACTAACTGTAGTTCATTATAAAGAAAAACTGGTAAAAATTTGGACCCTGCTTTTTAATGAGCTTGACAGTGGTTTTGAACAAAATGTTTTGGCTTCTTAAAGGGAATATTAAAATTCCAAGATTGTTTTTCTCTACAAATCATCAGAAAATAAGCGGTGCTCACGTGAAATTTCTGAAATCCTTGCATGTCTCCCCAAAAAAAGAATCTTCTTATAGCTTATTTTACTTTAAAACAGAATACTGAAGTGATGATCGTGTTTAATGAGCTAGAGGATGGTTTAGTACAGTTGTTCTCAACTAGCATTTTTTCAGTATATTTCAGTTCACATGCATCCTTGTTAATTGTAATGAGGCATATCAGAGGTCATGCAAAACTGGTTGAGATGATTCATCTTTGTCTTTATCTGTGTGGTTGCTTGAAAAACCCTGGGTGTTCCATTCCATGCTGTTGTTATTCTTAATTTATGAACTATCATCTATATGTTCTTAATTTCCAGATGTTGGAACAGGCAGTCCATTTCAAACTACTGCCATGCAACAGTAAGAAAGCTAATTACAAGCACAAAGTAAAGTTTTTTCAGGTGTCAGAGCAGAAGCCGTTAACAATTGAGCCAGGAACCTTCACAAACACTTCTAAGAGTACTCCACAAAGGAATTTTGCAAAGTAGTGCAGGATATGGCCAGATGGTTAAGGTCACTTATGCTGTCCTTTTTTGTTTCACTGTCTAGACTACACTGGTTTTCTGAATAGTAAACTTTTAAGTTGTATACTGAAGATATTTACCAGTGATTACCAGCTGATGGTAATCTGTACCAGGGTAAACTCCAAAATCTAATGCTTTTGTGAGTGGAGAAGATATTTCTACAAAACACATTGAGGTTTACACATAGAGTAGACACTTTATAATTTGGAAATAAGAGTGATTTGTTGCACAGTAGTCCATTCTCAAGGACTTGTAGTTCTTGTTCAGTGAAGGGAATTATTTAACAAGGTATATTCTTTGTCTTTCTACACACACACACACACAAAAAAAAATTGAGATTCAAAATTATCCTTGTCCTTTGACAACAGAGGATCATGTTGTATGTGAGGTAGTCATCTTTCACCAGATTTAAACAGCAGTATTAACGGGATGAGGTCTCCTCTCATGTTAGGTCAAAGATACTCAGGCGTCCTTATTTTATAGAGAAGACTTGGTAGATTTTACAGTCATTATAAATACCAAATGTGTCATCTGACTGCGTTCAAAAGTCCCTGAGCATTCACAATTTTATGGAAGATCCTTTCTATCAGTCAGCTCTGCAAAAAGGTGCTTTACCAAATGCTTGGTGAGCACTTGTGGGTCTGCAGACAATCATGGTTTCCATATTTTAACTGGGATTCTTGTACTAACTAGATGCACACAAATGATTTTTTTTTCCACCTGGAAGAGACTTTTATTATATATGAGGTCAGATTTGAAATGTATAGCCACTCTTCCTCCTGTGCCTGCTCTAGGTTCATGTATCATTGAGTAACCAGCTGGAAATAGCTGCGTAAGCAGAGAACTATCTGAACCATTCAGCTGGGATTCAAGGAGACAGGCAAGGGCAGGAATGCATCTGATTAGGTCACAAATGATGAGAGCCAAGGTTAGTTGCTCTCACATTTCTTGCCTTCATCACTAGATTACCATTGCCACATTGCTCATATATATTAAAATTGTGTGAAATATTTGTTTCAGCAATTAATCTAGCCCTTTTGATCTGGTCTTTCCACAGCACGGCAGTCTTTTGCACTTGACTTTATATATACATGTATCCAATTTATCTAAAAGGAAACACTTCTTCCAGTCTTTAGGTATCTTTTTTCAATGATTTTCATAGAATTGCTTAATAAACAAAAAATTTGTTAGTTTCTCAGTCTTTATGTGCAGGAAAAAAAGCAATTTTTTTCTGTGAGGTGGGAGGTAGAATTGCTATACTGCTCTTCACAAGGTGAGCCAGGTTTTGCTAAAATTACATCAAAACTGAAAATCAAAGAGGGCAAAATAGTAATCAGATTTATGTGGATTTAAAGTTAAAAAACATTTTCAAGTGTTGTTCAATAATTTTAATCTGTCTTTAGGGGTTTACAACACTTCTCACCTTACAAAAATATTTTTCTCTAAGACCTGATGAAAAAAACTTGACATTTTTCGGGTAAGTCAGAGGATTTTTGCCTCACAAAAATTCTGACCCATTCCGGTTATGGTGGTGAAAATAACTCACAGGGAATGACTTGTTAGGTTTTTAACAATGCCTTCTGAGATTCAGATACTAGGAAAATAGTTGATATTTAGGTTATTAACCTAGGGTTATATGGTTCTACTGCAAAATATTATTCCAGGAGGAATATAAATTATGCAAATGGAATTATAATCTTTACAGGTTTTATATTACAATCTTTCCTTATTTTAAAACTATGTATTTTTAAACCCCTAAAATGCTGTATATGGTGAATGCTTCCTTCTGTAAAATATGTATTTTGGTAATAGGGAATCAAAACTATGCAGGATTCAGACATACAAACTCAAACGATGTAAAAACTTTATCTCTTTCTTTCAGATATCTCTTGTTTCATACCCAGCCATATTCTTTATTTTATAGAACTACAAGGTTCATAGAATTTTGCAAGTTTTAATAAGATTGGGTTTTGTTTTAGCATTAGTTTTTTAAATTTTAATTTTTATAATATGAAGTGCATTCTCCTAAGATTTACTCAGCAATAGAGAGAAATATTGTTTTTATAATTTAAAGTTTAATGCAACTAGTGTCTGTAAAATCTTTAGGCAAACTGCTGATCAAATAATTCTTTCCCCTTTTTTTCTTTTTTTGACACTGCAAGTCAAAATGCCAGAATTTGTAAACTGTATTCACTGAAATTCAGGCTATTTTTTAGGTTGAGAAGTCCTCAATGTTTCTTATTGGCTATATTTAGAGGTTTTGGCACTTCTGAGATTAAATTAACTTCAGTTCTAGGGAAATCACATTATAAACAAAATTTCTCCTTGTAAACCTATTTAGTATAAGCCATATTTTAAAACAACAGTTTCAAGAAGTGTAGAGCACTCTGACACAAATATATGACACAGGTCTTTATTTTATAAGCAATGGTTTTCTAGCATGTTATTTCTTTTTATTTTTCCTTGTGGTATGAAACTATTATAAAGTCTAAATTAATCTGTAACAGACTGTAACCCTACAGATTCTTCTTCTCAGTTAATTCACATTTCCTAACATAATGCCAGATATTTAAGAAAAGCTGGTAATATAATGAAAAGGTGGCATATTAAAATTAAATATAGTCAGCTAGTTCTTGTTCTTATACCTTATATCTCTTCAGTTAATCCTGTAGTGTTTTCCTGGACATAAACAAAAAAAAACCCAGAAACAGGTGAATTTTAACTTGCTTGCTTTATTCCAGTTGATCAGGGGTCAGTTTTGTTGTCATATATGGCTATTCAATTTCGTAATTCCATTGTGTCATGCAATTGAAAATAAGAAACAATTATACTAGTAGAAAATAAATAACTAAAACTAAAGTTTCTTGAAGTTTTTCTCTGAAATTTTGGATGGACTATAAGAAATAACTTTTTCCAAAAGCTTAAACTCCTCAATTTTCATCAAAATATTAACAGTACTTCCTGATATTCTGAAGAAAAAGCTGAAATTATAACTATAAACAAAAGCAAAGGGGACTGGGCTTGGTCCTACTTGTTTTTTCTATTTTCCACTTCAAATAGTACTATAATTTTTGCTGTAGACACAGGGCACTCATATCAAGCAAGGTGAAGAATGGAAAAGTCTCCAACCTTTTTTCCACCTTCCTACTTTTCTTAAAGACATTTGGTTTGAGAAAACAGATGAGATCAGATTGCTGAAAGCCTAAGAAATTGTAATGGCAGAGGGTAAATACAGAATCACTAGCATCAGATGTGGTAAAAGAACAAGAGAAGTCAGTGCTTCAGCTGGAGTGGAAGCAGGTGAACAGAATTGTAAAGCTAGTACACTTACTGTGACAGGGGCAAGAGCAAAAGTTATCAAGAAAGAAAAGTCTGCAGATATCTTTTGCAATAAATAGAAGCCAAAACAGTTTTTGCCATTATGATTAGGGTGAAAGAACAAAAAAAGCAGGGAGAAACAGCAGTCTTGCTAAAATTCCAGCAAGCAGGATCTTCTCTCTTCCATTTCTAAGTCCTTTCACTACTGACAGAGCCAAACAATTCATAGTAATTTTATCACCTAAGTGCTACCTCCAAGAAAGTGTGCCATTGTTACAAACCAGCTACAATAAGCCATCTTTGTGTTATCCAAAATCCTCTGAAATCAAACAATTTTTTTTTTTTTTGCACATTGATAAAATAGATTCTAAAAAACCAAAAGTTCCAACCGTAACAAAATCCTTCAAGTTCAGTGCTGCAATTAACCCTGCTATATTTAACCTTTGATTAGACGTCCCATACACTTACATTTAGAGACTTCTGGAGGAAAAAAAACCTGGAGATGTGCAGGAGGAAGAAAAACAATTTTGAATCTATACTGGATTTACTCTAGACTGTTTTACAAGGCCAGATGCTTGTGTGGTACCCTGGAAGCTCAGGGCAGATTTAGGATTGTTTATTTTGATTATTAACATTGACACATTTATGTGAGCTTGGAAGACATAAGGTCAAAGCTGCAGGGAATGAAAAAGCAATTTTTAAAAACTTATTTTTTGCACACCGTGTGCCTTAACTGTAGACATGGGGAACAGTCTGAGCTCCATCTAAACCTCTGGTACAGGGACTAGTAGAGGCTGAATGAGTGCTTTGACATTAATGATTACTCAGCTGAGGGTTTTGGATGTGAGGAAAATCCTATAAATTACAATTCAGATTAAGTATTTTGTAGCATTTCTTTCCTCTATGAGGGGATTCTCTAGAATGGCTACTGTCATGAAGTGCCCATTTGTTATTGAAATTATGTATTATTTCAGGTTATCAATTTAATAGAATTACAATTATATTGTGAGTTGGGACTTTTTATTGGGCTTTCTGGTTAAAGGGTAACTGTATGAAATATAAACTTTAATATTGAGCTATAACAATTTTGAAATGTCCTTTCCTCTCCTTGAGTTCATTAAGCCTCCAGAGAAACTTTCAAAGCCCATTCGTTTATTTCAGGTTGGGTTTCTTGTCTCAATCTTAAACAGCAAGAAATAAGATTTAATGACTTCAGAGGTCGTGACTCCTTTGTCATACAGTGCCTTGATTTGGTGACCTGCTTCATTATGACCAGAACTGTACTACTTGTTTATTCCCCGAGCACTGAAACTTAAAATGATCTCCTTCTCACTTTCAACCTTATAAACACAGCATTTTTTATTAATCATTATGAAATGAAGACATAAGCTATTTAAGTACTTTGTTGAAGTTCACAATATCAAAGGCGTGTTATACTGCGTGATCCAGTTTACAATTTAGAACTACAATGAAAAACATACTTTTCTCACAGTCATTTCTATTGGAAGAGTGCATGAAGGTAGTATACAACCTAACAAGCAGGTATCTGCGTTAGAAAAGAAGGAAACTGTCACAAAGTTTCTATTTTTAAAAGTAATTAAAAAATTAATTTAGAAACTTCTTAATCTGTTGAAAGGTAACTTTTCATCAGAAATTACTGGACGTGTGGAATCACCCCTGCTTTATGTGTTTATTAGTAAAGCACATCAGCAAAAGATTGGTGTTCAAAAGTGGTTACAGTAATTACAAGCAAAAGGTAGTTTGCCTGATTCTCGCTGTTTCAGAGAGAAGTGTAGCTGGTAATATTCCATGACTCACAGAGGCTCCACTTGAGCCTCATAGGCAGTGTGAGCAAGTAAGCTCAGCTCTGTTCTGTTCATTACCCAGACTTATATGTACATTACTTTTCTCAATGTGTCCTTGCCCCATATCTGGAGTGCATCTTATGCCCACTGATCAGCTCCCTTTGATCCTGACCTTCAGGAGAAAATCATTGCTCACACTTCATAGCTAGAGCACTAGTTTGTATTACTATGGATTCAATAAGACCTCAGAAAAAATTAGGTTGAAAGAGGCCTCTGGAATTCAGCTAGTCAGTCTCACAAGCAAGTTTAACATGACAGTTGCATCCAACTACTCTGGGCTGTGTCATACCAAGTTTTGAAGGTCTCCATGGATTGAGATGCTTTAGCTTCTCTGGACAACCTGTGGCTGACTACTTTCATTGTCCACAGATCTCCTTAAAACCAGTCAGAACATTCCCTGCTGTAAACCACGTGAGATGCCCCTGGTCCTTTAGCTCTGTAGCTCTGAGAAGAATCTGGCTCCATCTTGACCTAGCTTCATGCAGAGGAGGGCTGTAATTAGCTTGCTCCTGGGCCAAACAAACCCATTTCCCTTGTCCTCTCCTCAAATGTCTTCTGTCCCGGACACCTAATCAACCCTCTGGCCCTTTACTAGTTTCACCCCAATTTGCCTGCATCAGGAAGTCTAAAATCGGACACAAATATTAGAGTAGTAACCTTGTCAATGCCAAATAGAGGAAAATAATCTCTTCCCCACTTGTACCAGTGCATGGGCTGCTCCATCCCAGGTCCATTGTGGCATCAAACATGATATCCTTGATGGTGTGGGGAAGATGTGTTATTGCAAAAATCCGGGGCTCTTAGGCTGTTTGTGTGTTATGAGTTTACATACTTGTGAGGCACAACAAAAGTGCTTAATCCACTACCATAGACCACGATAGGAGCAGGCATTAGGTGTAACCAACCATGAGCCCCATGGCGTGAGCACTTATTGCGTCCAATAATTGTTTTGCAAATTTGTAACTTGTTTTTCACCTCTAGTTTAGCTGAGTCATTCCCAGAATGCTTTTCTAGTTAGCCAAAGTAACAGAAGCGAGCAAGGATTTTACAAGGGTAAGAAGACCCTCACTTTGAAAGGCCTTTCTGCTCTGCAGCAGTTCGTAATTTCACCATGATCACAAACTACACAGTTCCTGTTAGCCCATTCCTTCAATTTTTTGCAGGTTGTCCTGTATTATCTGCTTTTGCATCCTGTGTTATCAATTCTTCCCCAAAATCTGGCATCAGCTTGATGAGATAATATTCATACAAGGGTCATTGAGGAAGACGTTCACATTTTGAAACTTTGAGCAATATTACAAAAAACTGCTAGCGATGCTACTCCCTAGGCTCGAAACTCATTATTTTGCTCACTTTGAACAGGGTACCCCTTTGAAGTAACTAATGTAATACTGTATTCAAACTCTTAGTAACATCAATGTAAACAGCATTCTTTGTTCTCCATATTTTTGCATAAAACTGTAACCAATTTGTCCTTAAAACAGGTAGATCAAGGGCTATAGATCCAGAGATTGGATATATTTCTGGTGTTGGAAAGTCCAGTCCAGCTGTTCCTGATTGCCTTCTTGTCCTTTTGTGTTTGGAGATGGGTTCTGTGAGGACCTTTTTCTTGGTTTTCCTAGGGACAGAGGTTAAACTGAAAATGCCTGGCCTGTGTTTTCCAAGATCCTTCTCTAACATTTCCCTGTCTCCACTCATTTGGAATTTCTGCTGATTAAATTGCTTTTCAAAGTTGATAGAGAATAGCCTTTCAGTGACTAGAGGAGCTCTATGAACACACTGGATCAACCCTGCAGGTGCATATATTTATTAAAAAGGCAAGAAAATGAACATTCTTTTTGCTGTCATCGAAAAGGCAGAAAACACCCTGGCATGGTTAATGCCAAGGTTTAGTGGCTGTCGTTATAGACAAGGAAAACTGACTCTTCTAGTACAGCTTTCCTTCTGTGCAGGGCAAACAAGCTTCTTCATTGCCAGCCCTTGCTCTATTTGCATAATTTTGTACGCATTCAAAGGCACAGATAAGTTATTCTTTAACATGGGTTATTCTTGGGAATGTATTCATCTCTCCTGCTTTCACCACTGAAGCAAGTCTCATAAGACTGTGAAACTTGACGATACCCAATTATACAGAATTATACAGGATTATACAGAAGCAGCAGTTAACAGAACTCCATGTGTTTTTGGACCCCAGATCTCGCAGCCTGAACCTCAGCTGGCTCTTCCTTTTGTCTAGTGAGAAGAGCTGCTCAGGCCTTACACATTTTTGTACAAGAGAATGAGAATAGTGTTTCAGACAGTCAGGAATCATTCCTGAAAGAGAAAAAGGATAACTGTCTAATATCATTATGATTGACTAGTCCTCTTCTAACCAAGATATTTTTGATTTACGTGAACTGCAGTTGAAAGTCTCTAGAGAAAGCAAGGTCATAATAAGGGCTAAATTTTATTTTAAAATCAGCTAATTAATGCAATAGTTTCCTGGACTTTCCAAAAGCTGGAAAATGGCATTTTAAAAACAGTGTGATCTCTAAAATGATAAAATGCTTTTAAGTAAAGCTTTTTTGGTAATATAGTCTTCCAGGAATTTTATTAAAATATGAATAAACCTCCAGCTGAGTCTTTAGTCTTTGCAGCCTGATGAAAACATGATTTATTAAAATATACAAGGTATTGAAGGATACTGTTTTAAATAAAGTTCAAAAATTGTCAGAGTTTTTGGAATCTCAAATGGAGCTTCAGGCAGAGACAAATATTATGATAAAGTGTTTTGTAAATGGTTTTATATTTCCATAAGTAAGTCTGCTGCATATTTTTTTAACAGAAAAGATTGAATTAATATATCTTTAAAAAGTGTGTATGTTGTCTACAGTTGGATTAGACAGTGTTTGTTTGTCTGGACCATTATTAGTATTAGTTTCTCCTGTATAATTGTCAGTAGATAAAATTGAGAGCCCCAAACTTTTCATATCATGAACTGTCTGCTACCAGTCTCAAGCCCCCTCACCTCCCCTGGGACAGGCTGGAGAGAAGAATTAGAGGAAAAAAGGTAAAGATCATGGGTTGAGAGAACAACAATTTAGAGGAAAAAACAATGCGATAACAAAACAAACAGTAACTGCAACAATACTACGGAGGGTACAAGAAAGAGACAAACGATCCTCATGGAATATCCCTGAAAATACCCAGCTGTTCTCTGCTGCCATGCTATGCCAGCCTGAAAGAGAGCCTTCCCGCCATCCCTAGAAAATGATGTGACGTTGTAGAGAATAACTTTTAGATCCTGGCTACATGGAAATTGCCCCCTCCTGGCTACTGCAAAAATTCACCCTATCCTGGCTGGACACAGTATATTTTCCTAACACATAATGAAAATACTTGCTGTTTCTGTTGACTCTATCATCAGACTTGACCACCCTCCAGCATCAGCAAAGAGTCAAAGCTCATGCTTGAATACATGTACTATTGCCACAATTTGATTTCACTTCCTTAGAAGAAAATTCCATGATTTCCTGTCAAAACATAAAGCTAAGTTTTTCGAAACTGCTGCATCTACCTTAATGTTATGTCTCAACAGAGCAGTGGTATTAGAATCAAAGATCTCTGAAGTCCACAGTGGCATCAGCTAAAGAATATATTTCCTTTCTTTAAAAAGGAGAGACAAAACAACAATAACAAAAAAAAATTCCCAAAACAGGCCTCCCAAACATTGACTGGCTGTGGCGTTGCATCCCCAAAAAGCAGCCGAAAGCCCCAGCATCACAAGGAAAGGCAGTCGGCTGTGCCGTGACGCTCGCTGGGCTGCGCTGGGGCAGGAGAGCAGGCAGGGGCAGTGTGGAGCTCGGGGCACAGAAGCTCAGCGGGAAACAAGGTGGAACGAAGAAATGTACGGACGCAGTCTGTGGTCTTCCAGGGAATTTATTAGGATCTTTGGGTGAAGGTCCAGGGGCAGCGGAGGGGGGCAGGAAACTGGGGACGGACGGAGGGGCTGAAAACCCACAGACTGCAAACCCGAGCACACAATGGCAGGGGACTATAAGGGAAGGGAAAAGGGGAGGAGCTAGCTCTGGAGAGCCAACCCGGGAAAGTCTGAGGGGAGAAGGACAGGGGTACAAGCCAATAGATTCACGACAGGGCAGGTACAAATTCAAAAAAACCAATGACATACAGGGCTAAGGAGAACAAAGGAGAAACTTCTGGAACACAATCCACATAGGGAGGGAGCGGGAGAGTGCAGAGACACGCTGCTACAATTGACTAAGTAAGATTCTAACCTACAGATGTTTCATCAGAAACCATTTCAATCAAAAAGACACCCAAACCAAATATCCTGCATAAATTACTGGGATTTGTCAAAGTGATAGAGTAAATCAGGATATTTTGTCATGTCGAAGTTAGGAGAATAACATGGAATAAACTCCACTATCCTTATAATTTTGAAAATATTACCCAGAACAATGGCCTTATATCTTATGATAAACTGGTATAATAACTCAGAAAATACAAGCTGACCCATTGAAATATTAAACTTCTCCCTTGGAACTTTTTCATGGGGAAAATAATATTTATTCTTTTGTGACTCTATTAAAGTGTAATTAAATTCTGTATTTTAAAAAACAAAAATCTATCATTGATCTTTCTGAGGAAACGAAGTCCACATTTCTTTAACTTCATCAGTGATGAGGGCTTTTCTCACTGCTTTGCCCAGAAGGCCATAACAACTCCATTGACAACATAAATGTACATTTCAATAGGAATTTCAAATATAGATTATAAGTAAGGTCATCTGGTCCATAATGTAAACAGGTTTCTGCATATTAGCTTTGCCAAGGCACAGTCAAGGTATTAAACCTCCTCTGAAATTAATACTGAGAAAAGTCACAAAGTGTATACCACCTCAGTGAGACCAGTAATAACTAAATTCTGTCTTTCCATATACTTAGAATATAATTGTGAAGAACATCCATATACACATTTGCATGTATTTCAGGAATGTAGAGTGTTTAAAGGAAGCTATCGCAACTCCTCTCTCTCATGCTTTTCTACCTTATATTTCTTTTGTTTCAACAGCCTAGTGGAAGCCAACATGATTGTGTTTGTCTGCCAAGTGGTTTGTCCCATGACTGAGCTCAACAAAATGCAGCCCCAGCAGAGTCTTTGTTCCTCTCTCGAGGTGCAGCCCTTTCCCTTACCTGCCCTCTCCTGTAGGTTACAATGATTCCTATAAAATCTTCTGCCATGCAGAGATTCCCAGCCTTTGCAATTACTTTGCAGGAGTTTCCAGAGGGATGTAGCCTTTTTTTTCCCCACTAGATTAATGGGTGTAGCACAGTGAAAGTGGATCTGATGTCAGATGTTACCCTGTTTGACCTGGGACCAGCAGCACTCAGAAAAAAGCTCCTCAAAGTCATTTGGAGGCTTTATCACTTGGCCACTGCAACAGTTATTACCCTAAAAATTTCAAATCTCAATCTATAACTGACTTTCAAATCCTCACAAACTGTCTTTCAACCCAAATGAAATTGAAAGTCTGTTATAATCCTCAGGCAAATAGGATTGATAAGACTGTGTCAGCATCTCCTTTTCCCCTAACTGTAAGATTTCTTCACTAAAAGATGATGTGGTTTTATTTCACAACAACCAATGCCTTGAGCTGGCTGTTGCTTCATATACAAATTAGACTGAACTAAAAAAAATCCTTCTTTTTCTGTACATCTATTTATTGCTAATAAAATACAGGTGTAAGTAATAGTGGAGAACCTAAATTTTTGTTCATTCGGGCATTAAATGCTATAAAAATTGAATGACCTTCAAAGCTTTTCATGTAGGAAAATTACTCTGATTTTGTGCACACATATCAAGAGAAAATGGGTTTCTAATCTGGACTTCCTAGCATAATCATCCACATCAAATACCTAGTTATGCTTTTTGGGTGATAAGTCTTCTACTTCCATTATTGAATGGCCAAATAATGTGACTTGCATTGAAAGAGAGGAAAAAAGGACTGTCTCCTCAAGTGCTGGATGTTGGTTTGGATCCAGTAACATCAATGCACATTACTCAAATACACTGAGCAGAATGGGATGCTAGCACCAAAGGAAGAAGAGAATATAATCTTCTTTATTCAGAGATCCATTTTTTTGTTTTTTTTTTTTTTGAAGGACAGAAGTTATTCAAAACGCTGGAGATGCATAAGGCATTTTGAGAGGACAGAATTCTCTTATTGGAATTTGGAAGTAAGGTACATCATATTTTCAAGAAAACATTGAAAAACAAATCAGATGTACCTTCTCTTGTCTAACAACATTCGAGTATATTTTAATTGGTTTTCTTGCATCTTTGAAATTTTTCAGGTGTGTAAATATTTTACTTTTAAAGAAAAAATATTGTTTCTAATAATGTATATTGCACGGTTGATGACCAGGATAGCCAAGAGTTTACATGCATAGAAACCAAGCAGATTGTGAGTATTTCTGTGATGGAATTAGGATGAATTTAGAAAAGTGAGGGAATATTAATAATCCTTTGTGTTTATTGCAGATGCAGCCACAGAAAACATAGATTAAGGGGAGTATCTACAGGATCTTTCTCTCTCCTCCATTTCCTTTTCATGGGTGGTACAATTCTCTGCAAAGCCACAGTGAAAGAGAGCATTGTGGGCCTGGTAGAAGGTCTGCTCGCTGTCCAGAGCACCCACATGCTTCTCACAAGCGTGGCAGGACAATAGCAGCTCTGTAACCAGAGCACTGAGGAATTTCTTGTCCTCTTTATCTGCTTCTTCACATCCTGACCTTGTGTGGTTTTCATGAAAATATCCATATGGTGATGACAAGCTTAGCTTTATGAAGCAAGATTTGCACCCTTTTTTACTCCTTGCTGAAAGCTCTCAGAGGGCCATGAAGAGAAAAAATGGCTTTGAACCTTAACAGGTCAGTCAAGATTTGCAAGTTATATTTCCTTTGCTCTTAAATTTACTTCTGGCTGAAACCATGCTTTTGTCATGCATAATGTTCATGTATATCTTGATGCAGGTATGAAAAATTGGTTTATAATTGAACCATTTAATTGAATAGGACAAGTAATTTTGAATAAGTAATTGTTTCCTTTCTTAATTAATCTATTTAGAATTTCTAATAAATAGTTAAAACTAGTCACTCATGAGTACACATTTTAAAAAATCAAAACCAAGACACATAGATGTCAATTACATTAATTTCTGAGTCAAATACCAGTGCTTAATATATGTCTTAGTCTGGGCCTAACTGCAACTGACATGGGTTCATCATAACCCCGCCTTAAGATGATCACAATTTGTCCATGCAATATCTTTACAGGAAAATCTGATAATCTTTAAATTGGAATTAACACAGCCTAATTAACACAATAATAAAAGGTAATAAATCTATATTTATAGAAATATTATATTAACATTTATTATATTATATTTATAACATAAATTTTATATTGTGTTAAGTTAACATAATATAAAAGACATGTTGCTAAAGCAAAGTTGTTCTCTCCACATCCTCTGTGGCTACAGAAATGTTAAGCCTTTTCAAAATCCTCCTTCTTTGATTAATTTTTATTATATGCACTTGTGTCTTTTTTGTTCTGCTTAAAAATGAAATGCAATATGGTGAATGTGAGAAATATCCACTTAAAGGCCCTGAGGAAGGTGGTAGAA
The DNA here is from genome assembly GCA_013397955.1 of Grantiella picta. Lineage (NCBI taxonomy): Eukaryota > Metazoa > Chordata > Aves > Passeriformes > Meliphagidae > Grantiella > Grantiella picta. Next base: position 1,929,157 of record VZRM01005556.1, read on the forward strand.
AAGCTTACCAAACCATTTTCAATCTATTACCTGCAGTCCTGGGCAGCCAGGGAGGACCCAGGTGACTGGAAGTTGGCAAATGTGGTGTCCAGTGACAAGAAAGCCAGGAAGGAAGATTCAGAAAATGACAGGCCTTCCAGTCTGATCTCAGTGCCAGGGAAGGCAATGCAGCAGATCATCCTGAGTGTCATCGTGTAGCAGTTACAGCATGACAATGAGATCAGGCTCAGCCAACATGGTTTTATGGAAGGCACCTCCTGCTTGACCAACCTGTCTCCTTCTGTGACAAGCTAACCTGCTTGTTGGATGAGGGAAAGGCTGTAGATGTGTCTACATGGCTTCATCAAAGACTTTGTCACTGTCTCACTCTCATTTTCCTGGAGAAACCAGCTCCTCATGGTTTGGATGGGTGCATTGCTGGCTGAGTTAAAGACATGCTGGGTGGCTGGGCCCAGAGTGTGTGATGAATGGAGTTAAATCCAACTTGTGTGCAGTCACAAGTGGTGTTCCCTGGGGCTCGAGGTTGGGAACAGTCTATTTTAATACCTTTATCAATGATTTGGATGAGTTGGGCAGGAGTGTTGATCTGCTGGCGGGCCAGAAGGCTCTGCAGGGGGATCTGGACAGGCTGGATTGATTGACCAAAGCCAGTTGGATGAGGTTTGACAAGGGGAAGTGCTGGGTCAGAAGTTTGGGTCACCACAACCCTGGACAAGTGTAAAGGCTTGGGAAAGAGGGACTGGAAAGATACTGGGGGTGCTGGTCAAGAGCAGCTGAACTTGAGCCAGTGTATGCCCAGGTGGCTGGGAAGGCCAATAGTGTCCTGGTCTGGACCAGCAATCATGTGGCCAGTGGGAACAGGGCAGTGACCTGTACTGGGCACTGATGAGGCCACACCTCAAGTCCTTTGTCCAGTTCTGGTCCCCTCATGACAAGAAGGACATTGAGGTGCTGGAGAATGATCACAGAAGGGAAATGAAGATGGTGAAGGGTCTGGAGCACAAGTCCTATGAAGAGCGGCTAAAAGAGGTTGTTTATCCTGGAGAAAAGGAGGCTCAGGGGGTACTTTATCATGGTCTACAACTACCTGAAAGGAGGGTGTAGCCAGGAGGGGGTCGGCATCTTCTCTGAAGTAAAAAGTTATAGAAGTGGAAATGGCCCCAACTTGTGCCAGGGTAAGTTTAGGTTAGATATTAGGAATATTTTCTTCACTGAAAGGATTTTCAAGCATTGAAATAGGCTGCTTGGCAAGTGGTTAGAACCAGCCCTGGAAGAGTTCAAAAGGCATGTAGATGTGGCACCTGGGGACATAGTTTAGTGGTACTAGCTTAATGATTGGACTAGATGTTCTTGGAGTTCTTTTTCAACCCTAATGATGTTACGTTTCCATGATTCCATGAAACAGAAAATAATTTTCTCTCCATGTTTCTGGAAAGCAAAAAGCAGAGGGCAAGTAAAAATTTCATTAGCAGTGTGTTTATTTGAAACTAGCAAGGGAGATAATAGAACACCAGCTCTTCAGTATTCCATACTAAACCCAAGGCAAACAGAATGTTTAGATGTCATGCAAAGCAGGCAGTAATGGTTTATACATACAAACAGCTTATTGTAGAGTGCATCTTGGTTGATCCATGGAAATTGCCCATGTGCCTACTTTAAACTTTCAGTAAATACTAAATAATTCAAATCAGATTAACCCTAAAAGTGGACCTAGGATTTATCCTTAGTCTGTTATTGCTCCTGCTGACTTTCAGGGTTCTGCCGATGAGCTCTGGAAAATTCTTTGCATTAAAATCCAAAATCTGTCTTTTTCCAATAGAAGGATATCAAGGGAGAGACAACTTGGAAAATTATGGTACATTTTAATGGAATGGGGCAACAATTACTGTAACACATGGTTTTGTTCCTCAGTGTATTGCAGCCAAAACTCAAAAACACTGGAAGCTGAATAGGATTGTTTGGGATATGACCTTTCAGTAAACTTTGCAGAGGGTGTGCTAAACTACATCAGGAGTATATTAGAAAACATCTGAGGTGTTTTTTAAATTCAGTAAATATTTTTACCAGATAGACACACCATAATGTTTTATTTCATTAAGACTCAGTAAATAAATGACATCAACTCCTATAGCTCTCTCATTAATCATGAGAAGCTGTGATCAGATTATTAGTTTTTTGAATCACACTTTCTGCAGGATGTTTCTGTATAATTTCAGATGACTGCACAGAACACAGGGGTGCAGGAGACCTGTGTATTGGGGTGCAAATTATGGATTAAATGCAAGGTTTTTATGAAGCTGATTTGGAGTCTAGATCGACAAAAAGGCAGGGAAAATTTTCCTCTGTGGTTGATGTCCATTTGCAAAGCAGGCTGTGGATAGGCTGCTGAACAGACTGGTGATGTGTGTCCTGACTACCAGAGAATGCCCTGGTGGGAGTCTGCAGCATACACTGTCATGTAACTCTTATTTTTCCCACCATTTATTAATTTTCTTTCCTGCCTTTCCTTCATGGACACTCAATTGTTTCATCTTTGTCTAGTGCTCCATACTAACAAAAATTCTCCTTGGCCAAATGAGTGAAAAAAGCATTTGAAAGCTACTGTGTTGATTGCAAAAGCTGTGAGGCAGATAAAAATCCTGCAGAGGGGTCTTCATTTTTCATCCTTTAGCAGGATTTGGACTTGGGTAAGTGTCAGGAGTCTTTCTGCACTGTCCTCATTGGATATCATTGTGGTTTTGAAACAGATTTCCCAATATTTCAACATACCACGTGTTGCTTTAGCACACACAGACTAATCTCTTTCCACAGGAAATTTTTAGACAGAGTTTAGCATCATTGTGATTTTCCTATCTAAATAGGGATATTAAGACCTCTCTAAAAAATCAACAGCTTTTACTTTCTCTCTTTTGTTTATCAAAGTAGTGTCAAACAGAAGAATGTTGTGGTGGACACATCAGTCTGTATTCACAACCTAAATCTTATTAACAAAATAGTTGTCATTAAACTCTACAAGCAGTCAAAACGTATATGAGGCAGACATGCATGACAGAATGCAACCACAAGTATTGTGTGATTCTGATAACTTTTGCTGCAGCTGGGATGGTTCTAGATGGTAAGTACTGGTGTTTTCCATCAAATCTTAGCCCATATAAAGAGGCTCTGACTTTGGCTTCCTAGAGAAGGCAACCCAAGGTGTGACCACATAAAGCTTTCTTACCTTTCCAATGGGCAAATGAATAGATCAACATAGTGGCTGTTTAGAAAGTAATCTCTTACATAATTTTTCTAGTCATTGTCTTGCCCTGGAAAGGTTGTTTAGGATATATTTTGTCAAGTTTAAAAGTGTTTTTATGTACACTGTAGTGACAGCACAAACTAGCCTTATAATTGCTCCAGGGCTTTTCAAAACTGCTATGGAAAATAATACTTCACTGAATGAATATTTTGCTGAAAATCTCCCTTCCACTAAGGTAAGTCCAGTGGCACAACACAAATACAGACATTTTACAGATGTATGCATGAGGTACGTAGGAACATTAGCAGAGGTGAACTTTCACTTGTTATCAGTATCTTGTCAATTGCTTGGAATAACAGGACACCCTGTTACACGGTGATCTCCTTTCCATTTCCAGTTTATAAAATTATAGATTATCATGTGTCTTTGATAACATAAGCTGTACAAGAGAGATAAAAATTAACTGGAAAGAACTTACAGGCAATATGTAAAAAGGTAACACATAACTGGTTTCTATATCAGCAGAAATGGACCAAATTTTCATTGTGGAATTTCTCAAAACATACACATTTCCACAGCTAGGATTTTTTTTTTTTCTTTTTAATTGGGAGTGAATCCCACGAACTAGAGTCAAAGAAAAGGTGATTTATTTGGTTTTGATGGAAACTACACTGCAGTTACTTTTTTACTATTTGTAATTGATAATAAAAAGTGTCTTTTTAGGTGCACTGTGCAGACAAGAAAAGTACAGGCTGGCTAGTAGATTGCTTTTGCAATAAACTGTTTGATGTACTCCTGGTTTTAAAGGAGAAAACATCTTCTAATTCAAATATAGCTACTTACCCAGGCTTATCACTTTACATATGCTCTTTTGAGAACTTACATATCTGTAGAAATCACCCATGGCAGCATTACCAATTTTATAGAGAAAAATCAAATATTAATAACACAGTTGATGAGATCCTGATGCTCCCTTAGGAGTCTCACAGTATCCAAGGAAGACTTTCAGGATCCAAATAAGTCACCAACCATAAAGGTTGTCTATTGTAAAGCCATTTAAGTAATTACAAAATTTAACAAAAGCAAAGCAAAATAATTTTTTTCTCACAAATAGTGGGAAACAGTAAGGTCAGCAGGGTGTGCAGGTCTGCTTAGCCCTCAGCCTAGATTCTCACAATATGTTTGTGGTAATTAGAATATCTTATTAAAACTAATTCCCTTCCAGATCTCCCACAGAAATTCTCCAAGCAATAACTATAGTCTTGCCAAAGCAAATTCCTAAATTATATCATTCTCTGTTGGGCAATCCCCTAAAGATATTATCTGATCAATATTGAAGAATCCTACAAATTAAATGGAAATATGTTAATATTTTAAAGCTCATCAGGTTTAGAAATCAGTCAAATCAGTTTTTCACTTGTTTCTGAAACATTCCCTTCAGATTTTGGCATGCTTTCCTGACATTGCTTATCTCCCATGGTGCACTGAGTTTTACATATTTCATATTTTTAATTGCCAGTTTTTCAGTATTTATTTTATTATTCTTTCTTGTATGTAGACCTTTCATTTTGGCTCATTTCTCTTGTCTGTAATGAATATTTTCCTGCTGCTCCATCTGTCATCTCCAGAGGTCATTAATGTAACAGTCCCTGTTATACTCTCCAAAATCTATTAACACAATGTAAATGAGTGATACAAATATAACCCACACTCACAAGCATCCTGTACTACTTGGATAACAGAACGAGCCAGCAGGGCTTGCCTGAGGACCATTCCATGGCCAGAGGGAATTTCCCAACCCTTGCAAAGTAGTCTTCCCTCCCTATTCATTCTAGAAGCTAAGTCTTACAAGAGGAAGAAGACAAAACTGTTCTTAAGCCCCAAATGAGCATTTTCCATCCATCCTCCCATTTTTCTGGTTCTCTAATACACTTTTTAACATACGTTTAACTCTCTCCAATTAGTGTCGTGTTTTTTCCGTGACATAATATCTTTCACTCTGGTACCATAACTGTCAGCAGCATCGCAGAGATCTGTGTCCGGCTTAAAATCAGTACATGCCCCACTGCTTTTCAGGCTGTCTGTCTGATTTCCTTTGCTTTAATCTTGTCCAGTGGTCCACAGAGAACTCATCTCATCTTGCTGCTGCCCACACCCTCCCTGTGTATGCTGTGTCAGCTTCAGCAAATGCTTGCATATTGCCCTAATCTTGCCTATTGCCCTTGCATATTGCCCCAATCTCTCTTAGAATATCTGGTTGTTTTTGTTTTCCCTAAGAATATGAAAGTTATTTTAGATTGCACTGCTCAATATCTTTTATTCTGATCTAAGATCCAACCTAAAACTCAATCTGTCTGCTTTCTATGGTGAGTTGTCTTCTTGCAGCATTTTGGTACATCAGTCAACTTAAGCAATGTCTTCTTCCAGAAACTTCTGTTTGTGCTGAGTGACATTTCACTGGTAATTTAATTTCTTTGTTGAGACTTAATTCTGAAGATTGATGAACTAAGTATTCCAAACTGTGTTGCTTCATTATTAAGACTACCACGAAATCAGACTAGATACAAGGATTTGTTTCTCTCCTGCCTTTTCCCACCCTCCCCATACACTCCAGCTGGCTGATTCCTTTTCTTTAAGGAATCAGTGTCAAGCTTTGTACTTAAATCAGTGATTGAACACAGTCATGGTGGTGAGCATTTCCACATGTCCATGGAAACTTTGTGAATCTTTTGATAAGATGTTTTGGGGAAGATGTGGTAAAAGTTCTCTACAGCTATATCTTAATACACGCATACAGAACACAAATACCACCTCCAAGGCTGACTGGGGCAGCAAATTCCATTCACACTCAAAACAATATAAGCTACATGTAATTTCAGTTGTTCACCAGAGTCTTTGCTGTACAAACCAGAGAAAGATCTTTACAACATAACCTGTAACTGTACTTGCAAATTGCTTAGAAACAGTAGAGTGATGAGAATCCTTTTTGTTTGTTTTTATTTTGATACCACAGAAGATCAATAACTATAATAGCAAATACTGCTTTTCCACTTGGAGTCATATCAATAGAATTCCAGTGGGTTCATTTCTTTGGCCTAAAGTTTATTCATTGTTTGTATAATGTTTTGAGGCACATAATGGAAATTATATTCATGGGACAGAATCCTGTCTTGCCTAGGTACTGTGAATAATGAAAGTATATTGTTACCTGAATTACTCTCATCATCATATGAAGCAATAACTTGATAAAATAAGAAGCACTGCTTTCCATGAGAAGTCAACTTTTATTTCAGTGCAAAAAGCGTGTATCAACTGAAGCAAACCCTTTACCTATTTGCACTTTGAAACCCAGCAAACTGGGCTGGGAAATTTCCTAGGATTCATTTTGTTCATTAGGTCTGGTTTTCTGGCACTTGAAGTGGAATGCAAAGGACTTATGCTGTCCTGACATGCTTTAACATTTTCAGTTTTATGCTTTCAAAATTAAAAAAAAAAAAAAGACAAAATAAAACATTGAAATTCGCCAGCTAGGATGATATTTAGGGCTAAGATTCCTACTAGTAGGAGCAAGCTGGCTTCCTATTCTTATCATCTGGTGAAACATGTTATAGTTTTCTATAAACTCTATTGATCTTTTTCCCCACTTCTGACTGCAGCCATGTTATTTACCAGCTCCCTGTTCACAAATTTTACATGAATGGTCAAAAAATATCAAGTCACATTAGGGAAAGCCAGCATCACCTGAGTACCTCTCACCTCTTGCCTTTTTCAGTGATAAAGCTGAAATCATTGACTGCCCTACTTGCCTGCAGTACAAGAGGATAGAGCTCGTAGTGAAGTCCCTTAATGGGTCAGGCCATTAGAGTGCACAACTCAGTGCATTCAGGCATGCATCTCTCATACTAATTGTATCCAATCAAATAACAAGATCACGATAGACTCTAAATCATTTAGGCTTGTTAAAATGCCACTGCTAAGGCTCTTTGTGTCATTTTCAGGGTGTAGCTGCTTCATGCTGTTATATGCTCTAGAAATAAAACAAGAAGGGGATAAATATAAAATTCCTTTTGCATGTTTATAAAAAAATGTAATTCGTTTTCTTAGTAGTTGTTTTATTTCACCTGTATAATTATGTCTTTTATCTTAAAGTGAACAGTGCTGCTCTATGGGGTATTATTGTGTTGTGAGTTTTTTTGTGTGTTAGTTTGATTGTTTCTTTCTTCTTTCTGTTGTGGTTCTGTTCAGAGAGCTGCAGCTCTGAGTTGCCAAGAAACTCACAATGCATTCTTTGCAGGTGCAGGACTCTGACCTACTCTCTTCCTCGAAACTACTTCAGCTGCCTCTGAGGGTCAGAAGGTTCACATTCCCTATATCGCACCCCAAAGGAATTTGATTTGTTTAAATATTTTTGTGATTAAATCAAAATGTATGATACTATATTCAAACCTCCCCCATTGAATAAATCCACCTCATCCTCTTCTTGCCTCCTACAGCCACGTGCCTGCACCTCTGACAGACCAGGTCATGTCAGGTAGCACAAGTGCTGAGCAGTGTCCTTGAGCAGAGATAAACTCCATTACCTTCTCAGCAGTCTTCCTGCATTTACTGTAGGCAAGAGTTCAAGTGCCTCAGCAGAGAACAGAGTGAAGCTAACAGCTGAATGGTAAAATGCTGCTAGCACTTTGCCCCCTTTCTCCTGCTGGTTCAAAGAGCTGAAGGGACAGACATGGTCACATCTCCATTAGACACACTGAAGTTGATTAAAATGTTGCATATTCTGGTCATTGCACACTAGATTATTTTTAAAAGTGCTATCTACATAACCTTTTTGAATAATCACTATCAGACAATAAGCAGTCATTAAAATATCCAAAAGATAAATTGTGAGTACAAATTTCTTAAAACTGTAAAGGTGACTTACCTCCCAGATTCTTTTTATTTAACCATAATGACAAAGCCACTCTGCTGATTGTAAAAGATTCAACTCTAAATTTTGTAAATCTGTATTAGTAATAATGCTCTGGAAAACAGAAATCCAGGGGGAAAATAATGTCCCTGATGTCTAAAACATAGTGTTTCTAATTTTTTTTTCTTAATCACATGTTGGGTCCTCAGTATTTCTATAATAACTTTTCAGTATAGGGGTAAAAGAGTAGCTGTGATGTAACTTGGACTAAAGTCTTCTCTTAGGTAATATGTAAGTCGAATTTTGCCAGTACAAGGGAATATATATCTAGTTCTATGTATAATGAGAACTATGTACATATTCATGTGTTATTTCTAAATATATTTTTGTGGGCATATTTCAGCACATAAAAAAGAAATTTAAATACAACAGACACAAACATCCTCATAAAATATGGAAGTATCCACCTACCAAGTGTGTAAAGTGAAAAATCAGAGTTTAGAAACAGATACTAGTTTCCAGCCTCTCAGGCACTGTTAGCAGGCATGGGCTGACTCTCTCAGCCAGAATGAATTTTGGTTTTGTGCACAAGCTGTAAATCAAGCAGTGGGTTTTTTAATGTGACCATGTCCACCTCTCTGAAAAGCTGTGAGAGCATCGGGCACTGTCCTGCCCATTCAGTGCTGGTGTGAGGGTTGTTTGCAGTAAATCATGTTGGACTGTGTGAAACACAGGTGTAGGGGTGGCAACGAGAAAGTACTACTATTCCAAAGAACAAAAAATACATTTGCCCATAAAAGTCACTGTAGAAAGGAAATTAATATATTTAAGAGAAAGCAAAGCCACCAATATATCAGCTGCTAGTAGGGCACTTGAGGGCTCCTCCTGTGTGTTAGACTGATTTAGTGAGAACTGAACATGTTTTTGTATCCCTGGGTTTTTTTCTTTTCCCTCCAATCCTTACCTCTTTTATCACAGCCCTTTCTCTTTGTTAAATTGATAGCAAGTTCCTGCGAATTGGAAGATGCACCAAATTGTTCAACTACTGCAAGTAACGCTCAGTGTTTACAAATTATCTTAGAGTTCTTAGATTAATATGCATAATCTGTGAAGACTGTTTCTCCAGACAAGTTTTCTGTCATGACCTTCTCACTGCAAGTTTTATGTGGCACTGCTGCAGACCCTCAAGCCCGAGGGAGGTGACAGCACTCCCCCAGAACCCAGCAGCACCAGCGCTGACACGATGTGCATCCGCAGCTGTCAGGGATGGCTGGAGGCAGGCAGCCTCCTTGGGCAGTGTGGTTGTTGTGTCTCCTCCTTGCTGAGATTTCATGTGAGCCTGCCTTGAAAATGCTGACATACCAAAGGTGATTCTCAGGATACACAGACAAAAACACCCTCGCAAAAACCCAGCAAACTTCCTCTGTGACTCCATGTTATCATCCAAGATTTGTTTGGCACAGACTGATAATTTGTAATAAACAGGAAAATTATGAGTCAGACCTTATCTAAGATTGTGACATGACTTAACACATATCAAATAAATCATATTGTTGCTGTTCTTAGGCATAACATACAGCTGGGTGTACTAAAACACAGGTAAAGTAGAACTTTAGGGTTTTTTTTTCAAATTCAGAAATTTTAAGACCAGAAAGTATCATTGTACCATCTGTCTCCTTATCCCCTGCATTTCATCTGATTCCCACTCAACGGAAGGTATTAAAGTTTTTTGTAATGAAGAGTATGCTTGCATTGTTACAAATGTTTGAGTTAGTAGCTTGAAAAGCCATCATACCCCCAGTTAACATACTGATCCGAGTCCATTGCAACACCTTAGGTTTGCCACTTCATAGCACATCTGCAGCCCATTGATCTGAATTCAGGATTCAAAACCCACAAACCAATCCTTCCAGACAAAAGTGCATGATTTCTCTAAATGTCCTATGTGTCACACCTGCAATCATACACATAAGCCCAACAACACATTTTCCAGAAAGAAATAACTCCTCACTCAAATATAGAGAATCCCTCACTTTTATTGGTAGATTATTTTACTGGATAATCAGCATCCTTTAAAAATGCTGTATTAGTCATTTGAATGCCACTGGCCCTAACTAGCTGCAATTCACTCTTGATATGCACTTCACAGGTAGTTTAAAGAGCTCTTTATTTTCTGGTAGTTTGTCCCCCTAAAGCACTTGCACACCATAATCAAGCTGTCTCTTCACTGATATGGTGAAGTAAATTGATTAAGCCCTGTATGGCTCCAACAAAAAAAAAAACAAAACCCACAAACCAAAAACCCAAACTACTTCCCTGGCTCTCAAGTGTGATTATTCACCTTCTCTGATTTTCCACCTATTGTTAAAGCTATGGGGAAAAAACCTTGACATAATATTCATGGACAGTGATATCATATTTCACACCTACAGGTTTATGTGCCTTCTTTTTTTCTCCTGGCTTTTTGTTTCCCTGCCTATACATGTAAATATCACCCCAGAATCTAAGTCACAGAAGTTCACACAAAGTTATTTGTCTCCTATGACCTTTAATCCTTCCAAATCACTGCTTTCAAAAATATACATGACCATTCTGTATAACACAGTGGTACGGTTTTTTTCCCCTAGATTATTGTCTCTTCTTGGAGTTTGGTGAAATTGTTTTGTTCTAATAACCTCAGTGTCCGTCAGCTGATCTGGCTTGATTTTATTGGGGATATTTATTTATTTATATTATTTTTCTGTATTGGGGATCGCAAATTGTGTGCAGTATCTCGGTGTAGACTAGTGAGTGCCAAACAAATGGAGACAACCCTTATTAGACTAATCATAACATCTTCCTGAATGACCATCCTATTTTAATATTTGCATTGAGGAATAGTGGAGCCAACTACACCCTCAACATATTTTGAGACAAAAAAACCTGGAAAGAGTGGTTGAAACATGAGAGGGTTTTGTTGACATTCAGATAGACCTGAACAAGCACGAGATTTGGAAGGACAGGAACCACATGAAATTAAACAAGAAGACATGAAAAGTTCTGCATGTTGGGAAGAATACCCTGGGCACCAGTAAATGCAATATGGTCCAGGAGACAGCTCAGCAGAGCAGGACCTGGGTGCTAGTGGGCAACAAGCTGACCATGAGAAAGCAATGCTCCCTCTCTGTAAAGAAAGCCAACAGCCTCCTGGACCAGGCAGATCTATCTTTTCCCTATCCAGCTCCTGCTATGCTGACTACAGTTCTGGACTCAATGTAAGAAAGAAATGAACTAACTGGAGCAAGCCACGTGCAGGGCCACAAAGATTAAGAGACTGGAGCATCTTTCCCGTAAGGAAAGAGAGCTGTAACTCTTTGCCCTGCAGAAGAGAAAGTTCAAGAGAGTCTTATCCATACAAATAACAGATAAGAAGGAGAGGAGAAGAGTGGGCTAGACTATTCCCAGAAGGAGTCACTAACAGGACAGTTAAAACACATTAAACTATATCTGAATATGAGGAAATACCTTTTTCACTGTGCGGGTGGTCAAACACTGGCACAGATTTTCTAGAGAGGCTGTGGAGCATTCTTTCTTGAAGGTAATCAAAATCCAGCCCTGCATCAGCTACTCTGACTGATTCTGCTTGACTAGAGAGATTGGACTGGAAGAGCTCAGGAAGCCCCTTTAATTCTAAATCATTCTGTGATTCTTCAATTTTAGCTTAAAGTTCCATCTTCTACCCTAAATAAATGATGTATTCTTTAATTTATAAGTATTTTCTTATCAAGATTATCATATCGTGTCTGCCTATATATTTTTAATTGACATTACATAAAGGTGGGACTTTATTTCTAGTTTATTCAGGTTAACCTTATTGTCATAGCTGAGGTGGGCAAAGGCGTGGGGTTAAGCACTTTCAGTTTATGAAGACCGGCTATGGCATTTCTAATCTTTCATAGGTTATGATCTTTTCAACAAAATACTGATGTCCTAAGCATATCTAACCTTGTGGTTTCTTTTCCTAATTTATATTGATGTAGAATGCAATGGGCACATATTAGTGGGATAGTTTTGGTGAAAGTGTGTGTGGGAAGGTTTTTTCTGTCGCAGTTTTAGACCCAGGATTAATTTTTCAGGAACAAAGTTTTTAATTTGCAGTTTTTTTAGATATAGGCATGACTACCTGATCACATTAGTGCTCCATGGGGGAACAGTGAGACACAAGGCACTCTGACAGAAATACACATTCTCCGTATAGGGCAGTAACACACACAGATTATCATCACTATACAGTTGTATTTATTTAGTTATTTAGAATTGTTTCACTCCCCACTGCATCCTGTAGATCCACTTTTGGAAGATAAAGAGAAGACTATAAGCACTAAGTTTGAATCTCCCAAAGCCAGTGTGTCAAGATATATACTAGATTAGAAAAGAATCTGAGTGGGAAAGGGTTTTTAAGTATTTTCTGATTACTCAAAAAAACCCCCAAACAGGTACATCTACTTTCAGAGTATCTCCAGCTATGTATGCTTGACTTATCTTCCTTTCAGCCTCAACCTACTCTCTGTAAACATCAGGGTAAAAGTTGACCTTACAATCTTGTTCCTAATCGCTCTCCCTGACACTTTGTTTCTAGATCCATTTGATAAGCCAAGCAAAACGCCAAGTGAATCTACTGACCTCCTCTTCTTTTCTTTCCATGTGGGAGCCAGGCAGTCTGTGTGATTTACAGTACTGCCCTCCCTGTTGTGGGTGCCGACCTTGCCATGCATTCTTTCCCTCCTCCTCCATTCCCCATCCCTAGCGCCAGCCCCGTGCACCACTTAGCCCTTCCCCCATCTGAAAAGACCTCCACACACTTAATTGGCTCTCTGGGTCTCTAAATTTCCCATCAGAGGAACTATCTTTTCTCCTTGTTTTATAACCCCAACCTTCTCTCTAATAAAACAATCAAATCCTACTTTCAGCTTTCCAAGTGCTCAATCAGTCTCCCTCGCCCTTTGTTACCCTCTTCACCCTTGCCCCATAGTCTACAGAGGCTATTCATTTCGTATATCTGATGAATGTCTGACAGCGTTTGTAAAATTTATAGAAAAGCTACTAGCTAAGGCCTGATTTTCTGCCTGTTGTAAAGGAGGAACCTGACAAATCTCTTGTCTACTTTCAGGGTAAAAGACTGTTAAAAAAGTTTGCTAAAGCGGACCTTAGTATTGCACATATGCTATTAAATGTGAAGATGTGTATATCTTTCCGTCTGTATCTGCTTTTTCTCTCTAATCCATTCATTGAGTGGCACAGAGATGATCCAGGCTCAGAATAGCCACAGGAAATACTGGTGTTTCTGAAAGTGCTCATCTTCTCTTTGCCCTTCTACCATACAACAGCAGTGCCAAAATATTTTCTTTGGTCTGCCTTTTTTCTGTCTTTTTGTGGCCTGATGCACTCTCTTGTACCTTAAACCACATATTCTTTTGAGCAGGAATTTTGTTGAGCCATGTCTTTCTTTGAAATGGGGTCTAAGGTTTGGTAAGAGGTTTGATGGTGTGTCCTGGATTAATGATAAAACTCTCTCTCCTCCGAGAGCGAAGGGCTGTGACACCCCCTCCCCCACCCCCAACAGAATTTCTTAGATGGAAGTGAAGAAAAAACTATTTATTTAACAAAACCATGCAAAGTGCCCTGCAAGGCACAGGGGAAGGGGAAAACCAAGGGAAAAACAGAATCGTTATTAAACCTGATTGAAAAGAAGTCCTTTTCCTCCAATGTAGCCTCTCCCCTCCTCACCCCCCGCTGGCAGCTGGGTGGAGCTCCCCACGAGCTCTGCAGTTCTCTGGCTCCCTTGGATCTTGGGGTGACAAAGCAGATCGAAGAAAAAGAGTCCAAAGGAAGGAAAAAAAAATGAAAAATAAAAAGGGAAAAAACCCGAACTGGAACAGAGTCCATTCCAACAGCTGTCCAGTGTGCGCAGTCTCTCCTGAGCGAAGAAGCCTCCCCTGCGCTAGGCTTGGAGAAAAAGTTTCCAAAACAACCTGCATTCCTCTCTGCAGTTGAACGTAGTTAAAGCGACAGGACCACATTTTTTGGGGCTAATAAACCAACGATAGGGGATAATGGATTATCATAACATCACTCCAGGACATGGTGCTTTACCCACTATGTGCAGTGCATGAGGAGAACAATATAATACACATCTGAGTGAGTGGAGCAGAGAGTGTTTAAGGGGAATTTCTACCTTATAATTTTGTGGGAAATTTGATAACAATACCTTTCTTTTTCCAACTTTCCATTTTATTTATCTCAAAATGTTTTGTTGTCAAGAAAATTAAAAATTTTGCTGACAATTATTGGTTTGTTGACCATAGACTGAGAGCCACATAGACTGACAGCCACGGAGGCTGGTTCTATCAGACATCTATGAATATACACATATATTTTTGTTTCCATTGTAATTAATTTTCAGATGCTTTCTGATGTAAATAATACAAAAAATTAATGCTATTTTTTTATTACTCCATTGGCCTTTTGTAAGATACAGTATTTTAATATTTCCTGAAAACAAAATGAAAATTATCCCTCTGGATACATCATTTGCTTTCCTTCTTACTCCATTTATTTACGGCAGCCAAGGAGCAGAAAGAGTCCCAAACAATAAGGAGTAAACACATGAAAAGGTCATAGAATACATGGCCAGTTCTACTGAAGAAATTCAGTAATGAAAGTGATAGCTCCAGAAAAATATATCTGTTCTCCAAGGTCCAGATTTTGAGTGCCTGATTCCCTGAACTTACATCATTGCCCAAGATGAAGCGTCCAGACTTCCTGCAGAGTCCCTGCAGTGGTCTCTACCATGGAGATGATGACTCCTTGTCTGTGCTCTCAAGCAGAAGTGCAATGCCTTCTCTGGAAGCAGGGCACCTTCTCCTATCCCAAAACTAATCCCTTGTCCTTCTTGAGGAAAGGGGCAAACCATTCCCTGGGGGAGCTTGGCACTGCCCAGTTTTCCCCAGAAGAAAGCCACCTGCAGTATGGTTGCTGATGGGAACGGTTTTCTCTGTCACTTAACAGCTGGGTTTAAAGTGAGTTAGAAATTCTTACAAATCCCTCTGCTCCTCACAAAACAATAAACTGAACAGACTTTGGGTTGAATAATAAATGTATGAATATGACAGCTTGGAAAAATATAGAACTAGTGGTATTGCAAGAGCACCTCTCACACTTGTCTTTCAAATGAAATATAAGTTGAGCTGCTTTAACACACTTACTACTAAAAATATATTTTAAAAATTGAATAAAAGAAATATCAATATTCTTAAAATAGAAAGCAGATTTAGACTTATAGGATTCTCATTTACAACTCAGAAGATTGCTCCATTTTTTGTTATATCTGAAAATCCTCATCTAAAGAAGCTTCTTTATACATTCTTCATTCATTTGTTTGTCTATAAAGTCATAATCCCCTTTCTACAGAGCCACAATCCCATTTATTCAAGTATCCTAATTAGCAGGTCACAGAAACAATCAAACAAAAAGAAACTCCAACTTTTTTTTTTTTGGCTATGAAAGTTTTCTGGAATACAGTGATTAGCACTGTAATTTTTTTTCTTTTTCAATTGACATTGATTGCTGAAAGAGAACTGGAAATCTCTTGTCATAGAAAATAGCAACACAGTAATCTGTAAAGCAGGATTAATTTCTGCAATGACAGAAGGAAGAAATTAGGAAACAAAACACTTTGAGAAAGTAAAAGAAAAATGTGTTCTCAGAGCCCCTTTAGTATATCACAAACTGGAAAAAATTCCCAACAGGTAATATGATAACTAGAAGGGGAGAAATGTTTGCTATGCAGGCTGTTAGCTGGTCAAATAGATGGAAGACTCCACTGAGTCCTTTACCAGCCACGTGCCAGTCTCTAAATGACAGCACAAATTCGGGACTGTCCCTTTATGAGGCATCTGTGTCTCTGAATTTTTAACTGCCACACCACAAGATCACAGACACTGGAATACCCTGAGACACTGTTTGGACACATACCTGATCATCATTACAGTATTGTTCTCGCATGCCAGAGCTTCAGAGGGAAATGATTAAATGATATTTTACACCCACCACTAACTAACTGCTCACGGCAGAATGGGGATTTTTGAATGGCTGGCAGAACATGATTGTAGTCTAAGTGAAACAGATTTGGAAGAATAGTTTCAATTATGTACCTAAAGAAAGGTTCTGGATTGAATACAGCCTTATCAAATGCAGTTCATTGAGTCTGAAAGCAGCTGTAAATTCAGTGGTACTAGGAACTGCAAACCATGTAATTTGAAAATATTCATCATCCAGCACACCCTGCAGAATACAGACAAGGCCATTTTAGTGAAACAAGCAATTCGGAAATGTCTCAAAGTGATGGCTATTCAAAAAGGGGTGAAACAATTGTTGTTACCTATTGCTTTAAAAGCCCCACAGTTTAGTGCAAACACTTGCAGTGATGTGAGGCTGAAAGTTGAACAGTTCCCATTGTATTTACTCTCAGGCCCCATAAATTATTGCAATTGTAAGTCGGGCAAAGGCTAAAGTAGATGTGATGAAAAACAAAAATGTGAAAAATCTACCAAGCCCTCTCCCTTGCACACAGTCCTTCATGGCTTATTCCGAAACATATGCCATTGTAAAACTGTTAGGAGCCTCTCAGGACCTCTGAGTCCGGCAAATTAACAGCCTGCACCACCCCTTGAATAGAGGAATATGAAAGAGACTCCTATAAGAAACAGTAAAGGAGTGACCAGTAGAAGTGCAGAAGTTCAGGGGGAGTGCAGAAGGAGAAAAAAATCTCCCACTGAAGTTTCCAAATGTGAAGTTTTCTACTAAAATTACCATATTCATTGGGTGGAAAGAAAGGGCCCCAGAAAACTCCCACAGATGTCTCCTAAATACTGGCTTTGTTTTAATTCCAGCAGGGAAGCTAATTTGCAGTGATGCTTAGGGTACAGGTGAACTAAGATTTTCTGGCTCAGAGATGGAGGGAAGCTTAAAAAGAATGAATACCTCCACAGAACTTTCTTTGAGGCCTAAATGATGGTTGAAAGTTTTCAAAGCTAACTGTTCAAATGAAATGCTGGGGAACACATATGTGTTACGTTTAGAAATACAGTCAACCCATTCAGCTCCTCAACTTCAATTATGCTTGAACTGCTGTAAATCATTTTATGGTGACATAGAACTGATTTCTTCTTAAATGTACTTGCAAATTTTCTGGGTATTCTAAAGAAATTCTATGACTGCAGAAGAGAAACCTGGTCAAGGAATTTACTTTTTACAATTTTTTATGTCTCAGCCAGCTTTGCAGACTAAAAAGAACAGACAAGGGAAAAATAGAAAATTCTCTTTAAACTTTCCCCTTGAGACTACAAACATCAAGTCCCTGTATTTTCCTAGGTCTGACAGGTCAGTGTGTAGGATAAAGGCATATTGTCCCCCTTTGCTTCCCCCATATATTCACCTTTTTTATTCCAATGCCTAAGCTCTCTCACATTAATGGTTTGCAGGAAGACACAAAGATATTAACAATCTACAGCCATTTAACCAGACTTGACTTACTTCACTGTGTTTATCAGGTGCATAAATCCCGGGTTTATTTTACCCCAAATAAAAAATTAGACAGTACCTGATTTAATATCAATACCTTATGCTAGTCTTAGTTCTTCTCCCAAGATTTGTAATTAATTTTTTATGCGATATGTTCAACACAAACTTCAAAGCATAATAACACTGCTTTGTCCTCATTACATGTAATGAAATGGAGGGCTTACAGACCTTTTGATTCTTTACCACAGCTTTATACTCCTGCTCGTTGCTGCTTCACAAGACTTTGCTTCCAGATGTGACAATCCCAAAGGCAGTTCCTTTGGGAATAGAAATTCAGAGAAGTCAGAAGAGGCTGCCTGACTCTGTACAGAAATCATCTGTAGTCAGTGATAATGAGAAACAAAAACATATACCTCCTGCTCATAACATGTAATCAGAGGTAATTAGAACGAATTAGCTGTCTGTAGTCAAAGAAAAAAGAAACTCCTCTCTTTTTCAGAGTACTCTGAATTACCTGAAGAATTTGTGTACTATCTACATTTTGCTGTCTGCAAGTTACTTTTAAATTTTTTAAGAAAGTGCAAATCAGAATTATGAAGTTCTCATAAAAAAAAACAAACTTGGTCCCTAAGTTTTTCATTATAGCACGTCCTGCTACAGTATTCATATATTGGCTCATGAGCTAGTTGAATGACAAACTTGCACAGGTTCACACTAATTATAAAAGCCTGTTTAAAAGTGAAGGGCTTTAAGTTTTTTGGACATTTTTCATGGGCCTTTATGTAACTGGTCCAGAAAAGCATTGCTAAATGTCTAAGGGTGAAAGCAGTCTCAGCACTGACTTAACAGTTTAGAAATCTCTATCACTGGAGATGCTGTTTGCTTTGTATGTGTAGGTGTATCTTCAGAATCAGGAGTCCAAAATATCTTACCAGGAGACTTCCCAGAGCTGGCATAAAATGTCTCAGCCACTGAAGTGTTGAACCTTGTGGTCAAAAAAGTTTGGTGGTCCTGTCACAGAGAACGTCACAGTACTTGCAACAATTCCCTTTTTCAGGTTTTTGTCCATTTTCCTGACCCCCAAGTGGCAGATAACCCCACAGCTCACCCAGCCTAGCACTAAATGAGGCACTTGGTGATCTGATTTTAACTTCTGCCTTCTGTCAGGTGAATACTCTCACACCAAGCTTAGATCACTTGGTTAATGGAGATACACTATGGTGAAGCAATAAGGCTTTAAAAAGAAAGAAAATATGTATATCAGGGTTACTGTAGAGCACAGATAACTATACATTATTTTTATCCAAAAGAAAAATGGTTGTAAGGTGTCTTGATACCTTGAGCCGGGAATTTCAGTCTGCCATTTAAGTAGCTTTCCTATTACAAACAGCATATCTGACCTTGATGGATTTTCTGTTTCTTGAAATTTTATATCAGTCTGGGAAGACAGCAATTTAAAAGCCTACAAGAAAACAGATATGGGGAATGATAGAATGACAGTTAATGAATTAAGATAATGGACAAAGATATGGAAAAGTTAATATTGCTGGCTAGTTTAAGAGCAGTGACAGAAAAAGAAATTTATGAATTCTGAAACTAAAATCAAATCAATAGAAAGTGCTGAAATGCAGAATGTTTTTGATTTAAACAATACAGCTGCAGAAGTTCTTCCCTTAATTCTTTGTATGATGTGTATGTTGAGGTCAGAACTGTTATATTGTGGACCCTTCAAACCACCAGGAGCTTTCAGAAGTCATCATTATAGAGAACTCACTTACAGAGCCTTTTGTATGTTAAATTAATATGCATAGTGGCCAAGATGCATTTTTGCATCTTCATCTGCATCATCTGCATCATCATCTGCATCATCATCTGCATCATCCTCTGCATCACCAGCAATTAATTAACAGAATTAAATGAACTTGATGATTGTTGAGTTTTGCTAACAGTGTGTTTTCTCATGTGGTGAAGGACTTTGGAAAAGCTCAGTGCATCATTTCACCTGTAGTGTGGCACAGTAAGTCGGTGTAATAAATTTACTTAATGGTGTGAGGTATCTCAAATGAATCTTATATACCCAAAAGAGATGGTATCTGGCCTTATCTCTCTGAGTAGACCAGTTTTTCAAATCAGTTCATCTTGATAAAAAGATACTAAAATTTCAAATTTCAATCCAATATGGCACTTAGGTAGGGAAATGGTAAAAAAAACATTTAAAATAACAAAATTTGGATGAGAATGCCAGTTTACCACAAGGCCACCAGATATTTTGTTTAAAGAAAATGGAGATTTTCACATTAGTTGGACTTGAGGCAGAATTTTGGAGCAGCAGCAATTTCTTTTCCTGACCAGGAAATACGCACACATATATATACACACATATATAATCGTGTACATTAGTGTTCTTTTGTTCCAAGGACCATACAACGTAAATAAGTTTTCCCTGCTAATGAACTGACAAAAGATATATTTTAAATTTTACTCCATAAAAATCATAAACGTTTTGGGCTTCTGGAGAGCAATAAAAGCAGATTAAAATGTTGTTTTTCTGTACAAGCCTTCACTGAGATTGGGAAGATCCAGGCCTGGAAATGTTGTCAGTTCTCAGAGAAATATTGGGGTATTTTAAATGTCATCAGTAAAGAGGAACAGCTAAACTACTTCACAACATGATCCTAGAAAGTGCTCAAGAGGGTTAGATAATTGCCAGGGAGTTCCCACTGATTGCACAATGATTACATCAGTCATCAGATACCTAGAGGTGTGACAGCCTGAACAGTAGGGAGATATGGTTTGAATGATAAACAGAAAGGAAATGATAACACTCAAATTAACAGAAGCTGGTTCAAATTTTTTCTTTGCTGAAAATCACAATTTATTTTCTAGTAAAAATAATAAATACATTCAGGTGTTACTCATGTTTAGAAAGAGGGAAAAGTGAATTCTAGCAGAGAAAAGTAAATGGTTTTGTTTTTTTTTAGATTGAAATACTGTGGATGTCCTAAAGCTATACAGATAAGTGCAAACACTGCCTGCAGCTGCATAATTCCATGTTACCTCAAGTCGTACTCTCCCAAAAAATGTAATAGGTGATTGCATGTTTCAGAGACCTGAGGTTAGAATATAATGTGATATTGATAACTTGTGAAACCTGATTCTTCCCCAGAATGCTGCCTGCCCCTTTTCTCTCCACACAGAGCTGCTGTTGTTATCCAGCCAAGCTAGCCAGCCTCCCTTTTTCTCTGTTCATGTCTGAACTGTTTGCCAAATCATTGCCCAGCGTTTCTCTGCCATTGCAAAGAAGTTAAAACTTACCCACTAAGTGTCTTAGGCAAGACATAAAAATCAGATGTGGAAGTAGTGAAAGTAAACATAAAGGCTCATTGTGAGCATATGCCACTTCCATTAGTCTCAAAATCTCTACGCCTAATGTGAAATGCCTGGTATTATTGTTAGCACATACCATGTGCAGCTTTGAAGTATAATAAAGATTAAAAAATCCACTGCTGAACATGCTCTTACAGAAGCTTCTAATAACTGAAAAGGTAATAAAATATTACGACAGGATTAAGTTGTTTACAGCTATTTTAATCTTTACAAGGAGATGGAGGGAAGAAAAGAAACACCTGTGCTTGCTGCATGAGTTATTTCATATGAAGATGCTCACAGAGGTAAAGGAAAGGGTACAGGATGTTTGTGAGACATCTTACTGAGTTCTGGCAATTTAGCAGAGATGAAGTAGCATGTACGAAGTTTATTTTCAAATGGAAGTGTTTATATTTGGTTAAAAAAAATATTTAGTTTCCAAAAAAACACTGCTCAAAAGCACAAGACAATAGGACTTTGGATTAGTATTCACAGAAGAGGCTTCTGATAGTATTCTTTCCATGTGAATTACTTGGGCAACTTGTAAACTACACAAAGAGATGGTCTCTGTGTAAGCACAAGTCTTGACTGCTTTAGTAATTATTTTCTTTTTCCAGCTTTGAACTTTATCCCATGGAGAAAGGGTGACATAGACATAGACACCTGCATATTGTGGAATTTTGGTTTGACTATTTCTGTCTTTAATTTTTGCAGCAAATCTCAATTCTGAGTTCTTTCACTGGGGCCAAAAATCTGATTCTGTAGAGTAGACATTTCTTTAGTAGTATCTTCAAGGACAGTGCTTATTTTAAAAACTTGTGCAGCATGTCTGTCAAACCTTTTAGAAGTATAGACACTATATAACCCTTCTTATGTCAGCTTTTTGCCTTTTGAATTCTTATGAAAGAATGTCAGTCCATGTGTTATAATTTAAAAGACTCTTGTCTCAAAAGGAAAACAATGTGCTGAAGCGACAAGACAGGTACTGCTGAAATTAAAATGTAGGTGGTAATGATCATTCTAACTGAATTGATCCACTGTGACTGGTTCTGTAATTTGGTCTATTGCATTTACTCTTAATATTTCCATAAATGAGCTCTCCTCTAAAAATCTCTTTTTTTTTTTTTTTTCTGTTCTATTGGAAAATTTTACATGGCTTACAACATAGATAGTTTCATGAGTTTTCTGGCAAACAAAATTTTTAGAGAGAATTGAATTTTGCTGTTGAGGGAAAGTTACACTCTAAACCTTGTTAATTTGATGGCTTTATACTATAAGAAATAAAGAGAACTTTACTCCAGTTTGTGCTCATTGTGTTTGCTTATACCAGTGCAGACACATAAGACTGTATATATGATTTTTAGAATTTTTTTTAAAACCTGGTAACAGTTAATTTGGAACAGAAATCTAATAAATAACTTAAGCTTTCAATTCTTCTCAGACAATCACATAATTAAAACCATTATTAAAGTGTATCAAGGAAGTTACTTTAAACTGCCAATATGATCAGAATTTACAACTACCTCTGTTGCTACACAAATGTATGGTAAATATTCTCAGCACCATAATTTTTCTAACAATAAGTGTTGAGATTACGATAAATAATGCTATGCAAGATCTGACT
This sequence comes from Grantiella picta, assembly GCA_013397955.1. Lineage (NCBI taxonomy): Eukaryota > Metazoa > Chordata > Aves > Passeriformes > Meliphagidae > Grantiella > Grantiella picta. The sequence goes on from VZRM01005556.1 coordinate 1,951,852, forward strand.
AGAGATGTGTGCTTTAATTTCTTGGTTGGTTGTGTTATTTAAACATTTCTCTTTTTCTTTTTTTCTTTTTTTTTTTCCCTTTTTTTTCCTTTTTTTTTTTTTCTGGTCATACATTTTGGGTACCCTTTGTTCAGAGCAATAAGTCTTTTTATGTTATAAACCGGAATGAAATGTTTTCAATCAAAAGACTATAGAATAAAATCTTGTCTCATGGTACTCCTAAGACTCCAATTTGAAAAGTAAAAGCAATTTTAAGTCAATAACCAGGAACACTATTTTTTTCGTCCTTTTTTTCCCCCATGACCTTGGTTTTAGTTTTTCACTTGGATGTTTAGTGTTGAGTGTTTTGTGTCCTGTACAGCTCATCTGTACCAGATGAGCTGATATTTTGCTCAAGGACAAATGAAAAGACCCTCCTTTGTTCAAAAACCAAGCAAGGGTGAGCAACATGTATAGTATGTCTGCTACTACATTTTTCTTTTATGTATATGTTATGTATAATGCCATTTGTAATGAGTTTCTCTGTCAATAATTTTCATGGTCTAATCTTTTCTGCACCCACTTATTGATGAGGGAATTTTCAATTGCCAGTACAATTATGTTGACTTTTCTTGAAGAATTTAGTACCAAATTTGGACAGCAGTTTCAAAATTAAGTGACGTGACATCCAGAATGATGAAAGTTATGCAGTCTTTCTGGGGAAACAAAACCAAATTCAGGTCAATAGGTGATGGATTTCTTCATATTCAACTCCCTAATAATTTCTTGTCATCATTTGGGGAAGTAACTCAATTAAGACAGAGATGCAGACACTGAGATTAGCTCAGTTGGTCAGTGCTAATAATGCCAAGGATGTGGATTTAATTCCTGTGTGGGCCATTCACTTAAGAGCTGGACTCAATAATCCTTGTGGATCCCTTCTGCTTTAGAGTACTCTACAATTTCTGTGAATATGCCATTCATTTCTTCCTTTCTTTTAAAATGAGTGCTTTCCTATACTTGTGTACTGAAGGCCATGCCTATACAGGGAAAGAAAAGTTACATGGAACTATTGGCAAGCCCTGGACAGGCTGTGAGTAAGGCTGAGCTGCACACAGGTGCTAAATTCAGTCTCCTGCATATGGGTCAGACAGCTGCTGGGAGAATGGCCTGCTTTGGTCAGCAAGCCATTCAATATTTAGCTTTAGGTCACAAATTTTTGAAAACTTGGATAATTAAGTATTGAAAGAGTCTACTTCGGGGTAATGGTGGTCTTTTCATAAGTTACAGTCTCTTAATGAAGGCAGGATTTCTTTCAAAACTGTATGCTGTAGTCATAGTTTTGATGGAGAAATTACTTTGTGATTTTCTACAGTCTGTGTTGTGAGCCTGTATCATCATAATTGTCCCCTCTGGCCTTAAAATCCATTACACTATTCTTGATAACTAATTTTGTCAAATGCCACAAAGGAATGAATGAAAATTTACAGATCTCAAATCCCTTCTGCATTCCCTGTGGCAGTTTTATAGATACCTAGCAAAGCTTTAACACTGCAAAATCATGAAATCATGAAATGGATGAAATCGGGAGGGACCTCAAGAGGTCATCTGATCCAACCTCACTGTTCAAGCAAGGCCATCTAGACCCAGTTGCTCAGGACTGTGTCCGGGTGACTTCTGAATATCCCTGAGGACAGACTCTACAACCTCTCTGCAAAACCTCTGCTGAGTTACCCTCACAGTGAAAAAGTGCTCCCTGTGTTTCACAAGGGAGCCTCCTGTGTGTGCACATAACCTCTGGTCCCATCACTGGGCACCACTGGAAAGAACCTGGCTCTGTCCTTTTTGCACCCTCCCTTCAGGTATTCAAATATATACTGTTAAGACTCTCTCTGGCTGCTCTCTTCACCACACAAAACAGTCCCAGATGTCTCAGCCTTTCCTTGTATTAGAGATGCTTTAGTCCCTCACATTAGGGATGCCCTTACTCATTTTTGTGACATTGTTTGGCGTCTCTCCAGCATGTCCATGTCTTTCTTTTACTTAGGAGCTGACTCCTGGATACAGTACTCCAAATATGGCCTCACCAGTGCTGATTAGTACCTCGAGTGTTTCCTGGGATGAGGACCTGTCACATCTCTGAACAACCCATCCCAGTATTTCACCAATCTCATTGCAAAAAAACTCCTTCTTTATATCTAATCTAAATAAACCTTTAAAAAGTCAAGGAAGTTCATTACCAGCATTAAGCTGTTTGTTCTCTCCTGTTTGCTCGATCAGCACAAAGATGTTTGCTCTGCCTCCTGGGTTTATCTGTTCACTGAAAATCCTGGTGAATGCAGCAGCACAATGATAAAGATATTTAGGTGTATGTACCTCTATCCTTTGGGGATGTAATGACAACTGTGTATTCCAGAGTTGGGAAATATTCTGACCAACCTTACATTGACAGCATACTTAGCTACTCAGATATTTTCAGACAATTTTTTTTATTATGTTTTTTACCCTAATGCTGCTTGAGAATGACAAGGTGTCTTAATTGTATTAAGGTGTTTAATATTTCACAATAATCTTAGTTTCAGATGAAACTGACTCTTTGGTTGTATATTTAGTTACAATCTATCATTCTGGTACATATAGCAGGTATGGTATATTGAGCAGGTATGTAGATGTGGATATAATGTCTCTACACACAGAAATACAAACAAAAATATATAAAATTATCCATCTCTAGAAGTTGTGCTGTCAGTGCTTCCTTGCAAGTCAGGATACAGATGACCTCAAAGACCTTAAGTTTTAAAGAGTGGTTTATGGCATCGTGGTTTACCTTGGATTTGAAAACGTACACTTTCAAGGAATTAATTTTGTTTCACTAGTGAATGACATCTATTTCATCAGCTACAAGATTAAGTCATTCTGAGGCAGGAAATAAACAATGAGAACTTATCTGAAAATGCCTCAGGCAACTGATTCTCTTTCACTTAATAGGTGACTGACTGACTTTCATGACATATTAGGCCAAAAGGCAACCTATTCCAGGGAAGTTAATTGGGGTTTATCATGGCAGCAAGCTAAGACAGAACAGGTCCTACCTGAGAGAAAATAGCAGGATATTGGTCAGTTTTGGCTTTACACTCTTCCCCATGTGCTGGGCAGTGCAGGCAGTCACAGACCTGGCACAGAACCCTGGAGCTGCACCCTGCACCCCATGGAACACAGCACTGACCATGGGGAGGCTACATTGGCTCCTGGATTTCCTGACATCACTGGACTCTAGTCTGCTCTACCCAGTGCTTGCAAACAAATAAAATAGGAGTTTGGGGGTTTAAAGACACTTTAATTTGCTGGTATGTTTCCACTTTTCTTTCTAGTTCTATCTTTGGCAGGATAACCCTCTTCAGCAAATCAATAGTCCTGCTGTAAATCTGCTCTACAAAGCATGCAGGTAAAATATGCTCTTAACCGCCAATTAGAAAACATTTGCACCTAGCAATAATGTGGTTTTCAGTCTCTTAGAAAAAAAAATAAAATTCACTGTCCCTGGACTGTGCTGGCCTGAGGCAGCTGCCACACTTCCACAGTCCATTGAAAGTGTCTGGTTACCTAAGCACTAGTGGCTATGGAAGATATAAACCAGTGTTTCTTTGCTAGTACTAAGTAAGTTAGACTGACAAACAACCATTACTTCTGTTTCCCTCCCTTTTTTACTCTCTTTGTGGCGGTTGTAGCTGGTTTGTTCGTTGGTTGGTTGGTTGGTTGGTTGGGTTTTGGGAGGGATGATAACTTCATTTTTATAAAAAAAAATTGGCCAGGCAACCTGGAGGACCTATTTTTTCTCCTACACACAACTGGCTGCAACCAGACGGCAGTCTGAATTTTTCTGAAGGAACAATCATAGTTGAATACCAAATGAGAGAGAAAGGTGTCTTTAACTGTGACTTTAAAAAAAAAAAAATTGTCTTTTTCTTTCTTATTTTTATTAAACCTATTTTTTACTGGAACTTCATTAAGTTGTGGAGTGGTTTATCAATTCTCATAATTTTTATCTTCCAGTTCACCAATAAGAAAAGAAGAAGAAAAAGAAAGGAAGGATCTTGTGCTATTTTCTGGCTGAAAAAGCATGTATTTAAACAAAAAACCTATTTTGTGGGGAGGTTTTTGTGAATGATCTCTAAGCAGGAAATTCTAAAGCATCTATAATGATGCTCAGTTCTGAGTTTCTAGCTTGCTTTTCTTCCTGCTGCTTTACTTGCCATCTGTTTTGCCACACACTTACTTGCTTCCATTAATAATAACCTTGAGGCAGTTTTTTTTATTCCTCAACACCAAATTCTTCCCTATTTGCTTTTGTATCTTACAATCTCTCAATATTTTATACCATCAGAATATTTGCACATAGACTTTTAGAGTCATGGTACCCTGAGAGCTACAAATAGCATGAAGCAAGGTCGTAATATATGTGTTGTTTGGCACAGTCTCTACCTTTCTCTTTCTCTCTTTTTTAAAAGTTATTTTGAATTATTTTAAAGACAAAGCATTTTCTCTAATAACAGCTATGATTTTGGAAAGAGAGTTACCCATGGTGGCTAGTGGATTACTGAATCATCTGCTTCTAGTATTAAATGTGAAGGTAAGCATTCTGTCATAAAAATGATTAGAAGAAAAAATTATGTAAGGATAGACCCACACAAAGCACCACTTTCAACAGAAAAGTATCTTTCTCCCAGAGTCTTTGAATTAAGTTTCTTTGGAGGCTGTTCAGAAAAGAAAACATACTTTATCTCTTTGATTTCACAAGCAGAGAGTTCCAAACTTATCATGTCTTACAGAAAATAGAACAAAGTTGTCAGTGGTAGTTGCATAGATGGGATTGCACCTAGGTCATAGCAACATAATCAAATTTTAATATCTCTTACAACTTTGCAGAATATTTCAGATGGGATCTCCGGGGTGGTGTTTTGTCTGACCTACTGCTCATAGCAATATCAGTATTCAGTTTAGACAACTTTTCTCAGAGCTACTGTCCAAGGATGAAGGTTGGATGGCCTTCCTGGGCAAACCATTCCAATTTCCAATTATCTTCACTGCAAAAAAAGTTTTCATTAGTCCAGAACTCTAACACTTACAAGATTTTCTATTCTCCAGTGGCATGCATCCTGGAAAACCTTCATCTGAAAAGCTGACCTTTGCAGTGTTATAATATTTCATTAATTCCTTTTAGTCACATGAATTCACTTTAATAATGCAGATCAGGTTTATCTACAGATTTAGGCAATATAACATATCAAAAAAAAGTATCGAGTTTTTTTATCAGCTATCTTGTAGATATTACTCTGCAATTCTGTTAATTGCTAATTTAATGTCATGAGGCTAATATGAACTAGTCAGATAAAAAATTTAAAGAAAATTTAGATTCTTAAGAAATTTTTGCTTTTGTTTATTTATTTACATGAGCAAATTCTGGCACCATGCTTTGAAAAAAAAATTAATTTTGTTTATTTCACATAACTTTCCTGGTTTTACCTTTTCCATAGCAAGAGGACTCTCAATGGAATAGGACAGTGTTTGACACCAGAAGTCACTGGCAGAGTACAGAAAACAGTCAGAAGACAAACAGTCAAAATTAAACAGAAATTCAAATAAAGAAAATGCATAGGTTGATTCAATCCAAAACTCTCAAATTTCAATCTCTGTATGAAATGTAAACTTTCTTTTCAGAAATGAAGATATGATAGTATTAAATGCCATTCATAGATTATTTCTCTCTGACTTCAAGGCAAATCAACAATATTCAAAATTCAAGACTTCAGTCTGCCTGCCCATTTTTCTTTGTCTCTTGTTCATAACTTGATTGCTTTCTACTACACGTCTATTTGTTGGCAGCTGAAATTGTGTAGATAATGGTACTGAAAGGCCCTGTGTAAAGCATGGTGTAAAGGGATCAGTACTTCTTTCAAGTTAAGAAGCAGGTTTTTAGCGTTAGCACACTGCAACACCCTTGCTGAAGTGGTGGCAAGGCCTTGGGCTCTGCATGAGGATCATTCTCTATTGCCCACACAATATCAGCAGCCACAACATCCCTTCCTGTTCTGGAAAGTAAGGACCAAAGTTGCAGACAGCTTACAAAACCTGTGATATTTGAAATGCAAAAATCAGATGGATGCTACGCTTGTTTCCAAGAAAAAGACTTCATTGATTCTGGATGACAGTCCTGAAATGGATTTATTGTGGGAACCAAAGAGTTAAAGACTATCCTAGGCTCATGTAGTCACGCTAAATGAGCTGAATTTCCTCCAGAATAATTAGGAGATAGAAATTTGTCTTACAACATAACAAGTTATTTTTTTTTTTACTTTGGTTGCTTCACTATGCTAGCTTTCCTATTTAGTTCATCAGGTCTGTTTCCAGGCACTGTCTGTCCTCTGATTTGAAGACACTCTTGTTCACACTCAGGAATCAGGAGAAGAGGAGGATGGGACTACTTGAAATGATGATGTAAGCTTGCATTTATATCCAAGGCACAAGGAGTGTCTTGATATCTGCAAATAGTCCCAAACCATTTTGGAAAATTAGGTGGAAAAAATAATTTTGGCTTGTTTAATGGACCCATGAAGAATCCCTTCCATATACAGCCTTGTAAAAATGATTCAACATTTAATATTAATCTTTATTTATTTTCTATTTATTTATGTTCTAAAGAAAAGATGTGTTCTCTTCAACAGTGCAAAATTTCTAAAAAATTTACTGTCCACATAATTTTATAAAAGTACAGATTAATTCCATGGTGATCTCTTTCACAAAATGGAATGAGACAAAATAGTCTCAGTAAGAGCTGTACTTTTTTCAGATTTTATATTAATAAAATACTCTATGTTCTAGTCTGCTGAGTGCATGTTTCTGACCAATTATAAATAACTTGGTGTCTGATGCTTTCCTGTGCAGAAGACACACAACGTATGAGAAGCTCTGATTCAAAGAATGGGTAGAGGCTTTTGTCAGGTTAAAATAAAAGCAAATATTACAAAGGTTTCAGCACTAGTAAATTGTACAGACCTACAAAAATAAGAAATAATTAATAAGGATCTATGTACACAAACCAGCTGTAAAAAGGATGTAGTTAATACCCAGTATTAAGGCATCATAAGAAACCCTATTATAGGAATAAGAAATTTTATAAGAAATTTTATTATCCAAATAAAATCCACTGATGAGATTGCTTATACACTAATCAAGATTTTAAAATTTTTTCTGGATAATATGCCAAACAGATCAGTCATTCCTGGTTAAAGGAAGTCTGAAATCTGGCTTGCTGTCATGTAACAGAGCCTAAATGAATATAGGCTAAAGTCCGCAGCTGGATGGACAGCCCACACTGCAATACTTTGCAAAGACAGCTAAATTCTCATAGTTTTAAATGCACTGCTTTGCTGAGGTACCAAGTGGAAGTCATAAGAAGTGAGTAATTTCTGAGATCCCTGTTTCCTAAATGATCCCTGTCCTGTGACTTAGTGCAGCTTGGCTGTGCTATGCCATGAGCACAGCATGAGCCTGACCCTGATGAAGCACCTGCATCCATTCATCCTCACTCTGTCTAAACCCAGCCCTCCCCACAGTACTTCCTTTAATTTGTTTCACACTTCATAGGGGAAAACACAAGCAAATATATACATTCTGCACCCTTAGGGGTCCATGGGGCAAGGAGAAATGTGCTCCCAACAGCACTGCCACAGCTCCCCACTTCCAACTCACTATGAAAGTCTCAAAGCCCAAAGACCTGCCAAGGAGGGCAAAGCAAAACTGGAGGAGCATCAAACAGGTTATTTGGGTGAATTGAGCATCCACTGTCCTTTTCTACTCTTTTTACCATGACGAAGAATATTTTGTAGTTCTGTGTTGTTTTTTCCACACAAAAAATGTGTGGAGTTGGATTTACTGTAAGGGTTAATCTTCACTGGTCCACCACTCACTAAGTAGTCCTTGTATCAGCAATATAGCAGCTACTACAGCCTGTACCAGTCTGTTGTTCACTCTGTTTTGTTTCCATATTTCCTATTTTAAATCCCACCTAAGGGAAAAAACACGTATATTTGCCTATTCTAGACAAAACACAACAGACAAAAGAAAAATAAGCTGATGTTTCAGAGAAAGTAGTGTTTAGTGGATGTTTTTTCTCTGTCTGATGCGTATTTCTGTATATTTGATTAAAAATACTCCTTGAAAACTTATCTAAATATTGTTTTGGACATAGATTAGAGTAAATGAGGTTGAGATCTACCAGACTGGTTAATATATGAATAGTGTTAACAATCCAGAGAGAATTTATTGCATTAGTTTAGGCAGAAGGAAAAGATATATTATGAAATCCAAACCAATAAAGCAAAACCAACTTTAGTCGTATATAAGTAATATAAGTAATAGCTTGAAGGGAAAGGTAATTTAATTTTCTTAGTCCAAAGAATATGGGTAGAAACTCAGAACCAGTCTTGGTAGGCAAAAGCTCTTTTTCAGGTCTGAAACAGAAGCTAGGTAAAATATCCTGCTATCATTTCAGACATGAGTCTTTATGCTCAGAAAGTTACCCTGTTTGTTTAACAGATGGGCTTAGTTCTGCCTGCAAATCTTCTCTGCTCATATCAGCCTAAATTATGCTGCCACTATTGCTTCACATGGACAGATAAAAATCCAAAACAGCCAACCAAAATCCAGCATTCGGATATGATGTTGATAGGGTCATTTAAAATTACCACGGGAAAGTGGTACCTCCTTGCTTTAGGAATACCTGTTAAAAAAACTACCTTCACACCTTTGTATCAATACTCCTCAATTTTTAGAATTTCTTTTGCCACTTTTTTACAAATACTTTATATAAAAGTTGTTCTATAAATGTGATGACAAGTGTTTCTTTAGCACTTTAGCACCGCAAAATATTTCAGGATTATTCTTTCCTTTAAAGAAGATGATAATTCCGTGTTTGGCCAAGCTACATGCTCTACTTTTCCCCTACATGCTCAGCTTTGTTGTTGCATTAAAAATAAATCATACTTCACATAATCACCTTGAATTTAGATTTGGGTTGCAAAGTTAATGCCATATGTGAATATGAGTATTTGTGAAGGAGCTAGAATAACCACTTATAGGCAGTTAGTGAATTAGAGAAGTGATTCTTCTATCTGTAATGCTAGGGGTTTAGAGGCTTGTTTTCAGCATTTGATTTTGTGTCTCAAACTAGCAAAAATAATCTCTTCTTGCCACCAGTGAAATAACAGCAGGAAGATAAAACATGTCAATGAAAAACAGACAGATTACTGAAACAATGAGGAATCTAAAAGCTTCTTATTAAAAGCACATTTTAGAATCAAAATGTGAAAAGTATAGAATAGACTTTAAAAACAAAATAAATAATTCCTCGTGACAGTTTGATAATAATTTTCTTTTTCATTAGACTATAGGATGGTCTGACAAAAACACCAAATATATTTCCCATTCTCTTTTGATCTTTTGATTATGGGTTATGAAAATTTATATGAGCCTTGAGCTTAAGTTTCTTGATTTCTGTCAGAGTTTAAAGAAAAGAAATTAAGAGCATGAATACATATAAATATAGTACACAGAAGGACACAATTCCTCAATAGTTGAATATGTTAAAAATGGTAGAAAGGATATTGAAAAAAATACTTGGTGGTGTAATAAATAATCTAATTTTGTTTCTGTGGGTTTGGGATATATGGACTGTCCTAGGCTGACAGACAGTACTGAATATCACTTGGTCCTTCCCTCCTATGTTTTTTACATATTCTGTGTATGCTATAAAAATGTTTTCAAGAATGTCCCTGATTATTCACCCTCTCTGCCTCTCTGGCATATCTCCCCTTTGTCCATCAGGACTGGATTAATTTGCTTTAGAACTTGCAGCCTAGAAACTATAACCACTTTCATACTAAAATCATGCTTCCATAATAATAAAGAATGAGCTTCAGTTATAGAATGAATTCTCTACACTGATGCCTCAAGAACGTAGCCTCTAACAAAAAACATACTGATGGAATACAGTGATTCTGATGCAAAAGGACATGCAGTTACATTCCCTATTGTTAGAGCTGGCTGTACATGACCTAAAGGCATCTCCTACAAATTGATCCATTTGCAGAAAGACATCGAATTTTGTGTGAATTAGGAAAGAGTGTTCATTGCTGCTTTCTTGGCTGGCCTGTTTATAAAGTCTGTATTTATCTGTTAAAGGAAAGGGCAACAGAAGCACAAGATAGTGGCATCAACAAGTGCAGCTGAGATATTTGAAACCTATCCCAAAAAGTGTTGCATATTGATTATTGTTAAAGACTGGTTTTGTTGTGTTTTCCAGTGCTGTTTTAGCATGCACCCCCGTCAGTGCTGTGACTATATCCCTTATCCAAAGTTATCTGCTATTTACCCCTCTGCTCACTCCCTTGGCATATCTGGAAGTAAGATTAAGGTGTTGTTGCACCATACCCCAAAGAACCTGATACTAATTTATAGTGACACTCCTCATGTGGACCACACCAGCAAAGGAAGACTCCCAGACCAAACATCTCCAAAAAGAGGAAAAGCCCCCTGGGCATGAAGCAGTAGTAATCCTCACTCAGGCAGCCATTCCTTGGCTGGGAGAAACAGGACATGGCATAGAGCTAGGTCTAGTAAATGCAGGTAGAGACATACCGAACTTAAGGGGCTAGTCAGCTCAATTTACCTGTATGATTTGAGCAAAGAGCTAGATATTTGGCAGAAACCCAAGAATGATCACCTTCATATATAATACTAGAACCCTGTCAGATATTTGGCAGGTCTCTTCCTGCTTTTAAACATGGAAATTTTGGAACAGGTTTAAAGTGAACTACAGTGCACTCTGAAATGCTCCACAGCCACAAATGTGTGTTTGTATTTGTGCACAATGTGCAGACTGCAGAGGTGGCACCTGTGGGAAGAGGACAGGGGGTGCCCTGTGCCAGACACAATCATCCTGTCTCCAACAGACACATGTTGGACACACACAGACTTGGCTGAGCCCATCAGCCAAGCTGGTGATACCACTCTGAAAGTGCATTCCAGAAAGGTCAGAAATCACCAAACACATGCAGGGGAGGGGGAAAGAAGGTGAAAGAGAGAAAATAAGAAAAAGTAAGGAGAAGACCATGAGCAGATTGAGATGCTCTGTGGTGCAGCAGATACCCACACTGCAGCCTGTAGGGGACCCTCACACTGGAGCCATTGAATATTTTCTGAAGGAAATACAGTCTGTGAAGAGCCCAGGCTGAAGCAGGAAAAAGGGAGATGAGGAAAGGGTAACACCAAGAAACAGTCATGTACTTACCCTAATCCCCTCTTCAATGTGAGCCTTTTGAATTGGGTGAAGTTGGGAGTGGAAGAGGGAAGCTGGAACTGAGAAAGGAGAGGAGACAAGGTGCTTTTTTAATACATTTTTGAAACATGAAAATAAAAAATATTACAAATAATAATTTATTATTGTTTCTAATATATTTTTATCTAAATCTTTCAATTGGAAATAAATGAAATCTAATTTCCCCCAAGCTGAGACTGGTTTGCCCAAGACAGTAATTAGTAAGTGATCTCTCCATTTTTATTTCAATCTACAAGATTTCTTATCCTATTTTCTCCCCCTGTCCTGCCGAAGAGCAGAAGTGAGTGAGTAGCTGAGTGGGCATTTGACTACTAGCTAAGGTTAATTCATTCCAGTATGCTATAAACACGTGTCTTTAGAATACATGTCCACTGGTATCTTGTAAAACTGGGAACTGAAAGTTCCCAGTTTTACAAGATGGTTTTGTTTTAATAGTGACAAGGAAATGGATTTTACTCTTTATCTATCAAGCTCTTCTATGTTCATGATGTCAGAATGACAGGATTTTCTCACTGACTACAAGTGCCATAAGCTCTCAGTTCCATTAATTTTTCAAATTAATCACATCAATATTTAGTTTTGGCTTTGCTATCCTTGTTGTCAGATCAATGTGATAGCAGAAATTATTACTTTTACAGTCTTGGATAGCTGAATTAGGTTTTACAGGCTAAAAATAGGAAGCCACATAATGCTACATAATGCATGAGTAAGAAGTACCTTAGGGATAGGTTAATATTTAATATTGGTTTGAAGTTAATGTTTGGAATCTAAATATAGTTTGAATTCCTAAAAATACGTGTTCAGACAAGTACCAGCAGCTGAACAACATTTTTCGGGTTTTTTTTTACCTTCAAACTGGTAAGAAACTGTTTGAAAAGGGATTGATTATAAATACTTCTTACATTTGCACTGGACAGCACTGCATAAGGGTGGTCATAATTTTATCTCTAATGGTTCTATGCTAGCAGGAAATTAGGAACTGGTTAATTAAGGCAGTTTTATAGTACTGCATGATCACAGTGGCAGTCAAAAGGTAAACTATTTCAAATGGAACATGCTGTGCTCAGATATGGTAGCCTTGGTCATCTCTTCAGCAATTTTAAATTTCTGTTTTATTTGGCAGAGTGTAAGGCTAGAACAGCAAGGGTGATTTCTTATGCAGAGGTGAGGCAATCATAATATTTGGAGATTCTCCCCTTCCTGACCAGAGGGATGCAATGTTCCCATTGATGTCCTAGGGAGATACAAAGCTATTAACACCAGATGAAGCAGCAGCACCAAAACAGAGCCATTCCACTCTATAACTCCCTATAGCCCAATAACTTATTGCATTTGCACAGCATCAAGCTAATGTGGACTTAGTGTTCTAAGTTAAATTAATCCTTTGTGCAACTAATGTACAGCAACTACAAGCTGCTGTTTGTGATCTGGGGATTGAAAAACAAGCTCTGCAGGCTTCTGGTTATTTTTGGTGCATTCCAATATGTGTTTCACAGTAAAACACTATTCCCAGCAATGCAAAATTATTCTACAGTATTTCTTACTCATTCTGTTCAATACTATAATTTACAGATGAGCATTATGTAGGATTTATTCACAATTTCATTAGCAATCCTTGTAGGACAGGTTTTAGACTGAAAATAAAGACTGACCAAGATCCTGTTTAAGAGGAAGAAACTTGGCTTTCACTATCTCATTTCATCAAAAATAAAACAAACCCTCCCTACCCCATTCCATTCCTGAAGGGCTCTATCTGATGTTTAATAAATTATCTACTGCTTTTTATTAATGAATCCTGACAATTTCTTCAGACTCATATGTGAACCATTGCTGCGTGTTCAAGTGATCATTCTGTCATTACACTATCTCAGACATGAAGATCTGTTGAATAACTTTCCTAGACTTGAAGGTTACTTGAAAGAAAAAACTATGAAGAATGAAATACAATCTCCATGAATAAAATAATATCCATGTGAAACAACAGTCTCTGCTTCAGCTTAAGAAAAAACACAGGGCTTTAAATTGTACTATCAAGTAAATCAGAAGGAAAGTTACTTACCAAAAAAGTAGGACTCAAGCGATGAAGACTGTGTATACATTAGCACATGCAAAATAACATAACTGTTGAAAGAATATGACCAAATGATACATCTACCAGTAAAGTCCAAGTTTTAGAATAACATAAGCAATTTTAGGATCAAATATTAGCTGTTCTTTCCCTTCAGTCTTCTCTGTTAATTTTATTTTTTCAGCTCTATACTCATGATATAAAATGAGAAATTCAGATCTCATCCATTAAATACCATAATTGTTTAACTGCTACAGAAGATCAAACATTAAAGTGTAGTAGTATCAACACTCCCCTGTCTTCCAAACACACTGTTGTAAAAACCTAGGCCCACTTAACTTATGTGGTTATTTTCAGTCTTTAAAGCAAAATCCTATGACTCATTTCGGTAGGACACAATCCTCTGTTTGTTAGAATGGCATTATTCTGCTCTTGCAAGGGTGCTGCACTCTATCTTGTGGAGCAACATTGGTTTCACAGGGCTGAAAATCATTTGTATTGTGTTGGGTGTGGGACTGGGTATATATTGTTCTAAATATGACTCTTTTATCTTAAAATACAATAACTGTCATGATTAGGCATATTGGTTCAGTCATTTAGGCCCATAGAAATGACACAAGTGACACCAGGGATCTCTGTCAGTGCCAGGTGTGCAGATGGTATGTACGAAGTAGACATCTGTCTATTAAAAGTTGGACTACAAGAAAAAAACCTATTTTGCTTTTGTTCATTAATCACTGCTTGCTGCTCCTATTCAAGCTCAAATTTTTGATGACTTGTCCTCCAAACTCTTGTTCTCTTTCCATGTGAACAGTTAGATTTCATCCTGTATTTTCCCCCCACAACTAGTGGGCCTGCCTGCCTCTGGCTAGTGACAAAAAAAAATAGATTATATTGATTTGCATTCCAGAACATTGACAGTAGAAATCAGTTATGCTTTGTTAAAAATTAAAACAATTTAATTTTCTTTCATCTGTTTAGGCTTGAGTGCCCTGTGTGGAAATGGCTTTTGTGGATATCAGGTTTTTGAACAATATGTTAGAATTTTGTAACCTATTTTATACCTTTGCAGTGGTACTCCAATTCCAGAGGACTGACCTATCCTAGCAAGACTGACTTGTGTATGAGCAAGATGGCAGATTTTATGGAAAACTTGGGCATACATTTACAAAAAACCTTCAATAGGAGATTGCAGTTCTGGAAATTAAAAAGGTAAAAAAACACAAAAAACCCCAAAAAAACTCCCCAAAAACCCCCTACAAGTCATTTAAACGAGGCTTTGAAGTGAAATTGTTTTAGAAAAAAACTAATTTTTGCAGAGCATATTAGCTTATAATGACTTTTTTAATAGAACATTAACAGTTTTATGTTTGGTTTCATTAACTTTTTGTTTTAAAGTCATGCATTTTTGGTACTCCATGTCAAATAATTCTTGTAAAATAGCCGTGTTATATACGGTCTGGTAATTTTTCATTCATCTTTAGGCATCATTTTGGTTTATCTTAGTGGTCTCAGATGAGGCTTGAAGAAATTTTTTGGCTATATGTTTAATAATGCTCCACCCACTCACTGCTTCATGGTTCACATGATCTGTAGATCAAAAAATTTTAAAAGTCATGAAAGCAGCAACCAATAAAAAATACGACCCTCAGTGAGAAAGTAATTTCAGAGATGCATGAAAAACCTGAAGTGATTCTGCACATAAGTTTTCAGGAAATTTCCACTGGAGGTTTTATTTGAGTTCTGGTTATAAATTCAGATTTTTTTTTTCACTTTTTTTTGGGTCTATTTTGTTCTGTTACCAAATGGTACTTTTCATGTATGTGTGATAAAATCATTAGGTACAGGATTTAGCCTATAAAATGGGTTCTTCATTTTAAAATTCCATACAGGCCTGTGAGTGATGAGAGGGCTCCCAGATTACATAGTGATTAGAGTATTTACCTTTGCTGCTCCCCTTTTTTTTCTAGCTGAAAGGAGCAACCCCCTTAGTCTGAGAGGCAGTTCCAGATGCAGCTCTCCTGATGCTGCAAGGCAGGGGAGTGAACTGGAAAATCTAGAAATCGCAGGTGCTAGATCCTACTTCTGGCTTTTAAATGCAATGTGAAGCATTAATTGGCATAGTCCCATGACTGCTCTGTTAACGAGGTGTGTGCAGGGGTGCAGATGTGCACACAAAAATGTCACTCCTGGGCCTCAGCCAGACAGTTATGAGCCAAAGCTCTTGAGTAATGTTAAGTTAGAGGCTTTCATAAAAACATTGCTTTGTAATTTAGTGGCTGAGAGTACAACCATATATTGCTGTAACTGAGTCAGAAGAAAATAATGTGTGATTTCCTTTCTGCAAATGCCAATGTGAACAAAAAAAAAAAAAACTGAAAACGACCCTTTAAACTTTATAGGGTATAGCTGGGTTAAAGGAAATTCTCTGCATAGTAACAGGCTAGATAGAGAAAAAGTAGTTTGAGTTTTGAGGTAAAAATATTCAGCAAAATGTATCTCTTTAGTTCCTTTACAGGTGCTCCTTTTTTTTTTTTCAAAGGTCAGTCTTAGCATCTGAGAGCTAGTAGCCGAAAATAAATTGCATATTCAAGATACATAAAGTGGAGGGAAACATCCATGAACACTTTTAACAGGCACAGAATAAGGTGCCTGTTAAAAATGTTAGTATGTTAGTGTTTCTTATTTTTTTTGTTCTGTCCTGTCCTTCTACAAATTATACTACAACAAAAATATTTTTTAATTAAGCATTGATAATACACAATACAAAATGTACTACTGCTGCTATAAAAGAGCAAGATCAACACTTATTCTTTCAAAATATACAGATTTCAAGAGTTACATATACTTTACTGTATTATTTATTTTACTTTAACACCCTGAATAGAGAGAAGTAATGGGTTAATGGGAAATATATGTGGGTTCTTGCTCCTGAGGAGCAGCCTGGTACTACTCCAGCAAAGGTCTCAATTTTTAGCACTAAATTAGTCCTAGAGATTGAGTACAAAGGCCCTTGAAATGTCAGGCCCTACAGATTTACAGGGCAGGACTTTGCACATATGTAAACCATGTAGCTTCTTTCCCTGCCTTGATGGAATTAATCTGATTTATGCAAGCTGAAGATTTGTCTCAGTATAGACTTTAACAGGAGATTTCCCAGGTCTTCCCTACCAAAAGCAAGTAATCATTGCTCAGGAGAGCAAGAGCTGTGGAGAAAGCTTGTTAAAGAGAGCACTGGAGCTGAAATATATTCTAATATCATGTAAGAATCAGAGAAAAGGTGAAAATTTCAGCTGAATTAGACACATCCAAGAATTGCTTGTGAAATACAAGGTTGTAGTAAACACACCAACTTGCTAAGGACTTACAGAAGGAGGTATACATTAAAGTCATGCTGTAATTATGGAACACGAAGTTTTATCATTCACATATTTACATTGAATATCTTTTCCCAGGCACAGCTGTTACAAGCAATCTTTGTACAACAAGCTAAAAAGTTATACAATTAATCTGCAGTTTTCTTTCTTATGCACAAGCTTTTCCACTATTTTGTAACAATAATTCATCCCTCATTTTTTTTGTGTGCAATTATCTGTGTTTTCCTAAATAGAAAAGTAATTTACAAAGGTCACTAAATAAAATATTAGTACTGCCATAGCATTCTTTAATAGGTACAAAGAGTGATTTCTTAGCAATTTGCTACTGATTTAAAAAGGATTTACAAGTACATATGTATGTATAAATATACATAAATATTCTCTCAAGGTGTAATATGATAACAATAGAAATATTAATGCACTGTATAATGTGCTTGACAGGAGCAGTAGTCAGAGGCTACCAAGATCTCCACTTAAACAGAATTGCAGAGCCAAGCTTGTTATCCGTAAGTGCTAGTATAAATTGGTTTGTGCAACATTCAAGAAGCATAGAAATCTATGAATCACTGAAGTGTTTAAAATGGGCAGCAATTGTTCCACTGACATGCTATTTCAGATCATTCCAAGTTGAGATGTCAGGGACAGATTCAAACAGTTTTTATATAAAGCTGGAAACAAAACAAGACCAATTTGTTAGAGGAGAAAAATTTTAATGTATTTCCCTTAATGAAATGAGCAGAAAATCATGCAGTTTGTTATCAGAAATGCTGGACATTAAAAAAACATTAAGGAAAACATAAGAAGAAATTAAGAACATTATACTTTATTAGTTTTAATTAAACATTTGGGAGAGTCTGACAATTTTTGTAGCAGTGCTGAGTAAAAGTGATGCTTACTCTGCACTTAGATTAGACCCTGGAGGCAGAGTGTGTCAGACACCATTTTTGAATTACAATCCTCACTCCTTGCCCACAGACGTTTGTAATTTACTTGTCTCTTGTCCCAGTAGTAAACCACAGCCTTTTCTTCTCCAGGCTACCCTGCATGTTATAGCCCAGGAACAGGCATGGAGTTACCACCTACTCTGTTCTGCCTCTCTTGTCCCCTTGGACTTCAAGTTCCCTGGAAGAAGCTGGGGCAAAAAAGCCACACTTCCTTCCATGCAACATTCATTTGAAGACTAATTATTAAGAACAGGTCTTAGGCACATGCCAAGTCACAGCATAATTCTTCATTATTTTCCTTCTAGAAGCTTCTCATTGTGGCTCCTGTTATCTGAAAAAATTGGTAACTTGGTGAGTTATGTTTATGAAAGAGACCCTGATGTGATCCCCGGGTGATTATTATACTCCTTGCTTACTACTTTACCTGATACAGTTATTAATATGTCATTTAATGTGATCAATAAATATGGCGAAATGCTCTGATAATAGAATTAGAAAACACTTTGGAGCATCTATAAATAAATTTCCATAAATAGAAATTTCCATAAATAGAAATTTCTTTTACAAAGACCACAAGCTCACAAAAGCCTTTTAAGCTCTGTAAAACCACTATAAATCTTTTGCACCCAAAAAAACCTCCAAAAAACCCGAAAGCAATATAAATCACCAAATCCATATGTTTCAGGGAGAAAGAATAGGGAATAGGGAATAGGGAATATGAAGGGCAATTCTAACACCTTCAGTCCCTCCAACAAAACAGCAAATTATTTGTAAGGTTTAAATGCACAGAAGCAGTACAATTCAAAGAGGCAATTAAATTTAGAAAGTGCATGCTAAACTGATCATCAGCTTCACAATAACTGCAAAAATATCATTATGGTTCTATATTCTTAATCTAGACATTTTTGACTCCTTCTGTGGGTATTTATTCAGAGTCTGCTGGGCTTTCAAAACTGGAAGCAATAGAATGCTGGAGCTTGGCTTCAATGATCACAGCCTAAATCCATTTTGAAAAATAAGCACAAATTGGAAGGGCCATATTTGAATGAAGTGTAAAGACCTAATTCACATCTCTTGGCATACTGTGAGCACTATTTTAAAGCTTTATAGCCTAGCATATTCAAAAGCAGGAAGGCCAAATACCAGGGGTTTTTTCCTGATTAGAATTTGAAGTGCTAAGAGACATGCTTGCAACAGCCTATGCAAAACATCACAAAAGGGCTTTTCAAGCACCTGAAACATCGAACATCTTCAAGGGTAAGTGACATTGGTAGCAGTTTCATTCAATGAAAACTATGAACAAGGACTTTTGAACATGGAGGGCATGAATTCAATAAAATTTGGAGTCAGTGATAAACACAAAATGTCAAGGGAGAGTTGGAGGATTTGTATTTCAGAGCATTGAGCCCAATAATTCTGATTCAGCAGCATCAGTTACCCAATCTATTCCTCATGTGGGGAAAATATTTATTCTGGCAAGATCCTTCCACAAGGGCTTAATGCAGAGGAAGTAGTGCTTGGCAGAAAATAATTTCTTACTGTTTTCCTCCATTGGAACCATTCTGTTTTGTTGCCTTCCCTTTTCATTCCACCGGGCATTGAATAAATGTGTCAATTAATTGCTTAAGACTTATAGAGAAAATTTTACATGACTGATTCAATAAAAATGAGGAATATTCCTGTTATAGCATCAGCAAATTTGATGACTAGTGAATATAATTATTTAAACTGCACAGATCAAATGAAATTGGGCTTTTTCACATATCTTTGATCACACTAGACTGAGAAATGTCTTTATTGTAGTTTATTGAAAGGTACTTCCATGATTACCTTTAAGTGACAGGCTCGATATTAATTAGTTTTAGAATTTTCTAAAAGATTTCATATCATAGTAAGAAAAGAGTTCTATTAAGTCCCTTTTTTTTCCCAATAAAAGAAAACCCTTATCAGAATACCAGTAAGAAAGTGCCTTGTTTTTGTACTCTACAGAACATTAGACCTTTATGTAATTACTGCCTGAATCATAAAGGAAACTTGGCTTGCAGGTCATCTGAAATGGATTTCTGGGAAGTAAATAACTGTGTGAAGTAATGTAAGAAACAGCTATAGACATGTTGGCATTGGAATAATAGAAGGCATGTGCAAGCAACTTCATCCAATGGGAGCATGTATTTATGTAGTATTTCTATATTCTTCAGCCATAACACTGAATATAGAATAGGCAGAGTTATTTTTTGTGTTCACAAATATTTTAATAGCTGCATTCACTCTGTATATTATTAGTTTACTGACACTTTCATCACATGTGCTATTTCTACTCACTTTCAGTACAGCCAAGTACCTTTTTAGAACAGGGAAGGACAAGTATGAATTTTTTTTTCCTTTTTTCCCCCAAAGATTAGGTTTCTCAGTATTAACAAAAAATTACATCTTAATGGCCCTCTATCCAACTGTTTTCAAATTAATGGTAAATCACTGGGCTGGCAGGGCAAGTGAGCCCTTCATGGGAAGACCACAATCTCATCTAGTTTAGTGCACAGTTGCCCTAAATATGTGACCCAATCAAGAACTTCACAGACCTGAAAATACACAGATTCTGCAAGATAATGAGGAGCAACATTCAGCAAACTCCTTCCAGTTAGCTGAATTAAAAGGGGATTTTGTTCAAACCAGAATGTAAGATTAAACTGAAGAGTTCTGCTCCATGTCACATGTTATTAACATATTCTGGGCCAGTTGTGAGCCCAGCCATGGTAGAAAATGGTCGTGGCACCAAGCATTACTTGGCTTTAAGCAGACCTGTGGCTGCTCTTGTTAAAACTGGTGATTTAAGGAAAAAGCACTGCTCTGTAGCTGGAGGAAAAAAATAACAGGTTTCTGACTTACAAGATTCTCAGCTTGAATTGCATACAAAAATGGAATTTGGTTTTTAAACTATATATGAGTTTGAAACTAATCAATATGTTGCTGTCATCAGACACCTTCTTAGAAAGGAGGAAAAATCCTCTAGAACTGGCAAAACAAATATATAAATCTTTTCATTCTGCTGCTATTAATTCAGGGGACACATTACTTATCTTTTAAACCTAATGTTACAGCCCAGAAGGAGATGTAAGTAGAATTTGCAAAAATATTTTCTGGAGCATTTCAGCATTTTTAGTAACTTGAAAGTCTGAGTTTTCCAGCTGAAATACTGTTATGGGTTCCTCTATAACATGCAAAATGCCACTACTTTCTGTTTAATCAAATCTGAGGGCCTGTGAAAAGATCTTGAATGGATGCATCACCTGAAAGTACAGCTGTGTTTTTCTTCAGCTGTGTTTTCTTCTTCATTTTCATCAAATATAAGGAGGACTGTCATCCTTTTGAAGAATATTGAAAAAACAAAGAGGACCTCCAAATCAACCCAGGATTTTGAGGCAGGTGCCATCAGTAGAATTTTGGGGGATTTTGATCTGATGGATTATACACCACCTGGATGACTGACAATTGAAGAGATGCACCTTTCCCAGAGGGGAGAAAAGGGATTTTGCACAGGAGCTACCAGGACTCATTGACAGATATTGAAATTAAATTGGAAGGGCAAAAGGGACAAAAGCAATATTGCCAGAGAAAAGCAGTGGGATGGCACACCAAATCTTGAAGATCTGAGTGATAACATGAGCCCTCAGTGAGCTCTGTGAAATATTTTCCACAACCAACCATACCTGAAACCAGCATAAAAGAGCATGAGAAACAAGCAAGATGAACTCATAGCTTTGGCCCAGAGAAATGGTACCATTGGCATAAGGAAAACCTGGCAGGATGTGACTGGTGTGGATGAGGGATGGTTACAGGGCCTTCAGGATGGACAGGCAGGGCAGGTGAAGCAGTGGGGTGACACTGAGTGTGAGGGAGGGGCTGCAATGGAAGGAGCTTGCAGTGGGTAGTGGCATTGCTGAGAGCATCTGGGTGACGATTAAGGGGAAAAACAAATAATGCGTGGGGAACATGATGGCACCAAGAATTATTCTTCAGGGAACCAAGGAACGCCTCTAAATCAACCGCTCTTGTCAGGGATTTCAACTTGCTGGAGGTTAACTGGGAATATCACACAGCTGGCATGGAGAATTCTTCAGGGCTAGAGGATTTTTAAAACACCTGGATGATAACTTCATGGTACAAGTACTAATTGATTTTACTAAGAAAGGTGTCCTCCCTGATATGTTGCTTATTAACAGAGTCTCCTGAGTGAGATGGTGATAGGTGGCTCTCTTGGCCACAGTGACCATGAAGAAAGAAAAGCTCATAACTAGATACCTACACTGAACGAATTTTTTGAAGTCCAAGTCCTGGCCTCACTATCTGCTTCATTTAATAATTACATTTACCAGCTTGAGCCAGCTGGCAAAGTTAACAACTAAACTAAAACATCTGGAGTACTTTTGGACATGAAAATAGAATTAAGAAGTGAGGGCAAATAGGCAGAGATGAGCAAAAAACAGAAACTATTTCATTTTTCTAAATGCACAGGGCTAGAATTTTGTGCTGTGGAGAGAACTGACAGAGAAGCAAGATTCTTCTAATTCCCAGTGATACCTACTGCCTTCTGAAAAGCATGTCTCCCACCAGCTGCCTGTTTTTCATGAGTATTAGGTTCTTTCATAGGAAAACACATTTCCACTGGTCCTTAAACAAAATACATTCTCCTGTTTATTTCCATGGTCAGCTTGGAGGAAAATTAATGAAGAAATGGGCAGCAGATGAGACTTTACATGTAGGTGCACTAGCACATTTACAGCATGTTTTATGTATTTTATAAGGTAGAGATAGATTCAGTAGGGTAAGCAAATATAGTGTCTGTGAAGGTTGTTTCAAAAACAGGAGTTTGACTGCAAGCTATTTTTAATTTCCTTTTAATAATCCAAGAAAAACGTTCCAAGACAAAAATGTTTTAAAATTTCTTTAGAAGACTGTCCTATGTTTTCAGAAAATGGGAATTCTTTGGTAAATCTGGGCAATGTTTTTAGCATGAGACTCTTCAGCTCAGCACTTTCAGAGCTTTTTTCCTTCCACCTCTCCTTGCAAAATATACTAAGGAAGAGTAGGAAAATGTTGTTAGGTGAAGGGATTTTTACCCTTTTGGGGGACAAAAGTTAGAATATTGTAACTTATCTGCATCTCCACAGTTTTTGCATCTAAAACAAAAGGTAACAGCACAGATGAGGATTTCATTCACCAACAAAAAATGCAGTGAATCGTAATTCCTGGTGTAGAGGGAATTCTTTCAGCATAATTTCAATGATGGAAAGATGCAGCACTGAGACTGGCTGCCAGGAAGTAACTATTGTTACTTCACATTTTATACCAGCATTGGAACTCATAATGGAAGGCGAGATGTTCAAGGATAAAGATCTTTTGCCTTGGTGGAGTATTAAAATGATGAGCTGAGGCAGGCAAATTGATATCTTACTTTTTCTGGAATTCTCTTTTGAGTAAAAGAAGAAATAGAAGAGATGGAAAAATTTTGACTTGTTTTGGGTTTTTTTTGAGGACCCATGTGTTCCAAGCATCTAAAACAAATTACAGAAATACAGAATATAGAAAGAACTGGATTGAAAGGGACATTGGAGATCATCTAGTTCCAAATCCCCTGCCATGGGCAGGGACACCTCTCACTAGACCAGGTTTCTCAGAGCCCATTCAGCCCGGTGTTGAACACCCCAAGGATCAGGCACACACAGCTTCTCTGAACAATGTGTTCCAGTGCCTCACCAACCCCACAATAGAGAACTTCCTCCTAATATCTAGTCTAAACCTACTCTCTTTCAGTTTGAATCCATTCCCCCTTTTCTGTCACTACTTGCCCTTGTAAATCATCTCTCTCTCTTTCTTGTAGGCTCCCTCTAGGGTACTGGAGGTTCACAACTAGGTCACCCCAAAGCCTTCTTTTCTCCAGGCTGAACAAACCCCATTGTCTCAGCCTATGTACAAGAGATGCTCTATCCTGCCAATCCCCCAGGTGCCCCTTCTCTGAACTTGCTCCAAGAGAAGCATGTTCTTCCTGTGCTGGCACTCCAGAGCTAGATGCAGAGTTCCAGATTAGGTCTCACCAGAGCAGAGCAAAGGGGCAGAATCCTCTCCCTCGCCCTGATGACGACTGTGCTTTGGAGGCAGCCCAGGAGACGATTGGTAATCAGTTAGAAGCAAGAAAGAGAGATGGATAATGAAAAAATTGTTTCCAGTTTTTTTTTGCATGGACAGCTCAGGCAGGTTAGTATGGATTTAACACCCTTATGTCAGAATTTACTGGAATCAAAGTGGATGTGGCATTGTTTTACTTTGCTGAGTTCTGCTTAATTTACAAGAATATGAGGTGCACATTTTTTAATGTGTGGGGCAATTCCAAATGCACTACAGATGCTAACATTGCAGCCACACTGGTGCAATGGGAAAGAACATTTGACAAAAGCTGAAAAAAATACAGAAAGAATTTTTATCCATCTTCTCACAAATTTAAAATGAATTCAAGTGAGGGTCTCCAGTGGGAAGCTGATTTTCTGTTATGACAAATAAATCCTAGTATTGTTTTCCTATGAAATGGTCAATTAAAAGAAACTTTGCAAGAGAGGGCAAAGTGGTTTATTTTTCCAATTTTGCTTCTCTTTCTGCTCCCTTCAGAATTTGAGCAAAACCTGAAGCCTTGCTACTCAGATTTGCTCCTTTTGGCAGCAGCTGGCTTTAAGATTAGCTTAATCTTGTGCTTTGCTCCAGTGTGTATGAGGCAGCTGGTAAATAGTCTAACTCCTTCAATCAGCCTTCCTGGAAGAGCAAGTCACATGAGGGCAAAGAATTTCCCTTTTGGGCAGGAAAGATAGGAAGGCCAAAACTGAAGGTCAGGATCATGCTGGCAGATATTAATTTCAAGAGCATCTCACTATCAGGGGAAAAGAAGAGCAAAAGGAATGCCTCGTCATAATTGTTTTTACTCAAAAGCAAACAAGCAAAAGCACCATAAAGGAGATTTAGAGATACTTAGCCAATGACAAAATCACACTGAAGTGCCAGAAACTAACATGCATAAAATCAAAAGTTTATATTTAGATAAGTCTCATTTATTTAAATGGTCTTACATGGACATCTTGGATACATAGGATGTTCTAACTTCTTTTCAGCAGCATCAGCTACAAAGTGACCAGCTTAAAGGTAAATTAACTTAGTAAGTTAAGGCTATTGTATTGTAGTTTTGTGGTGTTGTTTTTGGGGGTTTTTTTAGGGTTTTTTTTGTTTGTGTTGTTTTGTTTTGTTGTTGTTGTGTGAGCCTTAGTTGTGTAAGGTAAAACCAGACATGGCAGCAGCTATGACAGTCAATTGTATATATTATCTTCACAAAACTGAAGTCAGTTACACAATTTTGAATCTGTGGTTGGCATATTTTTCCCTCTATTTATTGCTAAATGTACGAGGAGAAAGAAAGAGAAAAATTTGCTTTGTCTAAATTTACTAAACCAGAAATATATGGGAGAGTTTCCAAGTTTTGCAAGACAATGGTAGAGGACACTGCTAGTAAAAGGAAAGAAATGACAGCTGTTTAACTCGATTCTGCTTTCAATTTGAGTAAAAAAGAGAAAAAGACTGTATAAGGAGAAGAACATTCTACTTTATATCCAGATAAATAACAATGAACTTTTATAATCATCTGACATTTTCTTTTGAAATAACTTTAGTCATCATGAGAGGATACACTAACTAAGAAAATAAGTAATGAAGAAAGGCAGATAGAGTAGATAAATTCTTCACTCCTGGGTCTTAAAAATATGTTGTTATATCTTTCTTTCTTACAATTCCTTTTATGGGGAAAAAAAGACTAATTTTTTAGGGAAAAATAGGGAGATGAATATAAGGATCAAAATGAAAGCAAAGTTAGCACTTCAAAATCAAATCTCACCAAACCCTCAAGCTTATTTTTCTAATCTTGGTACAGTAGGACTGACAGATTTTCATTCATTTGGAATCAAAAGTTGTGGAAGGACTGGAAAGGAAAGTTTAATTCTGGCAAACATAAAAATGAGCTCTTACCTGTCTGTAAAATCTACATTTCAACAGTATATGTAGTCTTACCTTGGCAAAAGTCTGAATTTCAGCTTGTTTTCTTTCTCTGATGTACGCTTGACTGCATTTATGATGTCAGGCTGCTTTCTACAGTGAAAGATTAAAGTGATACTAAACACCAATAACAGCCCAGGAATGGGAATGAAAAATTGAAGGTAAAAAATTCATATAGTGATATTCCTGCTTTTGCTTGTGATTAAAAAGGGCAATAAAAAATTGGTCAACGTTTGCCTCATTGTTCTGTTCTTTGAATTTTATTCTGAGCTAAGACCAGCTGTAGTTAAACATTTTTAAAGAAAAAACAAAACAAACAAATGCTTAAACCCCTAGGCAGAATTTAGTACAACAGTGTTGATTTAGCTCCTGTATCAATAAAAGGGGTTGATATCATCTCGAGTATCAGCAAGCTGAACAGGCATTGGATATGTTTTATTCCTTTATTTTTTAATGTTTTATCACTTAGGGTACATACTCCAACATACAATAGCATACAGCTATGCCTGATAGTGAAATGAAAGGTGAATAGTTTCAAATTCAGTATTTTATTTCCAGTGACCATGAGATGATTTAAAATTGATTCAATTGAGTGAAGAGTTTTATTCTTTCTAAGGTTGGGTTACCTTCTCAAACTGAGAAGGCCCAACCCTGCTCTGTTCTCATAGTCAGCATACATGTATTGCTTTTCACTTTGGTGAGATGAGATCCCAGCTAGCCTTCCCACTTCAATCTGTTTGTTTCAGAATGGGAAACACACTTTTACCATGGCTCTCAGAATTACTTTTCTGTTTGTCCTTCAGCACATGCACAAAAAACTTTCTCCAACAGAAGTGTCTCCAGTTTGCAAAATAATCCTAGAAAGGCATGAGAAGAAAGAAAAAGCCTAGAGATTGGTCTCTGAAAGTGAAGCACAAAGAACTATAAACAGTTCAAGCTCAAAAAAGCCTAGAAGTAACTACGAAAGTGATATAAGTTGTGGGAGATATTGGATTCATACCAGCGTTAGAACAGCATTGATGGAGAGAATGGTATTATTCCAGGGCACATGGAAATGGGGGATGTACTGCTTCACTAGACCTGCCACAGGCTTTCTGGATGGAATAGCACTGGTGTTTCCACCTTCCTGTATCTACACACCTGGCTAAGATCAGTGAAATACTCCTAGAATAGATTCCTGACTTTCCAAAAAATTTCCTCCGTGTGCCGTACTCCCCAAAGAATATTTCAATTTTGTTGTTTTTAATGAAATTCCAGATTAAGAGTGATTAAGTAAGGCATAAAGGAGAGAACTGGAACAACTGGGCCCTCTCGGATACTCCATTACACACCATCTAAACTCTCTTTCTCATGCCTCCATCCATAAAATGAGTGATGCTTCACTGCACAGAGTGGTGGTTTTCAAGAATGATACTCTATAAAAAACAGTTTGAGATGTAGATAAACACATGATGCCATCGTACTTCTTGCTCCTAAACAAGGTGAGTTTAGTAGGTGCTTTGCTCCCTTCAGTGTATTTTTCTCTTCTTCCTGCTGTCTTTTCATTTATTATCACAGAAGAGCAAACTTTCCTATTTTTAGTCCTCCCAGCACAGTCTCAGATTGGACTAGGAATTGAAGGCATTTTGAAATAATTTTTTTTTTCTTCTTTCTGTGTCAACAGACTAGAGCCTGTTTGAATTTAACATATATTACCACTTCAGGATCCCCCTTACCACATCCATCATATTATTGACATGATTGATTGAGATTTTCTATCTATTTTCAGGTCAGATATTCAAGTGATCAGAACCTTTGTGCAACAGACTAAACAATATATTTTTTTTAAAGAGAGACACATGCCAAGTTCACTTGTCCACTTGTATAATGTTCACAATGGTACTACTTGTAGGGAAAAAACACCTCTCTTAAAATAAATGACACATTTTATAGAATGAAAGACCCATTAGGGTGGTTAGATGCAGTGACTTTCAGTGTCAGGCATTATTGATCATATTTTTGTACATCAGCTTGTGATAACTGCATCTGATGATTTAAAGCCTCAGAGCTTTCTCACAGAGACTGTGCTCTAAGAAGGGCCAAAATCTTGGTCTGACAGGAAAAGACTCTATTCTTTTCAGGGGAAAGGAATAAATAAAATCTCAACCTCCTCTATCACTCTCTTTATGTAGTCTTTCCTTCTGCTTTTCTGAAGCTTTATTGCTACTAGAAGTTTGTAGAAATGGAAGGATGTTAGAATCAGAGGGATCCAAAGCCAACAACAACAGCTATGCTTGCAATTCACAGAAACCTGGCGAGACCAGTGACCCCTCAAAAAGGAATAAACACAAAAGTTGCAAGGTTCATAATTCACATATATACACAGAGAAAATAGACAGCGTATTGCCCTTGGAGCATTTGTATAATGTGATGTGATCAAGAAGTTTTAACTATATAACTATCTTAAAATCAAATATTGCATGCTATCATTATATGATACAAGCTATCTTTCTCTCATTTCATTTATTGCCATTGTAACAAAAAACAAGAGAAAGAGAGTTGGTGTTTAATTCTATGAATTGGTGTTCATATCTCTTTTCATAAGATCAATAAAAATCAGATAACGTTGTTATCAAAACTGTCAGTGTGTGAGCTGTGTTGTCGGTTCTCACTCACACTTACTCGCTTTTCCATTAGTACAAGATTTACACTTGTGTGCTGTCTACATAGGACAAAATTTCTGAATTGATAGCCATATCGATTTTTTAAAATAAATTCTGATTCTCAAACCCCAGAGAAATATTTCATTCTTCCCAGTATCACTAAAAAGTTTTGAGTATGTGCTATTTCTGTGCCAATACTGTTTATCTATTAACACATATAGAATATAAATTCATAGCAATAATTTTTTCATTCATTAATCTTTTAAATTCTTAATAACTAAAAATACAGCATATTATATTTTAATTCAAGCTAGATGGGAATAATGTCTTACAAAATAACTGGATTTTAATGTTGTTGCTTAGGGTAAGAAGTATAGCTATTTTTGAACAAAAATCAGTCCATGAGTTCTCCCTCAATATGACCGCATTTCTGGTAAAAAGTTGTAACTATGTGGTAAGGTAAGGGTCTAATTTATGATTTTATTTATAGAAAGAACTTGTTGCATCTTCACATAAATTAAGAGTGTAAATATTGTAGGAGACGATAATTGTCAGCCCAGTCTTCTTAAATGGTGCAGTTCTATGTAAAAATCATAAAACATCAGGTTCAACACAGAGGGAAATGTTTTAGTGGAGGATCCACTTAATGTACTTTCTTCTAACAGGAGAACACTATTACACTATTGAGGCTGTATTTTCTGCATTTCTTATGATTGTACCTGTCTCTGTACTGTCATTTATTTTCTGGTTTTTGTTTGGTTTGGTTGGGTTTGGTTGGTTAAGTTTGGGTCATGATAGTGTTGGGGGTGTTTTGTTGTTTTTCTTGTTCTTGTTGGTTTTTGTCTTGTGGGTTTGGATATTTTTGGGGGTTTTTGTATTTTGCAGATAAAGTATTTTTTGCAACCTGGATTTTCTCTGAAACAAGCAACTTGGTCACTAAGCACACAGAATACTAAACTGATCTTTAATGAGCAATACAGTGGTAAAAAACTCCTCAATTTTGTAAACAGGGCAGAAAGCAATGAAGATTATATGTCCTATTCAGTAATTTTGGTATGGGAGTCAGGAAAAAAATGTATAGCAGCTTTCAGAAAACATAAGAGAATGACACTAGAGCTAAATAACTTCAATATGTATGAAAGTCAAATAATATTTCTTTCCAATGGATTCAGCAGAAGGAATGAAGGAAAACATTCAAAGGAAGTAAAACTATTTTAATTGTTGATAGCTGCAAAGTTTCCATTCTGTCCTTTCCCAGGGAAATGATCTTTACCTCCATTTCTAAAGTCGCTAGCCTCCTCTAATTTCCTTTATCTGTCCTTCCATGAAAAAACAAAAAGCTGTTTAGATGAAAAAAGAAAGAATGCTTATATGTCCAAGAATGCATCCCAACATGCATGTGTGAATGCCTAACCAGTGCAATCTTCCTCTCAGAATTTTTGCCTTTTGTTGCCTTTTCCGTTCATCTTACTTTTCCATTCATCTTACAAGCTTTATTTGAAAATGTAGTTAAGTAAACTGAATGCCCAACGTAAGTTGAAAAAACAGTGATTAAGTATATTGTGGAACATGTGTTCTGACTTTGATTTGTTGACCTGAACAAAAGTAGTTAATATGTTAGCAGATATCAAACTTTCTTCTTCTACGGCTGCATTAGAGTCAGTATGTCAGATAAAATAAACAAGGTAGCCCTAGTGAGGTTGATGTATTTACAGCCATTAAGGAGGTAGTTCATTATACTAAGCCAACAGTCACTTTTGACAAGAAAAATCATTTAACATTTTAACATATAGCCTTCCAATTAACTTCAGTCTGAGACATAGCAGACCCTTCTCTGTTTTCCCCTGTTCAAGGAGCTACACGGCCAAGTATGAACAGTGATGGTTTACGAACCAAATTGGAGAGCAATTAGGATAGAGAAGACCTCTCTAGTTTTAAATCAGAACATATTTGTGTCTTTAGAATTTACACTACCACAACTTTTTGGGACAGCACCATTCAACATGTTTCTATGACCTACCATGTTTGTTGCCCTCCTCTGGATATACTCTAGTGGTTTAATGTTCTCATATATTGTGACACCTGAAGCTGCACAAAGTACTTGAGATGGGACTTCAGTGGTGCAGTGTGCTGTAGAGTAGGATATTCACCCTGCAGGTCCATTTTCTTCCTTACCAGTAAAAAGTCATGAAAGACAAATGAAACCAGCAGAGGAAACAGATTAGAGATAGCAGCAGGCTACTATTAGATGACCTCTTCCCTCCAAGAGCAGTGTTGGTGGTTCTTTTTACCTTTCTCTGTGGTCCTGGGCAAAGTCACATAGGCTCTAAGATGTCAGATTTTCCTGATGGAAAACTGGTAGACATAGAAAGATAGGTGAGACAGAGTTGAGACTAGGACAGTAAACATCACCTCCTACGCTCTGCCTGTAGAATCAGTCTGCTTAGCCATCTTGCCCTCCAGTAAGAAAACACCTGCCCAGTAGCACAGCTACAAGGTGCCCTTGTTTGTACAGGCTCTATCACTCCTCAGCTACACACTAGACAGCCTTTTGAACTCTTTATCTTTTTTTAATATCTCAGGTTGGTTTTTTGGCTCGGTTTTTGGTTTGGTTTTTTCTGTTATTGTTGTGGTTTTAATTGGTTGGTTGAGATTTTTTAAAGTTTGGTTGTTTTTTCAGTTTTTTTTTTTAAGGAATCTGGGCATGCAGGGAGTGTGAAGTCAGCCTAATCTGAGGAAGAGGAGACACAAGAGGAGGCACAAGAGCTTGGAGGCTCAGAACCTTTGTGGAAATGTTCAGATCTGATCTAAATATGTTTATTTTAAGCTCATGGCTACGGTTCAATTAATTATCCTAATTATTATTCCCAATTCATATGCCCACTATCCGAAACATCATTATAATTTCATATTTGGAAATCTTGATGAAGAAGATGAAAGCCAGACATGCATGGCCACTAAGGTCCTGTGTTATGGTTTTATTTTTCAGCACAAATTGGTCCAATACCTAAAAATAACAGATAAAAAAGATTTATAAATTTTTGTGAACATCATATACTAATTAGAAGGAAGATTTTCCATCTTCATTCAAAAGAGATTAAAAATGTTTATTTGGGCTGCACTGTATCTCCACTGCTCTGAACAGCTGACTGGCATAAATTATGTTATCATAGATATTGAAACTGTAAAATATTTATATGTATAGTTACTCTGTTAGTCATTACTTATTCCACTTATAATGGGGAAAAGTTATGATTGACTCCAAATTTCCAAAATTCTTTATTTAAATACGTGTTATGGTCTCAAGTCATTCAGTGCACATATAGTCATGGATAAAATGTTTTGGGGAAAATGTGAATATTCTCCAGAAAGCCACCCTGAACTCATGAATATGGCCTGGCTATATGTTTCAAAGAAATGTTATACATACTAGAGTGTGAGCATATTAAAAAAAAGAACACTGGTGCCATTGTCTTTACACTTTTGCTCCACATTGGTTTTCTTCTTAAGATTCTCTAAAAAAAACTTTGTGTTCTAAATAACAATGAACGATAGTAAGCTAGACAGAATATATATTTTGTGCTAAAATACATTCCTTGGAAAATTTTATAATTTTTTTTTTTGTTTAAGTGGTACAGGAATCTCACCGTATATTTTTCATTTATGGTCTAGGCTGTAATTTACGTCCTTAATCAAGAACGTGTTCAAGTGTTTGTGTTTGTGCCACTTCAACAACACATATGAAACACACAAAGTTATTGTTTTCCAAGTCATGTTCACTAAAAATGAGCTTATTCATATGCCTTGCTTTGCCAGTCTGCACTCGCAACCACTGGAATTTGACTCCTTTCCTCCTTACTAGTGGACTCCAACCCACAATGTAGACACTGTGTTCCTCAGATTTTCCTCTAAAGTTCCATGTTTTGTGCCCATGGCAGTGGCGTACATAATGCATGGACAAAGTCAGGACCTTCAGAGGTAGCCCCTCCACAGCAAGCAGGGAAACAGTGTAGGGAGAAGTCAGCAACAGAAAATTCAGGAAACACAGTGCAGCAGTCCCTGTGCCTCGGACATGTCCTGCCCAAAAAGGTGCTCCTCTGCAGCTCCTCTGCCCAGGGCACTAGGGCTTTTACTACCCCACACACAAGGACCAGGTTCAGGACAGAAATCAGGTTTCAACCTTCTGTCTGCTGTGGCATGCTGAGTCTGAACCTTTTTCAAGACGAGAAAAAGGTGCAACAACCTCTCTGCTTTTGAGATAAACTGTTATACGACTTGGCTACAGTGCTACTATGCCAAGCTGTATTTTCTTTAAAAAGAGAAACACTCTGCTCTGCAAGAGAGTGTGTTCAAATTAGACTGATATCTTGGTTTATCATTTTTGCACTCATTCACATTTGTGCACTAGATAAATCAAATGAGTTTGAGTACCTAGGCTTCTCATCATGGAACTTGGGCAAGACTAGGTGTTTAATTGTTGAGGCCAGGGATAAAGCAAGATGTCAAGAGACGAAAATATAAATTCATCAGGATCTTTACTTTTCAATGAGACAGCATTTTCAGGATAGTCTGAGGAGCTCCGGGGTTGCAGATTTCCATGAAGGGTTTTTCATACTGATCTTGAGCACACATGCTTAAAATTGCCTTCTATGTTTTATAAAATAAAAACAGGTAACAGTTTAAGAAAGTAGCAAAGCAATTATATTGCTAATAATTTTTGAGGAGTTCCTTCACACATACATCTAGCTCATTTAGCTGAGGAGATGAGAAACCGTCTGCAGCCTCTGAAAGAATTTCCATAATGGTGAAGAGGTTGAAAAGAAGTAGAAAAGAAAAGTAGAAAAGTATACACTGGTTACAGACAAGTGGTGGTACAGTGATTTCACAGTGCTTGCAGCAACCATTCAAAAGAGTTGAGTTAAAGCTAAAGATAACCTTGAATTTCTATTTTTCTTCCTTAACCAGTCAATGCATTGTTTCTTGTACATTTCTGTTTTAATGTCTTTTATCATAATAAACAAACCAAAATGTGAAGACATTCATGCTTCTCACAGAAAGCTACTACTATCCTATTCCAAAATGATATTTGTAATATAAACTTTTCTTTTACTCTATCTAGAGGCTAACTACACTGGCATTT
The DNA here is from genome assembly GCA_013397955.1 of Grantiella picta. Taxonomy (NCBI): domain Eukaryota; kingdom Metazoa; phylum Chordata; class Aves; order Passeriformes; family Meliphagidae; genus Grantiella; species Grantiella picta. The sequence continues at coordinate 1,985,482 of VZRM01005556.1, forward strand.
TACAACATGGACACAACAAAATTGGAAAACTCTCAACTGAGAGATGAACTTTGTGCACATATCAATGCATCTTGCTGTAAAGAACCATTCAGTGTTTACTGTGCCAGCCAACAGAAACTCAGCAGAAACTCGCCAAATTGTCATGGCAATTTTCAGCTATTCATCAACATAGTAGTGCACACCCACACTTGGCATGGAAAACGTGGTGTGAAACAACAGCAGATGATGGATTATGATGATGGTAAATAACAATGATAATGGCTATTGATTTTTTTTGGAGGGGCACTTCACTGCATATTGTATGTGTAAACAGTGAGGCAAACAGCTGGTGTTACTAGAAATGGTGAATTCGCATAAAGAAACTGAATATTTGCAAATCTTTCCATTCATGGAGGTCAGAAATGTCAACTCTGTTTCCCATATGAATAAGAGATGAACTTAACCCACATTGCATTTCTTTATTTTTGGGGGATTTTGCGGGGTTTTCAGTGGGTTTTGGATAGGGGGGTGTTTTCCTTTGCTTTTGGCTTTGTGAGGGATTATATAAACTATATATAATGTTGGGAAATTACATTTAGTAAAAAATTTGATAATAGCAGTCATCAGAATGTAAACTATGACAAGCATTAAAAAGTGTGCGGCTTGGTCAGGTTGTACCTATTGCATACTAATAAATAGGGAGGAAAGTTTCAACTAAATTATGGACATTTTTTACTTTTTTTTACTTTTTTGTAAAAAATAAATTGTCTTTCTGGACAGTTCAGATTCCTTTGTTTTAAAAATTTGCGTGCAGCATGTATCTGCTGTGCAGACAAAAACATGTATAATTAGATAATTAGCAATAGTACCTAGCACAACATTCAAAGTCAGCATGTGCTTGGCTAACATGCTCCAGGTTACTATTGTTAAATGTGAGAAATTAAAATCAAGACCAGTCTTCTTGGTTAGCTCCCAGACTTTTCAAGCTTCAGCTTTAATGATTTGTCTTATCTGACTTCAGAGGGATTGCTTAAAATAAGGGATGTGGGCAAAAGTTCTGAATACTAGCACTTCAATAAGAATGTAATATATGGAACTTATCTTATATCACTTCACATTCACTCTGCTTTTTAATTTATTTGTATTAGTTTTATTGATACTACTTCATATCCTGAGCAACAGCAGTTATTTCCATTCTACCTGTAAATTATGTCTAGATTTTCCCCACATCTCTTGTCAAAATACTGAGTTTTAACAGTGGATGGGAAGACTATGCTTCCTCGTTTGCATTTTTGCATGGTAACTGAATAGAGGTAGGAAGGGGTTTTTTATCTTTGGGATGCCTGGAGCCTCATTAGATGATGGAAGGGAATTTCTACCACTAACATGCCACACTAAAAATATGCTCACCACAGAAAGGTTAAAATCCAGTCCACCACAGCACACAATAGTCACCCAAACTGCTAATGTCAGCCCTGAACTTTTGAAAGTGTTTGCCTCTGTGGAGTGCAGCCAGATTTCCCATGTTAAGTAGAAAGCAAATATGTTGAAACAAATTCAGCATTTCCCCACCTCCATGGGAGAACAAAGGTATTGGACTACAGCTCTGCTGGTGGCAGATTGCTTATATATTTTCATGCATCTTTCAAAGTGGCTGGAATCTTTGATGTGTTGTGATTTCCTTTGAACTCTACGAACACTGCTGACTTGTTTGTATTGCTGATTTCCATCTACTACTTCTGTTGAATTTCCTCACACTGCATACAGGGGAGGAGAGACCTTCCTTTGTATGACAGAAACTCCCATTATTTTGTTAATGGTTGCAGACCTTTATTTAAATTATTTCTTTATGCTGGCTATAATGATAAGATGGTTTTCTTTTACTGAACTACCAATTTTTATTTGCTGGTATGAGGAAAGAGTGGCTTGCTAAAAGGTAACTCTTAACTGAGTATATTTCTGAGGTTTAGCTGAAATGTTTACAGCTTTTTCTATATAACTTGGAAGACAAAAACAAACAGCAAGGAGAAAGAAAAGGCTAAGTACTGCCCTGTTTCACCCTAGCATTTGGCTGTCAGCTGGGAAGAAAAATACAATGGGAAAGAAGAGTGAGAGAGTAAGAGAAAAAATCTAAGAAACAAAGAATCATCCAGCTTCCTGTCAAAGCCCACTGATTCCAGTCTGGGAAATATGCAGGACTATGAAATGGAGACCACACACCACCCCATCCCCCCACACCCTCAATATGAATTATTTTGTCATATCACAAGATACAAAGCAGCTGTTTAGTAAGAAATTGATATTTTGCTCTGACTTGAAAAAAACAGTAAGAATGCATGAAAAGGCAGATGTCAGGGTTTAGTGCACATGGACCTAACACAGCACTTGAACAATATTCTGCATGTAATCTCATTAAACCAAAATGGTTTTATCTTAAACAGTTTAATAATTTGTGGGTAGAGATCATATTTTCACAAGCATAAAACAATTTGAAAAGTCTAGCTAGGCCAGTGGGAATTAATGATGTTTTTGGAAGCCAGTAGTTCACTAAGTAGTCACATTTTGGTATCCTGTGTTAAAAATTGCCTTTCTGGCATGTTCCATTCAGCACATGTAGTGAGATTGTTGATATGCCATATAGAGCACTGTGTGTTTTCTACGCATGTGTTCCATAATGACTACATCCCTCTCCTGAAAGCTTATGCCATCAGCAAGATAATCTCAGATCAGATGAGAGAGATAAAAACCAGTTTGCCTGTGGACCTTAATTACTATATTACTTTTATGAAAAGCCTGTAGCATTTCTATATTTTCAAGGAAAGACTGACATTTTGCATCTAGTTTTCTCTGGGAAAATAATGATAATAAAAAAAGCAAGCTAAATGTCAGTTGAGTTTGCTAGGTTTTGCAAGTAACAAACCTCAAACTGCAAGTGCTCAGCAGAGGTTTGTCAGAGGTTGGCAGCTGAATTTGCCAGAGATTCCTTCTGCAACAAAGCTACACAAGACAGAGAAGGGCACTGGGGCTTAGCAAGACAACCTCGTGGTTCTTTCTACTGTCAGCCAAGACAGATTAATTGTGAACAGGAAAAAAACAACCTTCGCAGTCCTCCTTGCTAACAAGTACGAGCATGAAGCAGGAAAACACAAATTGGAGCAGAGAGGTAAAGACAAACACATGGGAACATGAAAACAGGCTAAGAGAGAAAGAGGGGAACTGGGAGGAGGTGTTTCAGAGAGTCAAGGGCACAACAACCATAGCAACTTGCGAGGAGCCAGGACAGAATCTGTGCTATGACAAAATGTTTCTTTATACCCTCAAAGCTTTGGGTAATGCCCCAAAATCCATGTATTTCTTTATTCCTTTACTGCTCTCAAGTAAGTATGGAAAATGTGTATCAGGGATACGCAGATCCCTGCAACCCCTGGGATCTGGGTTGCACTCACTGCCAGGGTTGGTGGTAGGACATAGAGAGTTGTGATTTGCATTTGTTTTAAAGGATTTCAGCCTTCTGCCATAGCAGTCAAAATTATTTTTTGTGGTAGAATTCTAATATCTCTCTCTTATCTAAGGCTGTCTGGAGAAACACAAAACAGGAATATGATTGTGCCATTAAAGGTTGTACCAGAGCATGCATGCAAAAATAGGATTTTAAGATTGCTTATGAATAATCCTAGTGGCAAGAGTCTTTAACTTTCAATGTCTCTACTTTGCAGCTTTAATATTTTTAGTGATGGTTTTGTGTGCCCTGGTATATGTGTATTTTTTAATCAGTAAAATTTGTAGAACTGCTTAGAAACTGCTACATGAACACTTTCCTTTTCTCATCTTTACCCACAGAATTGGGTAACTGGAATATCTACTTTTCTGAAAGTGCCTTGCAGAAATACATTCAATGAATTTAAAAATTATGTTTTCTCAGTAAAATCATTCATAAAATTAAAAGTGGGGTACTGAATTTTCTTTTGATGTATTTCAGTTATTTCACATGGCTTTAAGTTTGAAAAAAAATTTTAATTATTTTTTTCTTTTCTACTTTTTTTCTTTTTCTTTCCCCACCCCCCTTTTTTTTATTTTTACCAGTCTGCCTGCTGCTAATTCTCAGCTTGTGGCAGAGGAACTGAGACATGAACATATGCTTTGAAAGAGAGCCTCTTTCACATTTGTATTTCAGAGAGTTTTGTTGCTCCTTGAGCCCAATAACCTCACAAATTAATTCCTTTTGCTTGCAGTGACATCTGTTGGTGAGGGCAGAGCTGATTAACTGTGGGGCTGGCTTCATTGAGGCATTTAAATGTAGAAGAGATTTATTCTCTCTTCCCACCATCTTATTTCCAAGAAAGTGGAAACATTTTTGGAGAATTGATGTAAAGCTTGTTCACGCAGATAAATTAAATCCCTAAATCTGGATATCTACCATGCTGCTAACTGTAGTGCCTAAATGACTACTGGGCCAGGATCATTAATCAGAAAGTCTATGAACACAAGAATAAAAAAAAGTATAATCAAAGGATATTTCTGGCAAGAAAATACTATTCCTCAGTTACTGTGTGTGCACACAATAATTGCTCCCCATATCCTTGTAGGATTCTGCGATGAGACAAAGGAAAAGAATATGAAAAGAGATACTTCAAAATCTGAACCATAGGCTTTATTAAACCAAAGAGAACAGTTGCATTCTTAGAGTACCAACATTTTTACTTATTTTTTTCTTCTATTAAATTTTTCTCTGATATTTTGGTACTGCACTAAGAAAAAATCGTATGCTGTCTTCCAAATACTTTTATATTTCTCCTCGACAGTTGGTTTTTAACATTAAAAACATTTCTCCTCCACAAACAAATGCAAACAAAGTTTTAGAAGCTTTCAAAATCTCAGGTAATGCTTTTCTATATGTAATTAACTATTCAACAGACAACCATTGGTCTTTACTTTTGAGTCAAAATTGAAACATAAACTCTTGTTAGTCTTGGGCCACATCAATGTTTTTCCATGTCTGAAAAGATTTGCTTGCTCCTTTTTGTGTATACCTTTTGACATTTACTATTATGGAAATATTTTGGCAACAAATACATTACTATCTTTTTAAGGAGCAAGTTTAGGGCATCCTTTGAAAGGAAAATATTATCTAGGAGAGTTTCTTAGTTTCAGTTGCATGCAGTAAGAATGCTACATCTTGAGTACATTGGAAAGCATGTAAATTCTTGTACTTTCATTTATACGCAGATAAGCTTTTGAGTTCTGTCCTATGTTATTCAACCCCACCAATGAGATTTCATTGTATACGTGACCTTTTCCTTAGTGTGATTTTATTATTTCCCTTATAATTTTAATGAGAAGCAATTTCTTGTTTCTGTGATTACAAATTATGTAGGACAAGTTGTGCAGTGGTGGCAATCTCACATGTCCTGCAGCAGAATGAGCTCTCTGAGGCTGTGTTCAATAGTCCCAGTCTGTTATTAGCTTTCAGCTCACACAGTAATGGTGCAGCTCCTGAACACTAGTTAGGTACCTCTAATGGCCCACAGCACACAACATTGAAAAAGTGGGGTAGGAGGTGGGCTAAGGAATCAACATCAGCTTAAGTATTCCCACCATCTCAGCCTGAGATACTGAGCAGGATACTTAAATTGTATCTGAGTGCCAGTGCACATATAAGAGGGGCTGCACATGGGAAGAACATGCATGTTCTTTTCACCATGAGCATATGGTAAACCATGCTGACTATGAAAAACACCTAGAGGATTTTTCAGACTTCTCCATTGTTAAACTCTGCTACAAAAGACTGACATATGTTTAACCCAAAAGTCAAGAGCAGGGGGGCTGTAAGAGTCTATTAATTATTTCAAAAGATTGTGTGAAAAACAGGTGACAGTGCAACAACCTTACCCTTTAATCTGCTACAGAGAAGTTCACAGAGAAAACATCTCTAACTAAAACTAAACGCAAACAAGTAATGCTAATCCTCAGAAGTGAAAAGTGGTCATCTGTAGAAGATATTTCCTTAAACAAATAGCACTGGTGAATTAACAGTTGGTGTTGTAGCTGTGGCTACAACATTGTCTGATTTAAGTCTCAGTACACCTGCTGTTATTTGACCTATAATCTAATTCAATTTATTTAACTGTAAGTGCATTGTCTACAGCGGTATTTGGTGACTTCAGGTTACCAAAGAAATCAAAGCCCAGCTTCCCTTGCAGCATGGATCTGCTTAAGACTTTGCACAACTTTAGAAGAAAAAAGCTAACAAAATAGGAAAACACGGTGCCAAGAGAAATCGGCGTTCTTTATTCACATATGTCCTTTGGGATCATCTTTATAAAAAAAGCTGTCTTTGACAATCACTTTTTCTATCCCTCCTAATCTTAACTGTTAAGATACCTAACAGATGGTCAAATGTACCAATAAGAGGTGATCCAGATTCTAGGAGGAGGTGTTTGTATAAACGCTAGGGTGTCTAAGTGTCTGCTGAAATGGGATATTGACATTCACATTTTCTAAGCAGCTGTAGTTATGAGGGGGGTAAAATGTCTACTAATGCCACATAAACATGCCAATAAAATGAAATCAAAATGACAGAAGGCCTGGTAGTGGGCTCACCATCAACATATAGCCTAATTCATAATACAGTTAGCAACATTTCTCATACTTAAAAGTTCTGTTGATTTTTTCGGTATTTTCCTATCCTCATGAAGGTTGTCAGGATATTTTCATGGAATTGCTTTTGAGCCATTTAGCCATTGAGGGGAAGGTGATGGTTTTGTCATCTTAAATGTCACCAAATTTTGACCCCCGGATTTGGTAACTTAATTTGCTTTCCTACAAGAAGAAACAGTATCTATGTCTAAATAGATTAAAAACATCTATTGAAAGCCTGATACTATAAATTAAGGCCAAAGTTTTCAAACTATTTTGAAGTCGTAGATATGGACATTATGGGGAGTTTTTTAGTATGTTTAAGTAGACTATATTCTCTAAGATTCTCTAGATTTCTCTAAGAGGAATACCAGAGTTCCTATTGCTCCCTGTGCTCTTGTTGCAGGGGCTGTTGTCATGGTTTTGCAGCTACTTGCTGTAAAAAACTTAGGGGATAGTTTCAATGAAATTTCATTGTGAGTGTTCCAAGTCTCTGAACATTCTGCCTGGAAGAACAGAGTGGTATGTTTGGCTTTTTTCAGAGTGGATGTTTGAAAAAATTCAAGTATGTTGAAACAGGAAAAAGATACATAAATCTCTACGTCCCTTAATTTTGCGTTTAATACATCTGAGATTTATGTTGTTCCATGCTATTACATTTTAATTTATTTGTTTATTACTATGCCTGGCATGGATATGCTTTCAATATGAGGAAAAATCTGAATAAAAGCAGTGGGACTGGAAAAGCAATACAAAGGAATATCACTCACTGCTGCTTTGTAAATGTAGGGAAGTCTGACTTGTAATTGCAAGACTCCACTGCCTTTCTCAGTTAGCCAGTACATGCCCTGCAGCTGAGAGAAATTGGGATTCAAGGCCCTTTTCATCCTGTGGGATCATGTACCCTTTGCTAAACCCCGGGGCTCCAGGCTAGCAGCCAGCAGTGCGGCATGAGCCGCAGCCTCCCAAACATCCTGCCCTCGCTGCAACTCCTTCCTGCAGCTGGGGGACAAGGAGAGCCCCCTTGGCATGTCCCTGGGACCCCCAGACCCAGAAGGAGCTCTGTGCTCTACCAGGTGCAGTGTTTTCACTGGAGGACGGGATTCTGGCAAGCCCAGGCAATGTGTGTGTGCTAGTTTGTTTGGCTGGTGGCACCAGCTTCTGCTTTCACAGCCAAAAGGTGCAGAATTCCTGCTTTCTGCTGAACCAGCCATTGCAGTGTTATTTGGTCGTGACCTGGCTGAGAGAGCTGAGTGTCTGAGGTCCTTTCCAAACACAACTGGTTAAGATAATACGTTGAAAAATGAACCCAGAATAATCAGTAGAAATTGTCAACATTTTTTTCCAAAGAACTACCATTACTAGCATTCTCAGATTTAAAATTTTTCTATTTTTTTTTACAGACTCTCGTTTTTAGATCCTTCTTAAAAAATTTTTGTTTGTTCATTTCACCTGAAGAAACAAGAAATTGAAAAATCATTATTTTCTAATTCCCTTCCTTTGTCACCAGAAAATAGAAACATTCCCTTTTTTTGATGCCCACAAGTGTCTCGACATTTTCAAGATATTTTGAAAGCAGCCTTTCAACTCCATGGGCCATTTTGGTCATGTGCCTTACTTCCAAAATACAAGTTCACAATCTCAAATTTCATAGATAGGTATAATGTCTAAAAGTATAATAATAAGTGTTTATATTACATGGCAGAAGGAGAAAGAGTGGTCCCCATCAAGTATTAGATAGATTAAGCAAAAGATGAGCTTGTGCATGTCAATGTGTCTTTTCTCCACAGGTCATATTGATACCAAAACAAACAAGAAAGTGTGAATAGGTCACAATTGATTTTTTTTCCTGATAATATGATACAGATATATTTCTGCTGACTAAATATCACCAGTCACTCAAAGAGAGTGAGAGGAAGGGAGCACTCCATATGGACTCTTTGATTACGTTTTTGTGCACTTTTGATGCAAGAGTTTAGCAAGCAAAAGTTTACTGTTGCTCAAGCTTTCCAAGCAGTAAAAATTAATTTTCAAAAATCACATTATAGTTTCTCTTTTGAATTATATAACTAAGAATTCAGTACCCATATTAGTTTTAAAATATATATTCTTAAATATAATTGATATAATTTTACTTTTCTCATCATGTAAGTAGATAAAGTGAATCATATACTATTAACATTTTCTTCTGCAAAATATGCAGTATAATTATGCATGCAATTACAGCATAGTTGAGGAAATACAAGAATCAATTAACAAGTGTACCTAGACTTCAACAATATTGTTGCTCCCATCAATCTACACCAAGAAGGGGTAAGGGACTTCTGCAGTCACCAGAACAAACTAGAGTTAGAAGAGTTTAAATCCAGCATGATGTTTTTCCCTTAAGCCATGTATATTTTTCTTTTAAAAGTGTGCATAATAATGATAATATCCTTGATTTCATAAATATTTATGAAAAAATGCATATTTAACCTAAATCATGCTACTAAATTCCACCATAGCCCATAGGGTGTGAGCAGGTGTTTAGTTTTATTAGTTAATATTCCTCACTTAAGTAATTTGACACTGTCATCTGACAATTTATTAGTAAGGAGGGGGGGGGCAAGAAAAAAAAATGGCTCCAAAGAGAGTTCCCAGGACCAGAAACCTTTTGGAACTTCCAATCTACCTGGTTTAAATGTCATGAAGAGGGGAAGGCCTGCAAAAACTGAACAACACTACGGTAAGATAGCATTAATTTTGCCTTTTACACTCCTATTTCATAGGAAGTACTATTTTGCAGCTGATTAAGCTATAATTAAAGTGACCTATTTTCAGTACATATGCACAAGCAGCAAGTTTTCAACACATGAATATATCTGGGATGAAAAAATATTACAATTTACACAGATGAACTCAGCAACTGGAGAAGAACAGAGGAAGTAACAGAGAGGCTGCCATGTCTTCGGTTTCCTCGTACATTTGAGGTGATTCTAATTCCCAGAAAAAAGTACAAGGCAATGAGGGCTTGAAGCCAACATAACTCCTTTCCCCTTAGAGGTGCAAATACTTTTTCCTCCAGGATGTCTCATTTCCTAGACAGGAAATCTTGAAGAAAAAACTCTCATGGCAAAGAAAAAACTCTCATGGCAATCTCACATTAAAAAAAAAAGTCAAAAGGGGTATTTGTCTCTGGAATTTTACAAGAACAACATTTCTAAGAAAAAGTTGGTACAATCCAATGAATACACACACTGTTTATACAGGTGGGTTCCTGCTGCCTTTAACAGAGAGAGGAAAGACACATTTGCTCACACCAGTTCTGATACTTCTGGTTCTTTTCAGTAGTTCAGGTTTACTGGGAGAGGAAATTTGAGGATCAGGTCAGGAAACTTCTGTTTGTCAATCATTGTGAGAATAAGATGGACCATTTTTCAGAAATTCAGGTACTCAGCAGCCTTGCTAAGGGAAGACTGCAAAAATGTGAATTATCTGAGTAATATAGGAACAGTTTTACTTTATATTGTGATAACATTTAATTTGCAGAAATGTTTGACACTTAGCAATAATTCAAATTCCACATAAATTCATTTGTTACCTCAGGATTAAAGCATGAAGTTCTACAAATCTTTCCTCTCTCTCTCTCTCTCTGTGTCACTCTCCTCCACCTTCATCACAACTGCCACTTAAATCTTTAGCTGAAGACAGTTAGCTCTAAGGATAAAGAAAGGTGCCAAAAGAGAAATCAGAAAGCAGCATCAAACCTCTGTAACAAGGAACAATCCTTCAACACTTAATCCTGTGCCTTCTACCATGTCTGCACAAAGCAGAATACACTTACAATGGTTTTTATAAATACATGACCTGGTCCCATTTTATCAGAATTCAATTTGCTCATTTCCAGGACATATTGCTCTTAATAAAGCACTGAGATTCTGCAATATATGTTACTTCCAGCAATCGAAACATGGATCAGGCAAACTTCTCTACTTTCAGTTTCCATATGTTTAGGGTTGGATTCTTCTTGCTTTTTGTTTCTTTGTTTTTCTGGGAAGACAAGAGTTTCCTGAACCTGACAAGACAGTTATTCTGAGTGATTTGCTAAGAAAAGGCAGAAGAGAGCAATGATCCAGCAGCTAATGTCATAGCCAAGGCTGATGATACTGAACTGGAAGTCTCATTAAATAATAAAGGACAATGTAAAATGCAATCAGATTCAAAATGACTGGAGTAATTTTTGTATCTGCATAATAGATTGTAAATGGATTTCACTGCAGACTCAAATACGTTGGTAAATTCTAGAGTAAAGGACTAGAAGATATGAAAAAAATATTAATGCATGTAATAAACCAACAAAGAAATAGATTTCAAGGAAAGTATAGGAAAAAGCTGTATTAAAAAATAACAGGCTGTCAGATTCAATGAAGAAAATAGCCAGGAATATTTGTTGGAGAAAGGTCTCACATAATAAAAACTACAAAGGGCATACAGTTCTTCTCACAATAACGCAGTTACCTGCCATATCTTCATGTCTTCCTTGATTCATGGTATAACAAAACACTGAGAAACTAGAAGTTATTCATGCTGGAAAAGAGGAAGAAGAATTTATAAGCTCCTAATTTCAAGCTTTTGTAACTGCAAAGGGATTGATATTATTGATCCCCATTGCACTTAGCAGATGAATTTCTGCCTTGGAGAAGTTTGCAATCTCAAGTGTAGTAAATAATTAAATTTTATCAAAGGCCTCAAGGTAACTAGAAAACAAGATCTTGGATGTTGGAAAAAAGATAACCTGAGGGGTGGACTAGTAGCTAGAATCACTTGGGACAGTTCCAAATTTACCACTAAGAATTTACACTCACTTTGCTCTCTGCTGACACTGGAGTTGCTGTCTCTGAAGTGCTGGAGAGATTTGCATGTGGAATCATGTCACACTTGTGCAGGGCTCTAACACTAGTCATGGGATAGTCACCAGAATAAGATTTTGGAGGGAAGATCCTACAAATTGTTCTATAAAGACACAGGTTATAAGAATATTCTTTCCTTTAAAAAAAGAGAAACAGTTAAACACCTCTGTTCATCATTTGGATGATGATCAGGTATAATTTCACAAAAAGGTTGCAATTAGAGGGCTACAGTCAGAATGAAATGATAACTTATAAAGAGGGGCAAGGGTTGCAGACAAGCTTGCATCTTTTAATAGGCCTGGAAAACCCATAAAATTAGGGCAATTAAGGACAGGCTTGAAAACAGACAGTAGACATTAGCAATCATTCTGAATAAAGCCATGGTTATTCAGGTGGACATTGGGAGGAAATTATGTATTCTAGAGAGGAATGATAGGAGTCAAAGGAGTCAACAAACATATCAGTGTTTTTGTTAGGACAGGTCCAGGAGCAGCAGTTCCCTTGATTTGGAACTTAGAAGCAGTATGTCTTTGGTTAACCTTATGCAATAGTGTCCAGCAATTTTTTACAGTTGTTATTTTTCAAATTGCTTTCAGTTTGAATGCCAAATAAAGGAATTCAGAGTCTGAAATAATTTTTAAAAAACCCCAACATTTGGTAGCATTATGGCCAGTAGGAAACACTGAAGAAATTTGCAAAGGTTTTCCCCAGTTAGGGGTTTTTGAGGGTTGTCCTCTACTATCAGCAGCTTGAAGAAAAATCATTTTGTTTAGTCTCAAGACTAAAATGAGACTTGTAAGAGAAAAAGTTCTTCACATAGATCAAATTGTTACAACCATCCAGAATTAATTGTTTTCTTTATGCTTATTGGATATTAGGTTTCCTCATTTCAGACCACTTAATCATCAGTGGAAGTCCCCTCTACATTGCCGAAGGGGTTCGTAAGGTGGACGTGACATTTCCTGGATTAGTGATGGAGTCTTGTCCCTCTACCAATTTTATATCTGTTGTTAAAATAAAGTCTTTGTGAGAGACTAGGCAACAAGTTTGTATTCAATAAACTAATATAGAGATTTTTTTTTTAATTAAACAAAATACTATTGGAACAACTACTTACTAGACTTGTAGATGACATACAATCATATTTGTGCTTCCCTGGAGGTTTACTGGCCACTCCACTGTCTGTAGTTCTCTAAAGCTGCTAAAGAGTTAGGCATATGAATGTAATATATCAAGTGAGAAAATATTCTTGTGGAATTTTTTTTAAGATTCAGAATCACAATGGATCTGTAGTAAGCTTATGTAGGCAACATAAGTACATGTGTTTGCCTAGAGTTACATTTGGTCTTAATTCACCATATTATGAGACAATAAAGCTGTATTTCTTAGTATTTCTTAGGATATAACTGTCTTCTTTTTGTGTGTTGATGACATTCTGTTTCCTAATTTTTTGATAAAATGACTAGACATGACCAGTTACGAAGGGGAAAACTCCACTCCTTTAAAAAACGTTATTAAAATATTTCATTCTTGGGTCATGCTGGTTATATTTTGACTAACTATTCCTTAGACCCATAGTAAATGTTTCTTTTCTTGTAAAGACTTTTTACCCCCTTTTTAATAATGGTAAGATTTGTTAAGACTTAACTGTCTGAATCAGTATTATTGCGTATCAATTCAAGACAAAAAAGTACAATAATAACTGTCTCAGCTTTTCAGATATAGTGTTACGTCTCTGGCATCTGTTCAAGTTCAGAAGGAATAATAAAAGTGGTTCAAACTTCCAACAAAAAATGCATTTTGTTATGTAAAAACTATGAACAATCATTCTGATAGCTATGAGCTTCTAGGAAGCAGCAAAGTGAGTCATAATTAATAATTTTAAAAAATATTTTAGGATCCAAACATTATTTTTGCTGTTTAATTTATCCTTATTTTAACAAATGAATTAAGTGTTCTACTTCACAATTAACATGATTTTTTCTTAGAATAAATGGAACATAAAAATACATTTTTTGAAAATATGATATAGATTGTATTAACACAATTAAAAATAGCAAGAGAAGTGTCTAAGTAACTTTAAATGGACAAGGATAGACATAGGGAATTGGAGGTTTTTAGTCTGGAGGAAAGGGAGGAAGCTCAGGGGAATCCTGTCACTCTCTACAACTACCTGAAAGGATGTTCTAGAGAGGTGGAGGTTGGTCCCTGCTCCCAGATTACAAGCGCTAGGATGGTAGGAAATGGCCTCAAGTTTCATCTGGGAGGTTTAGATTGGCTTTTAGTATAAATTTCTTTAGTGAAAGGCTTGTTAAGCATTAGAACAATCTGCCCAGGAAAGTGGTGGAGTCACCACCCCTGATTGTAGTAAAAAGATGTGAGGATGTGGCACACAGGGACATGGTTTAGTGCTGGAATTGGCAGTGCTGGGTTTATGGATGGACTAGATGATTAAAGTCTTTTCCAACCTAAACCATTCTATGACTCAATGTTTTCTGAGTAACCATTGCTTTTGAAACTAGATTCATAGATGGAAAAAACTGTGTGAATGGATGTTCTGTTGATCAGCGTGGGGTTTATGTCCACACGGTTTGAAGAAGAAAGGTCTTGATAAGATTGTTCATGGTAAAGCAGAATGAAAAAAACTTGAGCTTTATCTCATCGTTTAAACTTGAGAGATAATTTGACCACTACCCATTACTATCTCTGAAATTGAATTTCCATGTAAATTCCTTTTAAATATACTTATTTTTATATAATAATAAAATACCCCTAGCAGAACAGAGAAAATACTAAAAATCTGTAAGAAATTATAATTTAAAAAAAAGTCGAGTAAGAAACTCTTCATTAACATTGAAAATCTGATTTTTGGTTTGTCAATAGCCCTTTACGGTCCTTCAGATATCAGAAAGTTCTTTCCTCTCACGCCAAATTTCCAGGATGCCTTTGCAGCTAGATTTTTTGAGTCTGGGCTTGTAGGGGTCTTGTTCAGATGTACTTAGGAGTATTACTGTGACTTGCCTAGAGTGGCAGAGTTACAGGAATTAGTTGTCAGTAACAGTGTTTAAAGTTTCCAGATGGTTCCATATTCCAGAACTTAAATCAACATAAGTTCACAGAAATCATCATTATTTGTTTTTTCTTCAGCATGGTTTTTATGGTTTAGTGGTTTGTTTTTTTTTTTTTTGGTTTGCTTGTTAGTTTTTTGACAAGCTGTCTTTTAGCAATGAAAGACAGATCCAACCCCTATGTACCAGGTACAAGGGGTCACCTCAGTGCACTAAGTATGAATTCATACCAAAAAAATATTATGATTGAAATGAGCCTGAGTAATTGGTCTATCTAAGGTGTTCTCTGCTAGGACAAGTACCACCACTTTGTTCAAACCAATGAAGCATTTACAATTTGCATCTGTCATTCACCCTGTCTCTAAATATCTGAGTACATTAGAGATTAGGAGAAATCCCACATGTAGTGGCAGTAGCTTTTTTTACTGTTTAACAGAATCATCTTCTTTTTTGAGTTTATTGGTGAAGGGAAGTGATCAAAGTCTTAGTCTATGACCTCCTGAAGGCCTATAGCTCTCACTGCCCACATGATTGCTTTTTAAACCCTCGAAACCTTTGTCAAGCACTCATGGCCACTAATTATATTTTCTTGATTTTATTCTTGTCGTTAGTAAGTAATTTTGGGACATTAATATTGAAATATTGACCTTTGACATGAAATGGAGTTCTAGTCCCCAGAAAAGGACTTCTTGAGACTAAATTGAATATGAGTCATCAGGGACCCTGGAGATGATGAAGACCAAGCATATATATTAGCAAGAATACAATCAGTGAGTGATAGGAATCATAAACCAGCCCAGCTTGAAAGGGACTTCAGAAGATGGAGTACAACTTTTCATGGAGAACGGAGCCTATATGAGATTATCTGCTGCCCTGTTCAGTTGAGTCTTGGAAAACTCCAGGAACAGAGAAACTAAGAATGGTAGAGGTTTAGGAAATACATCCTTTCAGGAGAAGTTGATTAATGTTCTTTATTCTTTACTGAAACTAAAAACTAACAGATAAGTCCATGATGTAGAGTATTGTGACAATATTCCAATACAGAAGAAATGGTCCCAGAATGATCGATTGTTTTCTAAGGAAGACAGAATATACGGGCTTAATTTACAAAAGAGACTGAGCTTAGGCCTTACAAATACCCAGCTCTTAAAAGGTGAAACAGTTGCAGAATGTCCAGAAGCTGTGGACGCCCCCCACTGAAAAATTTTAACAAAAGTTTTGACAAACCTGTGCCTTGGGTGCTGCCCATAAAAGTGGATGATGTTCCAGGTAGTCCTGTTCTGGTATTCACATTCCTCCCAGCCCCACATTTTCATGATTATGTCCTTTCCCACAACATCTTCTGTGGAAATTGTCTATACTCTCAGAATAGTTATATAGTCAACAGGCATATAGTATTACTATATGGTTTTATGATAAAATTAGAAATATCAATGCAGAGCTTACTAATTTCATAAATATTTTAATAACTGCCCAAACCTATAGTAAAGCTAGCAAGATTTCAGAACAAATCAGTGGCAACCACAGCACAAATAGTGTTTTGGTGACTCAGATGTTTTACATAAAAGCTCAAACAAACCTATTGCAGCATTTGACAGCAATATTAACTCAGAAATAATGCATGCTGATTCAGCATTGTCCAAGTGAAAAAAGTGATCTTTTTAAAAATGTTTAGCTAGATTTTGAACAACAGCTAGCACAGGTATCAGAACAACACACAAATGTTGACATTTTAAAACCATTTAAATCTATCATCAAATATTCCATGAATTTCACCTATTTAGTATAACACAAAATTATATACATCCATTTTGAAAATATTATTTTAATCTTTATAATTCTGTTTAAATGACTATAACTTCACAATTAAATGAAGTTTCAAGGTATAGTAGAATTCTTCTTAGAATATTTGCTTTTAATCAAAAGGATACACACAGTTGTGAATTCATAATTAATTTCACCACTACTCTCTTGGCTAATAAGTGATTGAAATTTGTTTATATAAAGTTTAACTAGTTTTCTCTGCTCCCCTCATTCCAGAAAATGTCTATCAGCAGCCCTATGTAAAATTTCAATTTTAAATAGCAGGATTTGTAAAAGAATGTGGTTTTCTATGGGAATATCTAATCAGCTTGGATGTGCNTTTGCATTCACAATGCTCCAGGCAATTTTTTATTCCCATTTCCCACTAGCGAAACAAACATGACATTCAAAATTGCATGCCATATTGTGATTATCTGCAGAGATAATTCAAGTCATCACACTAATATTAATTCTGAGCAGAAACTAAGTTAACAAGGCCGTACAACACTTTTGTTTTGGAACAAAACTTGGACTGAGCATCCAGAGCAGCGTTTGAGTGACAGCAGGGCAAAGTGCAGTATAAATGCTACAGTTGCAGGCAGAACTGTATTAAAGAACATTACGCAGGATGATCGGCCTTTCAGAACCAGCAAATGTCATGTTTTTCATCTCACACTGCAAAGTCTGAATGGTAAGCTTTTGTGTCTGCTTCAAGAAAAGCATAGATTGGAGCTTTAGGACTAATGGTGCCATGAAGCTGTGGGTGAGTGATTCAGCTTAGGTCCTTTCCTCTCCAGAGGTGGGGGGCACATGACTATCCTTTTGTTTCCATTGCTCCATATTTTTATCATAATAAAGACAATCTTCTCTTGGCAGTCTTTAGCATGATTATACTACCTATTTGATTTTTTTTATCACCTCCCATTTGGTTTTGGATTTCAGGATTTTTTTGATTGGACAATTTGCAAGGTGTTAGTGTCAATTAGGATTACTAATTATCATTGTTTATGTCTGAAATTACTCTAAATATAGATGATCCTTGTACTTTAAGAATCTTCCATGCCAGATTTTTGTCTTTCTAAACTACTGTCATTCTGCAGAGGCAGCAGATTCTGGTCTTGTGTTACACATTCAAATTTTAAAGATAGTAACTTTGGGAGGGCTAGTGCCAAAGCAATATCTTTAAAATTCAACTGTCAAAATAGTAGTTTATGGTAGAGAACAATTGTATTTTACCACTAGCTCTCAAAGAAGATGTGGAAAAAAAGGTCTTTATTATGAGGATATGAAAGACTATGAGGACCAATGTTTAGTTTATTGAGAAGGGATTTCTTGGCATAGAGGCATATATCTCTTTTTAGAAATCTCTGTTTTATTGAAATCAGACACTAACCTCATTTCATTGCCCCCTTGATTCCTTGTCCAAGGAAGGAGTCATTTCTAAGTCTAATATCCTAATACAATTGTCAGTATAAATCACCAGGAAACCAGAGCAATCCTTTGAAAGAACATGTGAAATTAATTTGGCAGCTGAGACATGTAACTGACACCTAGAGATAAAGGAACAGAAAGCTATAAACCCCTAATAAATGATTCTGCATCACCACAGATACTCAGTCTACACACCCTAAGCCAGACAATATCACAGCACTTTACATGTAGCAATATCTTTGACATAAATTTCAGATTAGATTGTTTACCAGTTGGAATGTAAATAAGCAAACATCCAGAAACAACAATTAACTTCCCAATATTTAAAGGTAGTTATGAGTCATCCATACAGAATAATTACATATTTTTTAACAATATTTGTGAGTTAGTTCATGGAAGGATAGTGAGAGAAGAGAGCTGGCAAAGAGAGAGCTCCTTTTCTTTGGAACCAGTCAGAATAAAACGCCTTTCTGCACAACTTTTCACTCTGGATATGTTGTATGGGACTATCCATGCTAATGACTGTGATTTTCTCTTATCTGGTCATTGTGTTTCTGCATCTGTCTCTGCCTTTGATAGCTCATGCCTAGCTTTGTTTTCTGACATATCTGCTAAAACAACCACTCAGTCAAGTCATTGTTCTTATTTTCAGTCACAGAAATACTGAGGCCCTATCAAGTATTTTTCTTGGTCTCTTCATAAATCCTTTGAAGGGATGGCATTACTAGATTCCTACATAGCACCAGGAATATATTCATTCACCTTTATTGAAGGGCTAGTAATTTTATGAAGGAAGGTATCTTCTGCCTTTTAGACTCTCTTGTTTCTTAAAAGAAACACAGGAGGTTTAGAGTGACAAGGACTGATGTCCTCTACCATTGTGATCCCTGAACTGTTCAGCTTGGGTACTAAACAACTTTTGTGAGAAAAAAATTCTTTAGAAAAAAATCTGGTTCAAATGTAAGTGCAGTGTAGAGACTGCTTCTGGGGTTAAAAAATGAAATCTCTTTTCTATTTGTCTTCCAACCACCAACTATTTTCTCCTCATCAAAGATTGCACGGCATGGTGTAGATTAGATTTTCTTTGATGTTTTTCAAATGCTGAAAAGAAACTCCTCTGTCTAAAACCTCCTTGGTTTCAGGTAAAGAGAAAAAGCTCTATCCTGTGTGAATGCCAGTTAAACCCAGTTATAACCCAGCTGATTTTTATTGGTACTAAGAATCCACAATGATGTCAATGCAAAATACAACTCCACCACCAATTTACCTCTAATTCTTTAGTTTCCGGTTGAGTCTTGATTGAAAGTAGGCATGACCATGTGTGAGGAGGAGGTATTTTATGTTTAAAATGGAGACGTATGGAAAACATTGATCTAGAAATTTTGGTGAGGCAAGAAGAAATGTTTAAACTACGTATTCTGCCAGGTGAAAAGCAGGACATTTACTAATTATGTTTCAAGCATAGTTTACATTGTTACTTATTTAAAATGTGCTTAAAATATCTTCCCCACAGCTTGGTTAAATGGCAGAAAATGAACGTCTTTTTCATGTGTGAAACACATTGCCAATACCCTCTACCTTTGATTTCATCCACAGTGCTTTTGTTAACTTGCTGTACAGCAAAAAAAATCCTTTGGTCACCATTTTATACATAGGGAAAGAAGTAAGCATTTTTTCTCGTATGATCATATAGCAGAAAAATCTCATTATAATCTGTAGGTGGTATTAATACAGGAAGCACTGCAATTTAAGATTGTGTCCAGTGGAAATTTAAGGATCCACCACATATAATTAGTTTGTTAACAGAGAAATGAGAGGAGTCAGAAGAAAGGAAAAGGTATCCGCATGCCTCTCTGTCTCTCTCTCAATATGCATATATTCATGAACACACATGTATACACATGCACAAGTAGCATATATCCATGTAAAGCTACTAGGGTAACGCCGTGGGCCGAGGAGGGGTGGAATAGGCTTCTGCGTTTACCGAAAGTGTCTCTAAGGCTATCGAGAGATCACCTCAGCCAGCACTGCCTGGTGCTGTACAGAAAAGCCCTTCTCACACCCGAGCCGGTGTAAGGCACAGATTCTCACTCACCCAGAGAGCTGGATAGCTCAGGCGTTACCAGAGACAAAGAACTCAGAGGCTCAGTCAGCTGGATGTTCCAGATGTTTAATCTGAAGGGATCCAAGGTGAAAGAGGGGGATCAGCCCCAGGTGTCTCCAGATATAGGGATCACCTGGAGTCAGGGGAGAGGAGGAGGGGGGAATACCACAGCCAATGGGGAGGAGGAAGGGATGGACTCAGGGGTTAGGTTACAGTGAGGGGAAAAGACCATTTTGCTCTCCAGGGGGTGTACTGACTAGGGTGTTTCCCACCAGCAAGATACTGGTGTGCTGGGACCATTTGGCTCCCCAGCAGTTCCTGAGGTGGTATTATCCACCACCACACTAGGGCATTAATAGCAAGCAGTTGCTTATGACAGGAAATATGAAGAATGTGATGTCTACTTTGTACAGAGAAAACTAGAAGGAATGAAGACAGATGTTCATTAGATGATTTTGTTAAATACAAATACCACGCTTTACTCTAGGCTGTTATTAAAGCAATTACTTTTTTCAAGTGCACAGTAAAAGCTGTAGCTTTGTGGTACTCTAGTAAGCATTATTACATTAATATAGTGAATTTACCCAATCTATCTTTCATTACCAAACCTCACAATGGTATTCTGATTAATGATGCATACTGTAGATTTTACAGATGCCAGCCAGATGTTCAGAGAAAACGAATTTTTTTAGCCTGGGAAGTTAAATACAAATCATATATATCCTGACACACCTAGTGGAACAAATGGAAGTCATTCTTTTGTGTGCTTGCTATCTAGCTCCTATTTATTCTTAGTTACACAAGATACATGACACAACGCCCCGTGCATTTCAGCATTCTAGATAAAGCAATAGATGAAAGAACAATGCAAATAATTAAAAGCAAAATTTGACCTCTGTTGGGAACCTCTTTTGCTGCAAGGTAGTCCCCTACCTCTTCCATCTGTCTGCCTCAGGACAGGAGCCTCAGCACGCAGCTCCCAGTCAGGGTAAAGGAGAAAGGAAAAGAGGAGTTGTTGACAGCACAGTTCCCAGCAAGGAACAGGGTCAGGCAGGGTGTCTCATGTCCATAATCATATCCTCTCCTCTAGCTTGTGTTTCCACTCATGTATATATGTATCCACTGCTAATGAAGGGAAGAGACTTGCTTCTTTTTCTGCAGTATTAATTGACTTCAAAGCATTAATTTTTCAGCCTTCATAATAAGATCATAATAAGGTGGTATGCCTATACTAGCATGGTAACCAGGAGATAGGAGAAAGAAAATCTCAGTGCGACAAATCTTACTGACACCTAGGAAAGAAAAAGTTTTACCCTTATCTGCCTTTAGGGCCACCCTTCTGTCCTCCAAACACTCAAAGCAGTTTCCATATCTTGTTTGCCAAAGCATAGAAAATGAAACATATACCCCACAAGTGTGTTCCTGGTTGCCCTGTCCCTAATTACAAATATGCTGCTTTTAAAGAGAGCAGCTGAAAAACCTTTGCTCCTCTCAGGTATGGATGAATGGCCAAGAACTTAAGTTTAGGAACAGACAGAAAAAAGCAAGGGGAAAAGTATAGCGTATTGTGTGATCAGCAATTCTCTTTTGCCTGCCACTTTTTTCTGCTCACTGCTCTTCACTGCTGCTAGAGCATCACAAATGCATCAAGCTCAGCTACTGCTTGAAAGCTTTCTGCAGGGTACAGATTTTTAGTCACACTGCATTAAACAGTGAAAGTGGAGCAGAACTGCCTTGCACAGCAGTGAAAGAAACTAATAATGGATTTTCCACCTTGGCAAACAATAAAGGTTTGCTCAATTTACGTCCACTCTCCAACTCAGGGTCTGTAAATGGTGGTCTGTTGGGTGGAGTGTAGCGCAAGAAATAGTAGGGATTTGAAAGTAAACACCATTATTGCTGTCAGATCCTGCTCTTTGATTTGGATTATATCAATTCTTTGGATTTTTAAGGGAGATAAGAAACCAAGAAGACATACAATACAGTTTATTTAACCTATTGCATCAATTACTGTTCATTGCATTGCACACTGAATCTTGACTGTCTGTCCAGGCCATAAACTACTAAAGCTGCACACTTTCCAGTGCAACTGCCCAGTGTTGATGACCTCCTAATTTTAACCTGTCTGTATCTTTCTCCAATACATCACTTATGCTGGATCTAAGTGTTTGAAAGGCCAAGAAAAAAAGAGTTTCCTCTTTTGTTTGTCTTTTACTTCTGTTGGGAATGATATCATAGTGTCTCCAGTGTGTCAGCAGATTTATTATAACATCACAGAAATTAATGAGTAGATTTGGGTCACTTTTAATAGCTCCACAATTCTGTCACATGATCATGCCAATTTTGTAGCTCACATAAGATCACCGAATGACAGAAACATTGGTTGGAATTCCAAACTCCTGCTGAAAGCAAGACTATTGCCAACACTGTGCTTCTCTCTTATTAAGTCTTGAATAAGACCCAGACTTCACAGTATCTCAGGGTGACCAGTGCTGCAGAAACCTTCACAATAAAAAGTTTTTTCCTGATGTTCATTCTGAACCTCCCAAGCTGCAATTTGTCCCTTTTTATGGTACTCCAATACTATGGAGTTTGACTGTGTAATGTCTGTAAATAGTCCAAAGTAGTGGTAGACTATTAGATCACCCTTAACTCCTTCTCCCTCAGGCTGCAGAAGCCCCTTTCTTGTTACTAGTTTCCAGATGTTGAGCCTTTGGCTGTTAACATTAGATGATGCTATTCCTTCCAGATGAAAATGCCATGTGAGACAGTGTCAGAAGTGTTACTAAAGTAAAGGTATCTTCTGTTCACTGCTGTCCCAGGTTAGCCAGGTATAATTTCATTTTGACAGATATTTATTGATTGTGCCTGTTTTCTGTCTTGTCCTTCATCTATATATTGATTTATTTAAAAATGACTTAACATATACACTATCCAAAAGAGTTAAGAAAAGTCAGCTCACATGTCATGGACTCAAAACACATCCTGCCTTTGCCTTAAGCAGTAAAATCAAAATGCAGTAGACATTATACTGTTCTCTGACCAACAGGAGAAAAGACTTCAAGTTAGGCCTCACAAGGGTACACAGGAAAGGTTT
Organism: Grantiella picta; assembly: GCA_013397955.1. Lineage (NCBI taxonomy): Eukaryota > Metazoa > Chordata > Aves > Passeriformes > Meliphagidae > Grantiella > Grantiella picta. The sequence continues at coordinate 2,008,489 of VZRM01005556.1, forward strand.
TGTGTCCTCAGATTCACATAAATGAAATGGCAGTGCCAATTATCAAGCAAATATACACTGCACAAGACCGCTGGAGATCTTCTCCTGGGTTGACCTGTGCTTATTTTTCAGTGTTTGACATTTAGGATTGTAGGAAAGCAAAATAATTCACGGTTTCATTTGTGCCAGGAGATGTTAACCTAAATGATTCATGTTTCCATGCATTTTCCTCGGGCAGATAAATGTAGAAATCCATTCTTTCTAGTGGGTGAGCAGAATGGAACAGCAGGAGAATGAAGTACAATTGTTCTGTCCAAATTGTGTTAACTGATATATAGAAATTAAAGGTTATTTTGTGCTATAACTGCTCCCTAGAACATACTGATGAATTTTCATGATATGCTAGAGATATGCATTCTAACCTTTCGACCTATTGACAAATATGAAAGGTGTTACGACAAAATCAAACTAAATTTCAGTGCAATGTAGCCTTTCTTCCTTCTCTTTCTATTGTCTGTAATCCATTCCCAGCAGAATAACCTGGGTGGGTTTTTCATTGATACTTTCAAAATTTGTTAGAAAAAAAATGAGTAACTTCATCAGGTCCTGCATGAGATTCTTAAAAAGACAAACATTTTTGTCCCAGCTGCTATCAGAGACTTCCTCACTAACCTTCCAGATTTCAAGAATGGACAAAAAAAATAATGAACCTATTTTGTTAATTTTTTTCATTAAAACAATGACCATATTAAGATATCTGTCTTTTGTTCTTGTACAGTGAACACAATAGTCCTGGGCTGGATTTGGTCCTCACTCTGGTTATTATCTTTCAGAGAAGAGAAAAATATACCATTAGAAACATCAGTGCCTTGTACATCCTTAGAAGTTTATATATTGCTACAGCTGCACTAAGACTATTTACAGAGGACTAGATGTGCTGAGGCTTGTGCTCCCTGAATGATGAGCTGTGTGAATATGTTTCCTTCACAGTGGCAGGTGGAAGAAATTATGACTTCCTCTAGTCCTGTAAAAGGGCAGCCAGAGGAGATAAAATATGTTGTCAGGTCTTGAACGACTGTCGGGTTCCTTCTTGCTGCAAGAGTAGCAGGCCTGGAGTGAAATGTGCACACTGTGATGCAGTCCTGGATTTCTGCCTAAGTTAATTTGAGAACCTACTTGAAGCTAAGGTGCCCAAGTGTTTAGTGCCTCATGTCTGTGACCCTGGGTCATCCAGCACTTCTGAACTCATCCAGATCAAATGCATGACTGCACTTCTGTTGAATTAGACAAAGCAAGAGATGGAGCTCAGCAGGCACAAAGGAGCCCGCCTGCACGAAATTAACATGTCAAAATGTTTTGACCAAATTTGAATTGTGTGGGTTTGTATCAGATCAGTGTTTTGTGACAGGCAGCTACCGGCTTTTTTATTTGATATCAGACCTAAGAATGGGTATTCCTAACAGAGGTACTAAATTCACAAGTATTTCTTCTACTTGTTTTTGTATAAAGAGACAGCTGTTAGATTTAATCTCTAATTCAGTTGTCTTGTTAAACACTCTGTAAAAATATTTTTGATTTCTTTATCTCAATATCCACTGGTCTAAATTCAGAGAAACAGAACATTGTCATTTCTTGTCTGGAAAATGAAGTTTGGTGCTCTTCCTCTTGCCTTGTCCATTCTTCTCTTAACTCTTGTCTGGCAAAAAGGTGGACATATCAGTTTTTAATGGGGTTTTTTTGTTTGTTTTGGGGTGTTTGGGGTTTTTTGGGGGGCTTTTTTTGTTAATACCACTGTCCTGTCTCACAGAACTGCTAGACAAAAGTCACAACATTTCTTGGTTTCTCAGCAAACCTGCTGCATACAGATACAGAACTGAAGGGGATGACAGACACCTTCCTGCAACCTTGGTGTACTGACGCACTTGTTGCTTACAGCAGTGATTTCTGGGACCAGTAGGACACAGTCAGATGCAGTTTTTCTGGACATGAGAATGTCCAGGGCTCAGTCCCTGTCCAGCTTCCCATCCAGGCCAAGTGCTAGCACACCCTGAGCTCCTTCTAACAGTACTTTCACTCTGAAAAGGTGTTCTCAGGGCTGTCTGACTGCACTGTGGAGCAGTCTGTCTTACATGAGGCACTCAGGGAGGCTACGTGGGAGAAGTACACCATTCTGCCTCAGAAAGTCTCCAGATAGGTGTGTGACTGCAGAAAACACCATCAATTTCCTTATTAATTGCTCCTATTGCCATTAAGAGCACTAAAGATTCAGAGTAGCATTATCATAGGGCATAGAGTAAGCTATGATGTTACAGGAGAATAAATTTATCACTTACTAGGCTTTACAGCTTTTTGTTACCCATCTTTTTTTCCTCCAAAAAGTGTCAAAAATATTTGAGTAGAGAAGTCTTAAAAGTGTTCTTTGGAAATAGATCCCCTAACTTACAGAAAAAATACACGTGAAAGATCATTTTAGAATGCGGTTTAGTCATCTAAATTTTATGGTCCTTTTTCTGTTTTCTTGTTCGTTTACTTTTCTTTTCCTAATCTGCATATACTATTTTTCATTTGTTATAGCTATCTTAGCCAACAGATGGTGCTATGTATAACATTTTTATGATATTGTATAAAATAAAAATAAATACTACAGTTAAACTGTAAATGTAATTACTTTGTTCGAAAATAAACGTGGAATTGAAGTTCACAATAATAAATGCTTACCATAAAAATTAGATGCAAGGAACAATAAGTATTGAGAGTTGCTAATGAATGCTCATTTCAGCCTGCAGGTAGGGAAGGATGGAGTTGCATATGAAAAGCAGGCTGTGGTATCAATGCTACTGTGCTTGTACACAAGGATCTTTTGCAAAATCAGGACCTCAGGTTGGTAGATTTTAATATTACTAAGATTATCAGCGTCTGTTCCAGTTTCTACTCAGTGGGAATAATACACATTATCTAAATTGAAATAGGTAGGTGTGGTATGCCATGGGTACTCATACAATTGAAGTAGGACCATTCCAGTATATACAAATTATGAAATGCAATTATAAGCACCAATGTTGAGTACCACCAGTGTGTCACACTGTGCCAATATTTCATCATCCAAACAGTGCAGTTAAGTTTGCTGGTACCACTCATACCTTTAAAGTTAATCACGTACATGCAAAAAAGATTCTGTTTCCTCTGGGCTTGGATTATCTCTCTGTAAAAGGGAATGGGAGTACACTAAACAAGGCATGACCATGTCTACTGTGGTAAAAATATTCTGGTAAAGATGTTGTCAAAATCACCTTGTGTAACCTTTTCTCTTTCTGACTTTTTTTTTCCCAAATTTGCTGGTTTTTTTTGTTTTTTTTTTAACTAGGCCATAATTAATCCTATTTATCCAGTCTCAGCCATCTCAATGAACTCAATAAACATTTCACACTATTCCATAAAAGACAGGTATTTTTTACAACATAAATATAAGCAGAATAAGCCGATTACAAATATTCTACATGGAAAAAATAATGTACTTTGTTCTTTGCTGGAATGAGTAGTCAAAAACGCAGAAAGTGTGGAATCCCATTATTTTAATAGGGCTCATGATATGTTTGAGTGAATGCTGAAACAAGATGCCCTCAGTCTTACAAATGCTGACACTCAGGTCCTTGCCACAAGAGTGCATATTTTTTTTGTCTTGATTGTGAAAATATTTCCTTTCGTTACAGGAATGTTTAAAGTTTGAGGAAGTAGTCTTCATTTTACAGCTTCATAAAACTTAATTTCTGATGACAACTGCTAAAAATACCTCAATTAGCTATTCCTCATCTCATTTAACTCTCCTATTTTTCCACAAAGTTAGGAACAAAGGCATACTCTCAATAAAACAGCTGGTCATTGTTGTTGAATGAAGATTTAAAATTGTCAGACACAATGTACTAGATAATGTGATGATAATTTCACATACAAAAAAAATATATATTTAAGAAAAAAGCAACTTCCTTTTTAGGAAGTTGCCTCATAGATTTCATTAAATGCTATATTGATTAATGATCAGGAATTATAAAGTACTGCAGTAATTTGGCTGTATGTCAAGACAATTTTTAAGTGAAATTGAATTGCTGATGTTTGCTGGTCTGGGAGAGGAGAATTTTTTTTTCTTTTTAAAATGAACACTAGTTTTGAGTGAAAATTGTGTCAACTTCAAACTACCTTCAGGATGGTCAGACAAAAAACATTCAGAATTTTGTTCCAACTTTCCCACTATCTGCACTTTCCTCTTGTGACTGAAGTATCACTAGGGTAATACTTTTCAACATGGCATGAAGTTGTGTAGGGGGAGGTGGGGTTAGGTTGGATATCACAAAAAGGTTCTTCTCCCAGACGGTGGTTGGGAAATGGAACAGGTTCCCAGGGAAGTGCGCACAGCACCAGCCTGACAGAGCTCAAGAAGTGTTTGGACACCAAGACACGGTGTGACTTGGAGCTGTCCTTTTCAGGGCCAGAAGCTGGATTTCAATGATCTTTGTGGGTCTTTTTCGACTCAGGACATTCTAGGACTCTATGATTTGATTTTCAGTTATTCTGCTGCAGCCTTTAGTCCTGTCTTTGTAGAGTTTATCACAAAGAGTTCTTAGGGCTCTCTTCCTATCACAATTTCGAAACAAGGGAGGATATTCACTGCTGGTGCATAGGTTATATAATGCTTCATTTCAGCTGAGATCACTGAAAAAAATGTAGTTTTGGTAGAGCTGCCAGAGTAGTTCTGGAGCTGGATAATCTGATTTTGCCACAGAGGGGAGGGAGATAGGGGTGGTGGGGTTGTAAATGGAAAGAAATCGGAAGAACTTGGGCCTCAGCAGAATTGTACAGGAAAGTAAATGAAGAAACCTGGGAAAGAGGCCAGAAAACTTATGGAAAGCTCATGGGTTTGTATACAATGGTGACACCTAAGTGGAATTCTCTTTCACTTTTTTAAACCTCGGTGGCACAGTATAATCCATGATCTGAATTACTCGTTGCCCTGTATGAAAGTGTGCACATTTTATCTCATCTTCTCTGTCTCTCCCTTCAGGAGGAGGATCCTGATATAAAGTTGATATAAAGACTTAAAGGCAATGATGGCAGAGTGGCAGCAGTTGCCATGATGATCCTACCAGAGAACCATTTCCTTACACTCCTGGGGTGAAAGTTTCAGATACAGTCCTTGCTACCAAGAGTTCTTTTTTTTTCCTTCCCTAGAGATTCTAGCTTTTAATTAATTGACTAATTACTTTATAGTAACTATGCATCTACAATGCAGTCTTACAACTCTTCAAGCCAGCAGTAAAATGTTAACTGTAGTCGGAGAGGTAGGAGATACCAAGAAATTGAATTGATCTAAAAACACACTTGCAGAGCACTAACATTGGTATCTGTTGTCAGCCAGCTAAGCAGCCCTGACTTCATTCCAGTCTGAGTGTTCCTTGCCTCTGTTTTTAAGGTCAGAGCATCCATCTTGCTTGCCCATTCATGCTGTGGATTAAGCCATCTGTGCCCTTACTGGGTATTATTTGCCCTGCAAAATTTCTGAGCTATCCACAACAGACTGCTGCCTGACCTAGGACATTCTCTGTCTTTACTTCTGTGCTGGATGACCTTGGCTGGACGTCAGGCACTACCAAATCACTCTATCACTTCCCTTTCTCGTCTGGACAGGAGTGAAAGAACACTGCAGAAAACAACCTACAGGTTGAGATAGGGCAATTTACTAAAGCAAAGTGAAGGGCTGGGTGTATACAAGCAAAGGGAAAAAAAAAAATTCTCTTCTTCCCATCAGCAAGCAGTGTCTGGTCACTTCCCAGGGACCAGGGCTTCAGCATGCACAGCAGTTGCTCTGGAAGACTAATGTGAATTATAAAAGCATTCCCTTCCTTCTTTCTCCCACTTTTGTATCTGAGCAGATGCCATATGATATGGAATATCTCTGTCTAGTTTGGGTTAGCGGCCCTCATTTTGTCCCCTCCAAAGATTTTGCCCACCTGAGCCTACCGATGGCAGGGCAGAAAGTTATAGAGACAGCACTCAGGCTGTGAGAGTGCTGTTCTGCAGTAGCTGAAACACTGGTGTGTGATCAACACTCTTCCAGCTACCAATACACAGCACAGCACTAGAAGGGCTGCTGTGGGGAAAATCAACTCTGTGCACGCCAGACCCAATACAGCTTCTCAGCACCTGTTTTGAATAGATGCTATGGCTTTGTGTCCTGTCCCCACTGCTGCCTGGGCAGAAGAACATCAACTCTAAGATCAGCTGCATTTGTCTGCTGGGACCAGATGCACTAAATGAATGCAGTTAGAAACATCTTGGCTTCTATATTACCTTGCTAGTAGAATCCTGGAGACTGGCTACCTACACTTGCTTTCACTTGCCAGTGGCTTCAGCTCTCCTCCCTCCAGCCTGTTTAAGCGCAGGGGAGAGGTTATAACCTCTACACTGGAGGCAAAATCTTCTCCCACACCCAAGAAGCCACAAAATAAGCTTCTTCACTGATTGGGTCATGGAATTATGTCCAGATAGGCCTGTACTCAAGGGGCACGAGGAAATGGGTGCTGAACAAGTCACCTCTCGATATAGGTACACATTCTAACAGATGACACAACATTCTCAACTACACAATGTAAAAAATTGGGATGTTAAGACTCATCTAATAGTGTGAGAGTACATTTGAATTCTGAGAGTTTGTATCACTGTGAGAGCATTGAGTGTTCCAAGCTGGAGAGTGACCCACTTGTCCCCATGCTGGGTGAAGGACCATTGCCAGAAATGTCACAGCTATTCTGTATCCCTCGTCCCTGCTTGCTTTATTCCAGCCCTTTTCACTTCATTCAGATCACAGATTCCTACATTTGAGAAAACAGCTCCTACCAGGTTGGAATGTGCTGCTGGGTTATACAAAGGTTTGTTAAGAGACTTTTAACTGAAATTGCGGAAAGTCAACTTGGATGCATTTGTGTGCCTATTTGCAATTTAGCTGTTTTCTGAGAAATGTTGGATATTGCCCAGAGGTGTTCACTACCTGAGTTGTTATAACTATCTTATTTCTCTGGTACATGTTGAGGTCAGTGCTGTAAGAACATCTTGACTTTCACAGAGGAAGAAAGTTTTTGTCCTTGGAAAACATGAAGAAAATTTTATTTTCATTATAAGATTTTCATGTTAGGTAACAGTCTACATTAATATATATTCAATTATTCAGATCATAAAAAAGATTGCCTTAGTCAGGAAAAGTCAGTTATCATTGCATCATCATTTTGGATCCTAACAGGGACACAGACAGGAAACATCACAGAATATCTTGAACTCCCTGTAAGTTCGATATGAATTGTCAGCAACATTAATTCACAACACCATTATTTTGTCATAGTTAGTTACACGTGCTATTGTTTTGAGAACATTTGACTGATACAGTTGCCTCTATAATTAGGAGTCTGTCACATTTTAATTATATTTTCGTACCACTTCCACAAAGGCTTATAAATCAGATAAACTCCCCTTGGTCTGAAATGTGCCATGATAATTAGCATGGGGACAGTTTTGTTTGTGCTCTGTTGTCCAGTCCTTTGTTAGAGGATTGTTATAGAAATAGGGTGGGTGTGTTGTCATATCTTTTAGACCTTCAAAATAAATTAGGGTTGGTATCTCAGTTTTGGCTTAACCATTTTCGTATAGAAGACACAGAGTTTTACCGTTGGTTTGTCCAAAGCATCCTCGGAATTCTAAGTACTTACTAAAAAGTGCCTTATTGAAGACACAATATAAAAGTAGTATATGTAATAACTAACTAATAGTGTCTTAATAAAAGGTTGAAGAAAGAAAAAGAGGATCGAAGGTTAAATTGTCTTATTTGTGAACACCTTTCTCAGTAGCAGTCTTTGGTAAAAGTACATTTTGTGAATGTACAATGTGAAACAGTTGGATAAGTTGCAATTGTGTTTAATTAGAAATGCACCATTGGAGATTGCGGAGGAAGAACAATTAATGCCTTGAATTTGTTTTCTCAAGTAAGAATTTTAGGAAAAAAGTATTATGTTGTCTGAGAAAACCCTTAAAACATGCAATTATGCACAGATGTGCTGAGAAATTCTTAAAATGTGAGCTAACTTTAAGAAATCCTTCACTGAATATTAAACAACCTTGGAAACTGCTACCCAATAATAGCTATTTTTTTTCTGTTCTTGGTGTAGGGGTGGAGTACCAAGAGCTCATTTTTTTAGAGAAGAGGCTGTTGTCAATTTTTTTCAGCCTAATCTTGTTTTGTATTTAAGTTGGGTTACTGGATTTGCATTTGTGGGTTGTTATTAGATAGGGACCGGTGCTTTTAAAGCTGTGTAATGCAGACTAAAGAATCTTTAAATGTTTGCCCATATTCATCCATAAATATTGGAATAAATAAAGGCATCAATTGGGAGGCATTTTTTTGTTCAAGCAGGCAATGCACTAGGGATGGCTTTTGCTGCATGCAGCCCAGCTGCTTTCAGTGACATCCCTTCTCTCTGGGGAGAGCATTTTACTGGTACTGCAGGGAGGCATATATGGGAAAAAGATGTGGGGAAAAAGCAAACACAAACACTCTGAAATTCTGTTTTCATGCCAGCAATCCAAACTGAAACTGTGGAAAATGGTGGGCTTTTTTCTATCTCACATGAATACAAGCTGTATTTTCAATCAACTTTTCTCTTTCAGCATATTGTCATTGTTCTTAAGCAAAGAAAATTTATTATTGTAGAGGAAACTGGAGCAGGCCAGCTGTGAGGTTGTTTAGCTTAGCAGTGTTCATCTTCTATGGTCACATAGATAAGATTTAGTACTGCCTCTGTCCTGGGCAGAGAACAATATATTTTCAGAGAAACACTGAGTTGTTTGGATTGGAAGGGACTTTCAAAGACCTTCTAATCCAACACCCCTGCCATGAGCAGGGACTTCTTTCACAAGACCAATTTGCTCAGAGACCTCTCCAACCCAGCTCTGAACATTTAAAGAGATGAGGCATTCACAATTTCTCTGGGCAAAACTTGTTCACAGTGTCTCATGAAAAATTCTTCTTTATATATAATATAAATCTATCCTGTTTTACTTTAAAGCCATTAACTCTTTTCCTATCACTACATGTCTTTGTCAAAAGTCCTTTTCTGGCTTTCTTATAAGCCCCCATGAGGTACTGAAAGGCATCTAAAACCTTCTCTTTACAGGCAGAACAATCTCAACTTCCTTAGCCTGTCTTCACAGCAGAGGTGTTCCCCCTTTGGATCCTCTTTGTGGCCTCCTCTTGACTTGCTCCAGGAGGTCTACATCTGTCTTATGTTGGGACCCCCGGGCTGCACACAGCACTGCAGGTGGGATCTTACCAGAGCAGAGCAGAGCAGAGCAGAGCAGAGCAGAGCAGAGGGGCAGAATGTCCCCTTCCCCTGCTGTCTGTGCTACTTTGGATGCAGCTCAGGACACAACTGGCTTTCCGGGCTGTGAGCACACACTGCTGGCCCATGTCCAGCCTCTCATCCTCCAGAACCCCCAAGTCCTTCCCCTCACAGTTGATCTCAATCCATTATTTGCCCAGCCTATTCTCGTGGTTGGGATTGCCCCAACAAGACCTTACACTGTGCTTGTTGAATTTCATGCAGTTTGCATGGCATAGTACTAAGGCATGCTATTTAACCCCTGGCACATTTCCTCTTGCAAGTTTCTTCGGGATGTTTGGAACCTTCAGCCCATCTTCTGGATGTCTAGTACCTTCTCTGCATGGTTTCAGATAGCCTAGGGTGCAGGATGGTGTCAATGGCCAGCCTTACCTTCTGGAAACAAAAACAACCCGTGTATAGAGAGATGAGGGATGCTAGATCCTAGTCCTCTACTTCTGTATTTTGCCATGAACATAATTTAGAATGGATATAATTAATAATTATTATATTATTAATTATTAATTATTAATAATTAATAAAAGAGCTAAGTAGCAGGCAGAATTAAGGAGGGAGAGAAGGGAAATCATTGCTCAGAAATCAGCTCATTCAGGAGATTACGGTAGCATATATTCATGTTCTTCTGGAGATCAGGAGGTACTGAAGACCCACTTAAATCTAAGTACTTCCTTAAGCATACCTTTTAAAATAAGACATACAATATTAAAAGGACAATTGAAAATGCTGTTTCTATTTGCCTAATTAGGGGAATCAGGATTTCTTATGCAAGGCTTGTATTTCTTCATGCATAGGTTCCCTATTTTTCCTTTTAAATATAATAAGGCCCTAAAATCAGAGAGGAATAGACACCTTGTACCATTTTATGACAACCTGCTAAAAAGTAAGAGGGGAAAAAAAAGGTTACCGTTAATATTTTTTGGATTTGGTTCTGCAACTGAGAATTTCTTCAAACTTAATTAAGTATACTTTTGTTCGCCCTTAAGTACAGTAAAATATTTGTTGGTAAAATTTCAAACATAGCCACGAAAATTTAAAGTCTTATTTGAATAATTACTTGGCCTGACCATCTCTTGTTTTCTTCCTGCCAGCTTCCAAAAGTTGTCAGTGAGCTTGCTTTTTCAAAACTTCTCTGGAAAATTACCAGTAGCACCACAAAATTTCCACGCTAATTTCAATATTGTTCCTTCAAGTTAGAAAAGTTGGTTGTTGTCTTTTTTTTTTTTTTAGTAAGACACACACACATAACTACAGTGTACATATTTACATTAATTGAGTGTTTTAATGGTGTTTATTTTAGAAGTTTAAATTTTTAGTGCTGGCAAGCACATACATGTCTGCATGTGTAATGCAGTCTATGATCTGTTCCCAGAAGTTAGCTAAAGTCTTCTTCTCTTTTCAATAATAAATGAGCAGAACCTCCACAACAGCCAAGGAGTGCCTCATGAGAGTGCCAAAAAACTGAGCTATCATTTTTGTCTCTGCAAAGACAGGTGTCAGTTCTCAAACATGAAGGCTCTTGACTCCTCTGACATCTTTAAACGTATTCTAGCTCCCAAGGATCAGCTTGTGGTGTCTCAATCACCTCTGCCAGAAGCAGAGCCTCTGCACAGACCAGACTGTAGTGTGCCAATCTCCTTGGCTTCCCAGAGAGCCATCTCTGTGAGAGATTCCTCTCTTCCAGCTCCTCTCAGTTCAAATGATTGGGACAGGAAAGCCCTTCCATTCATCATGCTTCAGTCATACAGAAGACAGAAGATGTCCTGATCTTTCATTTACTACTTTGAGAGCTGAGTTTGTTCTCCTGCATGATTAATTTCTCGAGGCTAAGAAAACCTTACCAGCCTTTTAGGGAATCTCTGTTCAGAATTTCCCCTGCATAGTCTTTCACCCCATAATCTACTGTACTGCTGCAGCTCTTATCCAGATGTATGTCCTCTTGTAGGCAATATCTAATGCATTCCTATGCTTTCCTTTATGTTGGGTACAGCTCAAAACAGCGCAAATGCTTTTGAACACTGTGCCATGTTAGGAGAGCCTTATTTTTGGAAGGATCAATAGTGAGAAATACTGATATGAAAAGCCTTTGTGTACAAACTTCAGTTGATTAAGGCTGTTCATGCAAAGAGTTGTAGGTAACTTCTACTCTCCTTGTTTTATTTTTGTATTCAGCAGAACTGAATATTTACAATGAATCAGAAAAATTTGGAAAAAAATTACCTGGGTTTCACATTTTAAATACTTTTAAAAGGACCTGATGCCTGTAGGTATTTTGCAATTCTCTTTTCTGGTTTTATTTTTACTTACTAGATTACAGTATTTGCACTGTGTCTTTGTAAAACTCCATGAGCTGTGTGTTCAGAACACATAACCTAGACCCTGAGACTAAGTCGTCTTGCTCTTTAATTTGCAGCACCAGAGTGGTTGTTCCAGTTTTGCTAGGCAATGACAATGAAGAATGTTGAATTCTCCAAACTTTTTCCCAAGATTTTATGCCTATTTTTTTTTCAGACACATAGACATTTCTAGGAAGACACAAGGTTTTCTTTTTTAATATTTGTTTTAATATTTCACTTGGATAATAAAAGACATTTTGGTGTACTTACCATTGGACAGATTCAACAAAGTACTATCAACATGCCTTGAAGCATGAAGAAACAAACCAGTTTATGGATATTTGATAGCTTTTAGTCCTTCCTAAAATTATACATGCACTTCTCATCCTATCCACTATTTTTTTAAATGAAGCAATTTTTCTGTCCTTAATATGCTAGTCATAGATCTTTTTCTACTATTCACAAAGCACACTATCCTAAATAGTGCAAAATATTGCAGAGCATGAGAGAGAAATCTGGCTCTTCGTATGGAAATGTTTTAGAATATGGGAAAATGGGAATAAAAAATTCTATATCAAACTTGACAGGACTCTGCTTAACAGCTCAGTTTATGAATTATATGTGAGTTACTGAACATACTGTGCTTTCTAATTCATTGTACTAGTACTCCATGGTAGAATACAAAGATTGGTACACTTCTGAGAGATATCCCATTTTCTGTGAAGTGCATCGATTTAAACCACTTACAATAGTAAATTCACAGTGGTATAAGGGTGACTCGAATGTCCTTGATTAATGTTGCAACACTGTGCAGATGTAGATGGAAACACCTCCAGGAGCAGTTCCCACAGAGGGAGGAACTCCACAGCTGCTGATTATACACCCACACAAGCACAGGCTCCAGATGTAGCTTGTGTTCCTGTAGAACAAAAAAGGATATTATGATTACCATCTTCTGTGAAATCATACAAACAAATGATTGGAGGGCAAGAAAAGCTCTCCTGTGAAAAAAGGACTCAAGAGAGTTGTGGCTGTTTAGCCTGAAGATGAGAAGGAGACCTCACAGCAAAGTTTTGGTACCTACAGGAGCCAAGAAGAAAGCTGGAGAGGAACTTCTGATGAGAGAATGTAGTGATAGAAGACTAACGGTTTTAGACTAAAACAGGGCAGGTTTAACTTGGATGTAAAGAAGGGTTTCTTTAGGATGAGCTTGCCCAGAGAAGATGTGGGTGCCCCACTCCTGGAACTGTTTAGCTCAGGTTGAACAGGGCTTTTCACAACCTTGTCTCGTGAATGATGTCGTGAAAGACAGTGTTGGACTTTGACGATCTTCCTAGGTCCCTTCCAACCCAAGCAATTCTATGATTCCATGATCTACTAAATGACCACTCATTTACTTATTATGCTCATTTACTCTTATTTGCTCTTGAGAGCATTGCTGCTTCTCTGCTTTTTCAGCACCTGGGGACAACCAACTGCTCTGACTGTCACATTCCTTTTTCTGTTTCCCTGGTCTGGAAGTGTTTCAGGTGGCATCACCCAGAAACGGAAAATGAAAAAGTAGGAGAGCAGTAGTTTTGACTCCCCTGAAAGTGTGAGAAGAGAGGAAGTTTGTCCAGAGGTTTCACCGGCAGAGACTGCATCTCCTATCTGAGACAACTTCCAGAATTCATGTAGAAATGCTGATCACGCACCAGGTTTCCTTTAAGGGTAAAAACATCTTGGGGCACTTCAAGCTGTCACAGAAAGGATCTGCCAGGGGCATCCTAATGGGAATATCTTTAAATGCCCTGAGGACAGCTGACAAAAACACATCTCATGTGAGGAGGTTTCTGGCATCTATTATCTCCTGTCACCTCAAGATAATCTATGAGACCTGTGGTGGATATTTTGTAAACCAAATGAGAGAGCATGAATTATCAAGTACCATTAGACTGTGCTGCCACTGTTTGTGACATTGCAGTAGCACAAAAGCTTTGGAAATTTTCACATTACTATGCCACCCACTGGAAAACAGACCAAGAAAAACAAAATAAAATTAAAGAAGGAAATAAAAATCTGAATGTCATATTTTTTCTCAGTTGGGGCTAGAAGTGAAAAATGCATGATTTAATTGATGATCTGCAAAGACAGTAGCTAAACATTAATTTTCATTATTTTTTACAAATAGGATATTTTTTCCCATCAATTGCAATTTAAAACACAGTATTGCAAATATTTAGCATTTTCAAAGCTTTTAAGCATCTCTTTGATGTGGGAGGCACAAATAGAAAAGAGAAGGGTACCTAATAAAAAAGCATTTGAACAGAAAAAGTCTAGTCTCTATTTATGCAATATTTATACAATAAAAAATAAACAAAAGTCCTGTTGTTGCAGGGAAATAAAGTCAGTAGTCTGATCATTTTAACTTATAGCTTTAGCTGCAGGTGTAATGATATTTTTAACAACCAAGCAACTCACTGTGAACTGATTAACTTCAGCATAAATTACTTATTTGAACTAAGTTAGGGAAGTACTTAAAATGATGCCTTAACAGAACAATGTTAGGTCATAAGCAGTCCCTGGAAATACTGAAAGAAGCATTTACTGTTATAGGCTCTTTTCATAGTTTTTAGTAATGGGAATCACAGTGGTAAACAGTCTTCTTGGCACTCAGAGCTCCACGTCTTCCTGTTAGGGATGAATTCATTGTGAGAGTGTTGGTACCACTTCAGTGCCTTCCGTTTTATTTATGGAGAAAGCTTTGTACTGACTGTGTTTGAGAATTGAGTGTATTTGCTAGAGGGTCCATGCATAATCTGTATGTCTGCTTTACACCTGGTCGACAAGAGGAGGTCTAGAGGTCAGAAGGACAACAGCATATCCTTCCTTAGAAATATGGATTGATCAATGTTTATCCAGATGTTTCTGGGAACGAGTCTGCTCTTGCTGTGATTTCACACTAGAATTGATATACTCCATTCTGAGTAGCTAATCTTACATATAATGGACTGAACTCAGAATCAAACATATTTTTTCTGTCTCTGTTGTATGCTGCAGTCTCTATTAATGTTTATGAATCACATCTGGCATTTAGAAGAACTATCCCAACAGATGCCCAGGATCACTTCATAACTGAAGGCTTGCTCAGTTTTCTCTAGTTCAACTGCCCTGGAAAAAAATATTTTAAAAACCCATTGTTAAATTTTACAGCAGAATTTGCAGACCCAACAATCTAGAGTGACTTTGAATTTGTTTGTGTAATGTTTATCTTCCACTCATGTGCTTCAGGTACAATATCTGTATGACATTTTCACACTGCTTTTATTATGGATGGCAGGTGGGGTAGAATTCTACTGCATTTATTTCTTCTGTGAGTCATTCTTGTACTGTCCAAGATATCAAAGAGCAAGATTGCTATAATGAAAGCAAGATTATACTTTCATTATACTTCTCTGTCTTAAATTTTTACTTTTGTTTTTTAAGCAAAACCCACATCTAAGTTCCTGTCATCATCCTCTGGATCTTCTTATTACCTGTCTAGTAAATTCAAGACATTCCTCATTTTGGTTTCATACAGTTTTTTCAGCAGTTAATACCAACAGTTAGGCACTTGTCCTGAGTAAAGGATTTGGTCTCCATTATTATGTTTTGTTTTTCTCATATGGCTGTAAGGTTTTACTCATAATATTTTACTTTTCAGTAAATGCATTTGTCCTTTTTATTTAACTTAGATATAGTTCAGGTATTTTAAAAGTATGCAGCTTTCACTCACATAATGGACTTTCTATCAGAGCTACAAAAGTGGAGGACAGCTGCCAGTAAATTAAAAGAAATTGTTCTGCATTTGGCACTTAAGCATTCTCCGACAGCTTTTCAAGACATTAATTTGCTTACAGTTTTACAAAGAGAAGCGATGTGAAGACCTATGTTTGCATATCATGCAAATTTAAAAGGAACACAATTCAATCAGTCTCCTTAAACAGCAATTAACTACTGATTTCAAATCCCTTCACAGTAGTAATATATTACTTTATTGAGATACCTGCTTATCAGAATGTTAAAAAATATAAAAATTCTTCTCCTGTCTGTATTTTTCTGTTCTTCTGACATTTCAAGTGAGAAGGAAACTTTGCCTAAAAAATTCATTAGTTAAGCTCTCTTCACCAGGCAAGAGTATCTACCCCTAGTTTGCATTCAAAATGGGAAATATCCACTGCAGTTACAAAGTTCACAGATTGGCTGCTGGCTGGCAGATTGTCCAAAATGGCAATTTCACACATATCATGGGAATTTTAAAAGCAATTTATTCTGATATATACTTTCAAACTTAAGAAGTGTTGATGTTTTTACAATTTTTTGACCTAGGAATTTTAAGGTGACAAGAGATCATTGAGCAAAAATACAGCACACAGTATTTCTGCAACAAAATGTCCAAGTTTGAAAGCTCTACCTCATACAAGTGCCTTGGTCATATGAATTTCCTGATGAATTTTATAAGCCATACATATAATTTTCTGAATAAATTGCTAGTGATTTATTCTACTGGTTCAAGTGCTCAGTGAAGATTTTCCAGAGATGAGGACCTTTACCAAGGTTGTAAGATATCCCTGTAGAGAGGTTCTGGTCCAGTAGTGTACCTTACAGTATGTTCCACTTTATTCAGAACTGCTTCTGGAGACTTTAGAATTTTGAAATTCAAAGGTAAGGAAATGGATGATACTGCTCATGAGAAGAAGATAATTATAAAGCTGAAAGTTTTAACTCAGTTCCTTGACTGGCAGTAAAAAAAAAATAGTGAGCTTGCCCCCAACATATATTTACAAAATCATAGACATTTTCCATGCAGTTGCTCTCAAATTGTCTAGTGCTGCTATTAAAAATATTATGTATTGGTTTTGCCGATTAATGGAGTCACGTCTATTTTACTTTCTTAGTATTCATTAGCATCACCTTTCACTGCATTCACATTCTCAAATATCCCCAGTTCTCAACACCAAAAACTTATAAACACCTTAAAAGAATATCTAGCACTAGAGTCAGCATTTGGTACTTAGCCAATTTTGACAGTTTAATAAATGGCTTGCATTAAGGCATGGCAACTGGACATGCAGTGCTCCCCACAGTCTGGAAGCAGACCAAACCATTCAGTTCATAACTAATCCTCATAAGTAGATGCACATAAAGACCTGGTGGAAAAAGACCAATATAATACACAGACATATCTTTGGAAAACACATGGGAACCTGTACATACATGTTATAGACTTGAGAATTACACTGAATAAATGTGATATTTGGAAGGAGAACTTGCCCCTGTGTTCCCCAGTCCTTTTGGGGAAGGACTTTCAGAGCTCCAGGGAAGGATGTGTATAAGTTTCCCCCAGCCTGCCAACTCATCCATTGAAATTTGGCACCCAGTTGCCTTGAAATAGGATGGGTGTGGGGTCCTGCAGAGAAGGAGTCACTCTCTTATACATTGATCAAGCCTATTATCTTGTCACTGAAATTTAACTCACGTCAGCTAAAGACTGGATAGCAAAGCACATCTACAAAGATCTGAAAATTACAGATAAACATATGTAGCTAAATATGCAGAGCAATCCAGATTAATCCAGTGCATTAATCCACTGTGTATTAATTCTTGCTAGTGTATGTAAGCCCTGGTTTGGGACAATAGAAACAGGTTGGCATCACATTTTTCTGAGAAATACATGAAATACCAAGGAAGATCTGGTGTGGGTGTTTCACATATTCCTGTCGAGGAGCTACCCCCTCGGCAGGAAGGTCTTGGTTTGTGACAGTGCCAAATCACAAGCACCACTCTCACTTACACCTGTTGACACACAGGAGCCAAAAATATAAAACCAAGACAAAAAGGTGTGGAAAAGATAGCAACTCTAGGTGCTACTGACTGCAAGTAAGACAGGTTATATTGCAGCTGGTAAATGGAAATGTTATTAAAACCTCCTTGAGTGTCATTAAATACAGCATGTAACTTGAGAGTGCAGCCTGCCATCACTCCATGTGCAGACAGTTGATCCACTGGCAAGACAGCCCAAGCAGGAACTTGGCTGAGCTGCAGGCAGGGGTGCAGCAGAGTTCAAGGCATACATTGTGTGCTTTCCCCAAGAAGCTGTCAGCTGGTGGGTGATGTATAGCCATGGATGGTAGGGATGCCAAAGCAGGACAAGGATGATGAGAACTGGTCTGAATTTCACTTTCCACATCTCAGGCAATAGTGTTGAGGTGATTGTTTAATCTGATGTCAAAACGATGCAGTGGTAAAATACAATATTTCTACTGAAAAATATAATCACCCCCAAGAAAAATCACTAGCAACCATCTATGAGAAGTGTTAAAATTGGCCTTTCTTTGCTTCAGGGGAAAAAAGGTGGATTTTTTTGAGAATGCCTTCTCTACTTGGAAAATTTCTTTCGTTTTCTAGATGTTTTGGAAAAGTGACCAAACTGTTAAATACTTGTAAAATCAGTTACATCTTCTTTTCCTTACAGTTTTCCCTTTCCTTCAGTAACTCTTATATGATTTTATTTCGCAAAAGCAGAAAACCACAAGAAGATTTTGAGGACTGTTAGTTAAAAATTAAACATGAGTTAATTTGCAATTAAACATGAGCTAATTTATACAAGGTTTTTAATGGGAAGAATTTTGGCGATGCAGTCAAACTAAAATACATGTAGTGTTTATTTCTAGATTAGAATAACTCAAATTCAGAATTCTGAGCACCTAAGATAAATTTTGTGAGACTAATTTAGAGATTTGAATAGTTTTTGGCCCATAATTGGTGTATCATTTAATGATCATGGCTCCATATATTAAGAAGAATAGCTATACGAAATTTGGGTTTTCAGAAACTGCCACCTGAGAGACTTGTAGAAAACATTCATCCAGTTTTCATTTTTACTTTGCCAACTACCTTTCTGAATAAGTCAACTGGTCCTACAAGCTATTTGTTAAGTCACTAATCTTATAAGATAATAACTAATGATTAGATATATGAAATAAGCCAATATTATTGGTAATGATTAAGCAACTTGCAAGGCCCATAGATGTGAAAAAGCAGATTTGTCAAGATGTGACATCGAAGGTTGGATATTATTTTTCTGGATGCAATACACTATCTTAGCTTGTTTTCTTTAGTAAATGTTTAGTTATTTGTTGTGGAAAAGACTTTTAGCTCAAGGACGAGGAAGGAAGGGATATTTATGTGAGACAAAAATGTAGAAATGGGGCTATTGTACACCAGGGTCTCACCAAAAGGAGTTTTCATTCGTCTCCTGGCAGATGTCAGAGATACTCTAGTTGTGCTGGGCAACCACCAGATGCCTCATCAGCTTAAAAATAGTCTGGATGCAGTCCTGCTTTCCTTGCCTTAGATTTTACTTAAGCATGAGTATATGTCCCAAATTTTATTTCTTAAAGCTGTTTCTGTAAAACAACAAGCTTGTTACTTCTGTTGTTAACTAAATCATCGATTAGTTATAAACACAAGGTTAGCCAAACAAAATATTTTCTCAGTGGGATAACTTGTACGAGAAGAGCATGACTAATTTCTCTTTCTATCAAATGGAATTTTCACACTCCTTCTGCAGCTGGAAGCTTCTCTCTAGGTCTCTGTTATCTGAGACGTGGGACATGGTGACCCTCAGATGCCTCAGGAATGTGCACAGAGCGTGGCTAATGCTGGTGGGTTTCAGGGATGGGCCTTGCATGGGGTCCTGAAGTTACACCACACTGCGTCAGCTTCAGAGGCCAATTATTGCTCACTTAGTAACAACCTCCAACTAAATAAAAATATATGCATCAGAAACCCAGCTCAAAAAATTAAACCCATCAGTCAGGAGATAGTGGTATCCCTTTGGCTTGGGTGACAGCAAATAGTCACAAAATAGTTCCAGTACCTGGAGAACTGAAGATCTCTTTATAATGCAATATTAAGCAACTTTTCTTTACCAGCCCTACAGTATGCATGAACATGGTGTACTCTGGAACTGAAATTTACTATCAATTTTTTTCAAAAATTCAGCATAAAATAGGCCAAAGAAATAATGGTGTTCTTGACAAGTGATCTTTAGAAACATTTTCTGAGGCTGTTCTTTTTCCAGCAACCTTTTCACATTTGATTAATATTCCTTCCTGTTTTATGGTTCAGAACATTACTTCTTTGAGCTGCGTTGGATCTAAAACTGAAAGCAAAACACTACACAACCTTTTTGATCTTAAGAAAACTGACTCTATTATTTCCATGTCTTGGGTTTATCTTGTATGTTGTCAAGGCGCAAAAAAAATATGTAATTTTGCATATGATGCAAGAAAAAAGGTAAGTAAAAAGAAGCTAAACTTTTTCAAGCTAAACTTGCTTTGCAGCTAGACAGTTTTCAGGTGTTCCAAACAGCAGGTCAAATGTTCTAGGATTATGTTCAGATGTCTCTGAGAGCACAAGAGTTCATTCAAAATACTCCATAAAGGAAAACAAAAGACAAATTCATTTAACAGGGATCAGAGAATTTCCCTTGGTTAAAAGCCATGTATTAATAACTGACAGAAAACATTGACTATGCTTTAGTGAAATAGCTGACAATTTCCCCACTGGAGACATTAACAAGACTACTCCAAATATTTGTGGATTAGGCTGATGTAATATTTCAGTTACCCGGAAACATCTTGGGCACAGGGGACTGTGTACATATATTATTTAGCAGACAAAATGCTGTAGAGCTACAAAAGCTTCTTGCAAGCACCAGGATGAGGTCTCACATACTTCTGAGATGCAGTCTAAATAGGAAGGTGGTGTCTAGGAACGTGTGGACTTTCCACAAATAATGTCCTAACCTATTTGTTTTAATTAAATCAAAGTACTCTAAGCACTTTGCAACCCTACTGCAGTAATAGCAGAACTATAACCTCCAAACAACTGCACCCACCAACACACAGAGAAAGCTTGTGCGCTTCTTTGATTGTTTTCACATTTAAGGGTATTCTGTTTTGTTTTTTACAAGGAGATGTATTATGGCTTGGGACAAAAGTGCGTGTTGAAGAATCACAAAATCACAGAGCACTCTGAGGGGGAAAGGATCCACCAAAGTGCAACTCCTGGCCTTGCACAGGACATCTCCAAGAATTACAACATGTGCTTGAGAATTTTCAAATGTTTCTTGAGCTCTGTCAGCCTTGGTGCTGTGACCACTGCCCTGAGGAGCCTGTTCCAGTGCCCAGCCACCACCTAGGGGAGGAGCCTTTTCCTGAAGTCCAGCTTAAAGCTCCCCTGACACAACTTCAGGCCATTCCCTAGGGTCCTGTCACTGGTCACCTGACAAAAGAGATCAGTGCCTGCCTCTCTGCTTCCCCTTGTGAGAAAGTTGCAGACTCCAATGAGGTCTCCCCTCAGTTTTCTCCTCTCCAGGCAGAACAGACCAAATGGCCTCAGCTGCAGGTCAAGGTTCTGCACCATCTTCATTGCACTCCTCTGGACACACTACAAGATTTTAATATCTTTTTCTGGCACCCAAAACTGCCCCCAGCACTGGAGGGGAGGCTGCCCCAGAGCAGAGCAGAGCAGGACAATCCCCTCCCTTGCCCTGCTGGCAGTGCTGTGCCTGATGTCCCCCAGGACACAGTTTGCCCTCCTGGCTGCCAGGGCACTGCTGGCTCATGTTCAGCTTGTCATTGACCAGGACCCCCAGGTCCCTTTCCGTGGTGCTGCTTTCCAGAATCTCCTTACCCAGTTTGTGCATCCCAGGTGCTGAATCTGGCACTTGCTTTTGTTAAACTTCACAAAGGCTGGTTGATTGCCCAGCCCTCTAATTTGTCCAGGTCTTGCTGCAGGACCTTCTAAAATAAGAAACCTCACCTTAAACATTTTTATAGAAATTATCTGCTGGTGTACTAAATGAGAGAAAAGCATAATGCATAAAAGCAGATATAAACTCTGCATCCTAATATTTCACAAGGCTCAGTTAATAACTTCTATTACACTTTGTGAAGAGGGAGTCATACATCTTAGTTTTGCCTGCTCTGAATTACAGTTGGACTATCCCAGCTTTGCATTAGAGTTTTCGTCTCCTGGCAGCAAACATCATTAATCACTAAGATTTAAACAAACAAAACAAACAAACAAAAATAAAAATAAAAACAAAACTTTGCAAATAAAACACCACTGGAAACACCAGCAAGGTTTGTACTGAGATAGTGACATTGAATTGGGTGTACTGGCATGTTTGTTTAAAAACTCAAGAAATAACTTCCTGAATTCTGTCACTCCTTGACATAGGCTATCATCATTTTCTTAATTTTTTCCTTTTAAGGAGTTTTCATTTCCTGCCTCACCAGATTTGATCCAGAGCTCACCATTTCTCCTTCAAATTCAATGGACAATAGAAAATACTCAAGTTGAGAGTGCTTACATATTTTTAAGAGTTTGTCTCATACTTTTCTATGCCACTATAATTCAGAAGTTTTTCTATTATAAATAGTGGTGCCTGAACCATGTATAAAATATAAGATACCTGTAATAAAGGTAATGTGTCCATGGAAGATTTGACAAGAGTCCTGCTATAAGTGTTTGAACTCTATAGGCATCAGTTGAAGTTCAGCATTAGTCAACATATCTGTAAGAAGCTTTTCCATAGGAGTTCACAGAATAGCAGAATCAGTCTAATCTTCAGTCTTTGGGCAGGTCCAAAAAACACAGAGAGATGGAGGGGAGGATGGTATAACAGCATCTAGAGAAATGAGAAAGGCTGAAAGAGCCCTTTTAGCGAACATGAGCAAAGAGGAAGGACATTTATACACTTCAAAATTACCTTTTTTTTCTTAGCATCCTGCTAACAGCTCTTTATGCTTAATTGTCAGTCTTGATGTGCACTGGTTGAGGTTGTCTCTGTGTTTTGTCAGATACCAACTAAGGAAATATCAGGCTATGTCAATCTAGGGTAAGAAACCAGTTGTTAACCAGTTTGCTGTTACTGCTTGCTGTAATGGAAAAGAAGTATATTGTGCATTGTAAGGAATGAATGGCTGACCTCACAGTCATTGTTAAAGCTGTCTGTACTGCCCACACACAATCCCATGGAAATAGGGAGACTAGATCCCAGCTACCCTGGCTCCTTTATTGGTTAGATAGTGAAGACATCCAATGCAACCTAGTAGTTTCTTTATTTCAAGAGGGGTGCTCTAACAAGACACCTGCAGAGTCTTGTCTGTAGATTTCCTTCCCATAAGATTTCTCTCTGCCTTAAATTCCCCCATGAATCTCAAATATTTTTTTTAGTCATCTTATGGTATATGTGAAACAAAAAAGCCTGCTAGTTAGAAGGAAAAAAAGGGAAGTTTATGCTAAATCCCAAATTAAGACAATATACACCCACTTTGCTCTTGAGGGAAGGCAACAGGGAGGCAGCATTATAAAAGGGCTGAAAAAGGCCTTGTTCTGCTGGGAGATTTGGTACATCTTTTGTCAACAAGAGAACTTGTAAGGCCATAGGAAACTGGTGGACAACTTTTTCTTATTTGAAACAAGAACCACCACAGTCCTTTACCTTGAGCACAAGCGAATGTAGAGGTGTCTCATTCCCAGTGCTGGGCAGCCAGTTGGTGCAATGCTGCAAGGGGGATAAAGACCCTGTCCCCACCTCAGGGCTCCTTCTCCAAGTGTCTGTGAGGCACCTAGCCCACCTGGCAGCCTGCAGCTCCCTGCCCTGGCACTGCAAACTGCAGATATCTCCACTCCATGACTTTTCCTTCCAGGAATGCCCAGCTCTGCACACAAGAGCAGTACCACTGGCTCTCTGCTGGCCACTCAGCCACAACACACTGAGATTAAGACTCCTGGTTTATTTATTTGAAAATATAAGATTAAGGTATCATATTCCTGGCAACTGCAATGCTGCTATAAACTTTGGTGTGTGAAATTCTGTTTGATGTAACAAAAACATTTTAGAGAATGGATGCATTCGAGAAATTCCTATTACCTCCTTGGGAACTTTGACCTCTGATCACTTTAAAAATTACTAGTAATTATAGCAGCCTGTTCATTATACCTGAGATTGTTTGTTATACCTGAAAGTTCTTTTCTTTCCTTACTGCCTGGGAAGTGCAACCCAGTTTCCCTTTGCACTTTTCCATTGACTAGAGTTTGCTCTGGGAAGAAAGAATGCAAAGACCTTGTGCCGTTGGGTTCAGATCCCTCTGTCTTACTTCTGCTGAAATCAGTGTGATTTAGAGGTGTCCACACAGCCAAGATGCAGCTTCCAAAGAACAAATGGTACAGGTACTCTGTACATTGTACTCAAAACTGCTCCACAGTTCTAGAGGCATAAAATCACCAAGAACTGGGAGTTTATTTTTACGTTTTTAAAGGAAAATAATGAGCATGTTCACTTGTGAAGGTTCTTCTTTTGATGCAGTATCATTGCTGAACTGGATACTTTAAAACTGGTTTTGTTTTGTTCAAATTTTTAACTCAGTAGAGACCATTACTTCTCAGTATAAATTTTTAAAGTTCCTAACAGAAGTTCCAGATCTAATTCTAGAGAAGATGTTTTGTGCCAGAATCTTTGCTTGGATTACCAACAGGAACTCAGCCAATCTGATTCAATCTGAGCAAAAGACTTGCTGGAAAGATTGAATCACAAGATGAGCCAAAAAATTACAAACCAACTTTACTTTCTTCCCTAACGAGAGACACCTTTTTGTGCTGTTGCTCTTAACCTTTCTGATATTAAATGATGAAAAAATATCTCCAGCAAAATCTGTTGCAGCTAGTTCATCTGTACTCCTGTGTTTAGTGACGTGGACAGAAAAGTGACAGACTTTTTTCCTTTAAAAAGAAAATAAGCTGTGTTAGAGAGATGCATTTGCTGTTAATAAAGCCAGAGTGATTAATTTACACGTACAGCTGCCTCCAAGGCTGACAGACAACCTCTTGACAGTGTTGAGCAGCTGGATCTACCAGAAATTAATATTTCATAGCAAAACTTGGCTCTTTCTGATAAACAAGGAAGAGGTTCTGGTGGCAGCATTGCCAGAGGCCATCTTCTGTCAGCAATTAGCTTTGCAGCATGTAAATGGTTTGACTCCATTCTTTGACTAAGGAGTCCTGTGATTTTCCAATTTCCTCTTCCATCTTAAAGTCATTTTGGACCTTTCATGACATCATCATATTTTTCCTTGAAAGAAACTCACATGATGTTGGTAGTAATGATCTATATGGTAAAGTTCCAAAGGTAGAATGACAATTTTGTTTTCTGGTAGTACATGGCAGTCAAGGTCTTTGTTTTAGTTAAGGAAGGCATTGGATGACTAAGGACAGCCACAAAGATAGCTGATTTGTTAAGTCTGAAAAACAGAAGGTGTCTACCAACCAACAAAGTATCATTGTATATGCACTACTGCATCTAATTTCTATATCTGTATTTATTGGCATATTTTCTGTATTATTCATCTACATGTTGTTCTTACACTATATAACTTATTCAGCTCTATTACTGAATCTTTAAGAATAGCTCATTTTTTTCTTAATCAATAATTAGAAATTGATTAAAGTATATGCATAGGCACCTAATCAAGCACTGAACCACCTTAAATTAATACCTGGAATTCTGAATAGGAAATGTAGTCTCTAATGTGGAGATATCCATCTTTTGAAGTCTACTATTCCTCTGGATACTGTCTGTTATCAGACTACTGCAGACCAGCTATCTTTCACCTAGGTTAGAACAGAGCAATTACTTACTTCAAGATTTTAGTATCAGAATCATCCAGGAAGCTACCACAAGTCTCAACAAAAATTAGAGATGTTTAAATCTCAGGAATGGCTTGTTGGATCTGAACCAACAACTCAGAAACAAAAACGATTAAGCAATCACTTTCTGATCTACATATGCATAAATCAACCATTTTTCCTTACCAGTGCATATAAGACTGATTGCTGTAAAGATGTTTTTCCCAAGGCATTCCATTAATGGAACATCTAGGTCTAACACATTCCCTTTGAAAAAATGAGGTCACAACACTCTTGGCTTGATTCATAGCACATCTATTGTTTTCCAGAAAAGTAAAACATGCATTCAGATTTATGCACTTGCTACATAAAATTTAGAGACTCACTGGTTGTCAGAGACACCTCTCCTATTGTACTATCAATAAACAAAAAAGCAACAAAGTTAGCAGAAAAATTAAACACTCCTAATCCCTCAAGGAGGGGACAAAACTCATCCTCAGTCATTTGTAAAAATCAACTGTAGTCTAAAGGAAACAATAAACATAGTTCTCTACTTCCCCTATATTTTGCAACTTAATTGATTATGCCAAGACTTTACTAACATTCCACACACAATTAAGTTTTTTAGTCGGTGAGTAGTCACATAGAGCTGAATGAGGATATGGGGGAAGCATAGTTTAATCACTGCTAACAAGTATATCAGGATCTGCTTTCCTTGGTAATAGTATAAATAAAAAGACTTGTGTCTTTAAAATTTTGCAGTCCAGTCATCAAAAAATTTCAAATAGTTATAAAAAAGTTTTAGTTATAAAATAGTTATTTAAAAAACTCTCTATCGTTAAATTTGTCTGACTTTTGGTAGACACCAATCAAACTGGAATTCAGTGTAAAATGCAAACTAAAGAAAAGGTAATTCATAAAATGAAGAAATTGTATGGAAAGCTTTTCATCAATGTTAATGCTGCCAGGTTAGAGGCTAGAAAATATGAACTAATGTTTTAAAAATTTATTTTCTTATACATGGAACTATTGTTCATTGACTTGTACCTGAAAGTATAAAAAATTTTTCTGAAAAATGAAAATATATATCTACTTGAAGTAATTACCTACTAGGGCTCTAAGAAAGGAAATATAAATATAGAGGTCTGTATCTTGTATAGCGAATGCCCATGCAGCAGCGTATTTATTTTTTCATGTTAAACAAAAGCTTTCTGATTCTCTTAGGTACACTGTGAGATTAATTGTTTGTAGCTCTTCTGAACAGCTCGAAGGACAGAGTTAAAAGAAGAGAAATTGGCTTTTGTGCTTTATAAAATTCAGAGGATAATGTAAAGAAATGTCTCAGTATCCTTATTCATTAACATCTACTGCACTGTCATGTTTCTAAACCCATTTTCAGGGAGAAAATGAGCAGATACACCTGAGATCCTTACTTTGAGGGTGTCTGGGTTTTGGCCAATGCTGCCATTGCTGCCTCAAGCCCTTAAAGTGGAAGGTGAGCTCAGTGCTGGCTTCTGCAGTGGCCCAGATAAAGGGAGAATGAGCTGCTCCCTCTCCCCCTTTCCCAATACTCTTGCATGACTATAATACAGCAGTGTTCATGTATATTTTTAAACAAAGAATAAAAATATAAGAACTCAAAACATATAAAGGGCTCGCCTTTTTTTCTTATTTCTTTCAGAGTATTATCATGAGAAGAGGCAGTTTTTTGACTTGTTTCAGCACAATGTCTGTGAGAAAGAGGTGCTTTCAGGTCAACTACAGATATTTCGGGAAAAGATGCCAGCAATATCGGACCAGGGCTTCCATCAGTGAAGTCACACAGGTCATTGTGGAGGAAAACTTGCATTTGTGGTGCAGGTGACAGTCTCAGAACTCACCAGGGTCTGCATTTAACTTGAAAAAGCAAAAGTCTCAGTATTAGATTTTTTTAAATAGTATAAATTTTTCAAAGTGAAATGTTCAACACATGCATTCTCCTACCTTTTGAGCACTATTAGGCAGAATATAATTGATTTCTTTGCCAACAGAATTAAAAAAACTATAGCAAGAGCTGTAGTAATGATGGATGGCAAGGTACGTTATGAGGGAAATATAAATTACTAAATACTTATTAAATGTTGAGAGGCAGATGAAATGTTTTGCACCTCCAGAAAATAGTTAGGAATAGGGTAATAACTGCAAAGGAAAGTGTAAATTTGGAATTGTTCTCAGGAAAGTGTAATTTTGGAATTGCGACTAAGAAAGATCAACTGGACCTTGAAATAGTCTCTCAAAAAAAGTGACAGAATCCATAAAAATGTGACTATATATGTGCAGAACGTTTAAGAATTTGACATTGGTGATGAGATAGGCTGAACAGGTGGTCCATATTAATTTCCCTCATAAGCCTTTTCTGTGGCTCCATGAACACATTGAAGAAATCTACAGTATATAAAAATCCTCTGTACACTCCTATAACACGTAAAGGGGGCCTTAAAAACTTGTATGACTGTAATATCAGCCATATGTTCTTATTGTCAAAAATAGCAGCAAAAACCACAGAAAGGGAAGAGAGCTTCTGAGTCTGGTCCATTTTTAACACCAGAAAACACACCACATAATCTCATTCAGAGATGTGTGAAGTTTCATTTCAAACCTAATTAAATTTTGGCCCTCTGTTTCGATCCAGTAACTGCAGTCCCAGTACCTCACTCCTTTCACACAAACCTTCATTTAATTTTAGCCCATACTTACTCATGACTGCTTACACTCATTTGTTCTTGTTCTAACACCACCCTTTGGCTTTAACAGCTCTTCTCTTCCCTGGTATTTTTTAGAGAGGGCAATTATACCCTATTTTGTTCCCTTGTGTGGCGAGGCTACACAACCCAAGTGCCTTTACTATTCTTGTGTAAGATGGGCTTGTCATGCCTCTGATCATCATAGTAGCACTAATTGCCACTTTCTGCAGCCTAAGTTCATCTTTTTTGCATGTGTGTGACCATGCAAGAGCTCATCAAGAGCTTTATTCAGTGGGATTTATAAGTTCCTTGTCTTGAGTGGGAATGCCTCACCTGATACATTTATTTTCATGACAACAGCAATATTTGAGGGTCATAGTCATACTGTGATTGCTTAAAACACCAAATCTTTCTTATTCTCTGTCACTTTCAGTTGATGAGTTCTCTGTTTATATTAATGAATCTTGCCAAATGCATGAGATGGCACTTTGCATGATTAAATTTTATCCCTTCTCAGTTAGCTCCCTTGACCAGGTCTCTTAGTTCTTCCTGTATTCTGGTTCTGATTTTCCTGTGTATTGATGATGCCACTCAAATTTGGACTATGAGTAAATTTAATTATTACATTCTCATTTTTTGCTTCCAAGTCATTAGTGTCTGAGATCAGTCTGTGGAAACCACTGAGGACTCCACCAGTAGCTTCTGCCCAGTGCTGTTTGTAGTGTGTTACCATTCTCTTTTGTCTTTTTAACGATTCCTGTAGTAATGACCATTGCCATCATCTTAACCTGGCCATGAGCTACCACTCTATGATATCTTTTCTTGAAATCAGGTGAGATAAGCTCATTACTCATCCTTTGTTCATAAAATACATGTTGCCAAAGTGGCTATTTAACATTACTAAAACCATCCTTGGCAATCCTGTTTTCATAATTTTTGCCAATGTACTTAATGCAACCTATATTTTTTTATACTCCTGTGTCACTCTTCTAAAATTTGTTCACAAAATTTCTGTTGGACAGATTGTATCATGTTTGTTCTTGACTACCTTTCATTGACAGGGGTATCTCTACTGTTCTGCAGTCAAACAGTGTCACTTCAAGCAGAAGATCAATCATAAAATCTTTCTGCTGGACCTGACTCTATAGATCAGACCATATGTATTCCAGAGGCTTCATCTGCTACCTCAGTCTGCTTATTTTCTACAGGTAGACATGGCAATTTCCAATTCTAGATATAATTCTGCTGGCAGTTTTGCATCATCCTTCTAACTGGAAAATGAAGCAAAGATCACATCACGTTTGTCCCACATCTGAGTCCCTTCTACACACATCCTGGCCCCTGAATGTTTTTCCCATCCTTTTTTTCTATTTCTGCAACAAGAAAATCTCCTTCTCTACTGTGTGTATATTTTCGATTTTCCTTAGCAAGGCTTAATGTGGTTTGATTTTTTTGGCTATTCTGACTTTATCATATGCCCCCTGCTCTCCAAAAGATAGCTGACAGTCTTTTTTTAACAATCAGCCATCTGTTCTATTCCTTGCAGCTCTTTGTTTGTTTTCAGCATCTTTTACTGAGAGGAAGAAAGATATTCTTTTTCAGTAGAATATCAGATAATCTTTTTTAAGCCTAAGAGAACTGTCCTAAGGCATTTTCTTTATAAACGCAATACTACAAGTATAAAAAATCTCTCAAGAGCAGAAGAGGCCTGAAGTTTATATAAAACAGAATCTGTTCCCTTCAGTGAAAGTAGAGGTGACTGGGATGCTTTAAGTGTGCTAATAGAAGAAAAACACCCAGAGAAGGGGAGGGGAAAGTGGAAAATGAAAGACCTGAGTATTAGCTAGGATTTTCTTACTCAGGTGAATGATTAAGATGGAATATATTTAGCACAACCATTATCACTGTTTTCATATGTCTCGAAAGAAAAGATGGTGTTTTCCCTTACTTTTTTTCTTTGTCCCATCTTGCTCTTTGTCATTTTCAGATATTCCTGCTAGATGTTTTTGTGGCACTGAACGAGGTCTTCAAATATGGTAATTATGTTTTGAAAGCAGAGGGACTGGGACAAATGGTATGTAAAACAAGAATAACTGAGGCTTCTGGAGCAAGGGACAGCAAGCAAGACAGCAGAAGAAAGAAGTGTTTTATAAGCCTTTGAACAAAGTCTAGGAGTGAAATGCATGGATAAATGGATGGATGGAAAGAAGATAATCATGCAGAATATCTGGAAAGAAAACACCTTCTATTCTTAATATTTTCTTCTGTTTACAAAGAAACTCTTATGAAATTGATTGAACTTAAGAAGAAAATGAAAAACAATTAAATTTCTGTGTGTGTGCGGGTATGTGTTTTATCAATTTATCCTCTGTCTTTACTTTTTCAGTTTTATTAAGACTGTGCTGCCTAGAAAATTCGTATCATGTCGTTCATATCCTTTAGAGACAGGTGAAGGGAGATGGGGTCTGGTAAAACTCAGGTTTCTGTGTGGCTCAAAATCCTGAGCCGCACCTCAGGGATCATCAGTCTGGGTGCTTCACAATGAGTCAAGTCTCCACTGACACAGGTGGCAGCACAGCACCTCCTGCAGAGCAGAAATCTCTGAAGTGACAAGAAGAAATACAGCAAAAGTATTACACTACAACAGGATGAATCTATAGCACAGGTAAACATTAAAAAAAAAAAA
>VZRM01005556.1:2039458-2158502 GCA_013397955.1 Grantiella picta
GCGCTGAGCATGAGCCAGCAGGCGCCTGCCAGCCAGGAGGGCAAACTGTGTCCTGGGGGACATCAGGCACAGCCTGGCCAGCTGGGCAAGGGAGGGGATTGTCCTGCTCTGCTCTGCTCTGCTCTGCTCTGCACTGGGGCAGCCTCACCTCCAGTGCTGGGGACAGTTTTGGGTGCCACAATATAAGGATATAAAGCTATTGGAGAGAATCCAGAGGAGGACAATGAAGATGGTAAAGGAGTTGGAGGGAAAGTGATATGAGGAGAGGCTGAGGTCACTTGGTCTGTTTAGCCTGGAGAAGAGGAGACAAAGGGGAGACCTCACTGCAGTTACAACTTCCTCGTGAGGGGAAGAGAGGGGCAGTGATCTCTTTTTGTCAGGTGATCAGTGACAGGACCCGAGGGAATAGCAACTGTATCAGGGGAGGTTTAGGTTGGAGATTAGGAAAAGGTTCTTAACCCAGAGGGTGTTCAGGCACTGGAACAGGTTCTCCAGGGAAGTGGCCACAGCACCAGACTGACAGAGTTCAATAAGCATTTGAACAAAGCCCTCAGGCACATGGTGTGATTCTTGGGGCTGGCCTGTGCAGAATCTTGATGATTCTCCTGGGTCCTTCCCAACTGTGTATATCCCATGATTCTGTGATTTGTAATATAAATAAGGTAAGGTACTAATCAACTGCTGAATCAGTGGTAAAATTGTATTAAGTGTTGAAGATAATTTCACCAAAGATTTATCTTTGTAGTAATAGTTCATAGTTGTTTGTGTTTCCTATTTTGCTTTCTACTGGTACGGTTTCAGGATAAGGGAAAAGCTCTGTATGCAAGAAACTGAGGTTTTGTTCTCGATCCTTGCTTGCAACTGAAAATGGAGAAGAAGATAATAAGCATCTTCAGTCACAGACCAATGCATCTCGTCTAGAACTCTTAGTGACATTTCTATTGGGTCAAGAGAAGTGGATGATCCACATCTTCTCATCCTGTTATTTGCTATTCCTTTGTCTTGTGTGGGGAAGGATTTTAAAAGAACTCTTCAAATTTTGTGTCACCTTGTGATGGGTAATCTCAAACAAAATTTGATGCTTGTGTGAAAAATACCATGGAGGAGGATGACTTTTTTTAATAGTACAAATATCTGAAGGAAATGTTGGACCTTAAAGTTAAATTAGGTGAAATACAGGAACTGCTACTAATACGTGTGGCAGCTGCAAAACATTCATGAATATGCCAGTTTAAATGTACAGAGAGACTACATCCTTGCATAAACTAGACTTTAAACACTAAAATAAATGTTCAGAAAATATTTGTATTTGTTCACATTTTCTCTATGTCCAGAAAATGATGTGAGTATGTTTAATAGTCAGAAAACTAAGAAATATTGAGAGGCATATCAATGGTTAATTAAAATTACATAAGGAGATAACGTGTTACATAAGCAACTTTGTTGATTGCCTTGTTCTAACCCTTGAAGCATTCCATTCAATATGCTCTTGTAAGAATAACTGCAGTGATCATGTTTTGCCTCTGTAAAACAAGTGCTAAAACAGTAATGGACATGTAAGTGAGCAACAGCTATGGTATCTATGTGAAGCATGGGTCCTATGACATTGTGTTCTATTCCAGAGAAACACTACACAGAAATTTATGTTTTGCTGCACTGTATTGGCTTTGTCCTCAGTAAGTATAACTGAGAAGTAATTTGTCAGGGATGCACGTCAATGACCAGATTTTAGAGGCAAGGACTTTATGGACTTCAATCAGACTACCTATAGATCAGTAAGAGTAGCTTTCTGGATGCATCAGTTTCTCCCATCTATTTTAGGCTCCTGTCCTGCAATTTCTTGTTTGGGGCTCATCTATAGCCACTGGCTGCCAAGGTGCTCACCTGACCTTTTGTGTTTCCTGGGAAGCTGATGTCTGACAACTGCTGTCTTCAAGGAAAGATGCAACCCAAGATGAGGGTCTCCAGATAACAGATCTACCATACATGGTCATAAGTGTCCTACTTAGGCAACTATTTTAGTAACGTGGTCTTATTTCAGGAAAGTTGTGGATTTGTCTTACCTTACTTGATGTCTAGAGACAGATCACGCTGACTTTTGTCCTCATCTTGGCTCCTGAAAGGCTTCACATCACTCTCTCCAATAAGCTGTCAGACTCCTGACAGCCAGGTCAACTTCCACAACAATTCAGATATAAGATTTCTGTATATATGTATGTATATCTATATATATAGTTTTTCCACTGAGAGAGGAGAGAGACAGCATGACAATTCAGAAAAGCAGAAGGAGATACCTTACAACATGGCAGCAAGACTCTTTTATCCTTTTTAAGATAGGTGTCTCTTCCTAAGTATATATTTACTGCATGCACCTCCTGCTTCCTGAGCTAGAAGGTTTTAAACTACAGAAGTTTAAAGCACATGTGAGGGCAGGGTGCATGCTGGCTGTGGGACTGCTCTTATGAATAACAACCTGGCCAACAGGGCATGTGAGTCTGAAGACCTCTGTGTTTAGAAGGAATTATGCTAGAGACTGTTTTTAGGTACAGATCCACCCATACAGCATCATACAAATTGTAAAGAAAACAAGGAAAAGAAATGGTAGAAAGGGATGGTAATGTCCTGCTGGAAGGAGTGTTAAATTAATGAGAAAGGCTATTCCTCTGGTAGATGCATAAAAACTGCAGGCTGGGTATTCAGTATCCAAATGAATTACTTGCAAAATGATTGCTTGGAGCTGCACCAGCTTTTGCCTAGTTAGCATTCATCAACACAACTGCCACAGCTCTGCTTGCCTGCATACAAGCACACGTGCATGCCAAGAAAGGGAAACCTGAGAAGGGATAAAATGAGAGAAGCAAGAGGGAAAAGCCCCAGCAGCACAGCATGGTCATTCACTCTGACCAAAACAGTCTTGCCCAGCTTTCCCAGATCAAAGCCACAGAGAAACAATGAACAGAGATTACAGCAGCTGTGCAGATCAGGCACACAATATTTCAATGAAAAGGTCTTCGTCAGTATAAGAGAAACGTGGCAAGGACTGCTCTGTTACTATGACATGTATAGAGGATTCATGTAGTGTCTATATTCTGTCAATACACAGAAGCAGAGGATAAAGTAGCCAAAACCAGACAGCATTTCTGATGTCAAAAAATTAACTGTCTGAAAAAAAATTAGATATTGAATTATCTTTCACTTTTCAAGCAGAAAGTGACACACCCTTCTTTCACTCATTTACTATTACAAACTATTAGCTTTTTAAGAGAGCAATGACTTCCTCTGAGAAGTCCCATCCTGTAAGTGGGTGCAAGAAATTAAAAGATTTTATTCAGACAATAAGCTACTATTTATACCCCTCAGAGTTTCTCTGGAGCAAGGATATTAACCTTGCAAGGATACATATTAACCAACCAAAGACATTAGGCTCCAGGCTATATATAGTGAAAACTGCAGCAGCCATTCAAGTGACCAGAAACAGAAAAAAATCCCAAAGAATGAAATCAACAGAAATTTCTATTAGCAGAATTTTCAGTCATTGTTTGGGCGAGGTTCAGGACAGAAGGATGCTAACTATGGCTCTGATCCTTCATAGGTTTTCTTGTACATAAAAGAAGACCATTTTTTAAGATTTTTCTAAGATTTCTACAAGGTTTTCTTATCAATTGTCAGAAGAAAATAAATGAGGGAGAAAAAATTTTGCCTCCTTAAACTTTCCTTCTCTTTTCTGCAGTCTCCAATGATTCCTCATATTTGGATATTACAGTAGTGTCATTTCCAAACAAAAGTCCATGCTTTTATAGCGGTAGAAGGCAGGGAAAAAGAAAAGTTAGTGAAATGTCTTGTGAAGAATACAATAATTTACATTTAGGAACAGGAATATTCAGGGAAGATTTCACAGAGGGAACAAGTAAAGGATAAAGAACAGAAACTGATGTGTAGGATGTAGTCTGTGTCACTTCTAGAATTTCCTTAGTCCTTTTCGCATCCCATCCTGATGTCACCACCCAATAAGAAAACACCTAGAATTTATTGTTACTAGTCATAGTTCCATTTCTTCATCCCTCAATGAACATGTTTCCCACATTCGTTGTATCAGTTGATGAAATTGCATCAGAGAAAACATTCCCAATCTCTCCTGCATAGGCAGCCATCATTAGGGCAAGAAAGTAATTTCTGAAAGGATGAGTAACAAATTTGGGAAAGATGGAAAATGCTTTAGCCTCTCAAGCCATTTGAAGCAACTGTGGCAAGGACCTCAGCAATTTTGCTGGGAAATGCATTTGTTTTAAATTTCACTTTCCACAAGCAAGCATGTATGATTTTACACAATATTCTGTAAGGGGATACACCACTGGGATTTCAAATAACAGCAGAGATGTGTTCAATGCAATAGGAGTATTGTTAATTCAAGCAAAGGAAATATTCTTTAAAAACATTGATTAAAAAAAAGAGATCTTGTAACTGGAAGATAACAATTGTTGGGCTACACCGGGAGTACTGGAGGAATGGGGAAAGAGAAGGACAAACAGACTGCCATCAGTACTTTTGGAAACACCTTCTATTTATTTGTTTGAAGTTAGTGACAGCAGATAACTATTCAGGCACCACATTCAGTTATTCCCTCATGCAACTGATTCACACATTTCCAGAGAATTGCCCCACTGGAGCAGCAGTGGGGAGGCCAGCTGCTGTCTCACAAGCCAAGGGTGGTGCTGCCTTCTCCATTGCTGTTTGGAAAGTCCCCCAGGGACCCTTTCTTTCATCAGGTGTGTAGAGAGCCCTGCAGTTGCCACCCGTGCAGAGCAGTCTCTGGCTCCATGGCTGTGGTCCAACTTACACGCTGGTGTGCATCATTGACCCTTGGCAGCTTTGCTAGGCTGTCTGTGTCAGGTTTATCAGTTCTTTCAGTTTCAAAAGGACTTAACAGCACCCAGAGCTTATCAGTCCTTGGGAAATTCCTGCATGCTTCCCTCATTGAAAGTTCTGCTCCCTTACCTTGCCCTGCTTTTCACTGGTAACACTTTTCCCCTCCAAACCTATAGACCCCCTTTTCATCAGCTCATGCAGAAGGATCCTTCATGGCAGTGTCCACCTTTGAAACAGGTTGTGCAGAATGACTGCAGACTCACCACCCCTGGAAGTATTCCACATGTACAGTGATACCAGGCTACATCTGATCTGGTTTAGTTTTGGCTACCATCCTGCTTCAAGACAGAGGCTACACTGGATGACAGAGACAATGTTTCTATGATTCCATGAAATGGCAAAGTATATTTTCTGAGAGATTTCTTTAGGAAGAGGACAGATTTTGCTGTTTGGAATTTTTCACACTGGATAAACTCCCTTTGGCCAAGGACACCCACTCTCAAATAGTGTGAACAAATTCTCTACAGGATCCAATGCACTTCGAAAAACACTTTTTGGCCTGAGGTGATGCCTTCTGTTCTGAACAAAATAGAAGAAAAAAAAATTTTTAAATTATCTTCAATTCTACTAGCACCTATTTTGTGATATTATTACTCATCAACCACGAGACACTTTGGATAACTCAATACACATATAAACATGGGAGAAAAGTGATTTTTTTTGGTTTTGTTTTGGTTTAAATATTAAGCCAATCTTCAAACATATATTATTTCTTCACTTGAGACTATAAAACAGATTTATTTTTAGCTATCATTAAATATCAAGTTTTTGAGCTAAGAACTCATATATGGCTGAAAGACTTTTACTCAGATTTTCCTTCCACTGAAAGTTAAGTGTCCATATTAATGCAAGAACGGAGCTGAGAGAGTAACATGAAAGTAACCTCACCATTTGAGTTTCATTACAGAAAGTTTGTTCATCCTTGTGCAACCTTCTGCCAGGTGCTGGCAGCAAAAAGGGCCATGTTAATCTGCCTGTGGGCCCCTTCAAACACTTCAGTAATACTGGCCCATTCCCCAAAAAAATAATCTTCTGAAAGGCTCTTGCTAGGCAAAATATT
The DNA here is from genome assembly GCA_013397955.1 of Grantiella picta. NCBI lineage: Eukaryota > Metazoa > Chordata > Aves > Passeriformes > Meliphagidae > Grantiella > Grantiella picta. The sequence goes on from VZRM01005556.1 coordinate 2,045,445, forward strand.
TCCCATTCAGAGCTGAGTCCTGGGAAAACTTTTTAGGGAGTAAAGAGGGTACCAATTGATTTGGGAAAGGGAGCAGTTAGCAGATCAATGATATTTTAATCAGCTGTCTTGGCAATAGTCTTCCTCTTTCTTAACAACTTGTGAATGTAAGCAGTGCTCCAGCTCCCACTAGAGCCCAGGGCGTTGGGGCAGGAGATTTTGCAAGCTTCCCATCAACTCCAGGCAGAACCTTTGCTCTGAAATACAGCCCCACATTGCAGCCACATTTGCTCTCTGTGAGATTCACATCACCTCAGTGGCATCTCTCCCAATGTCCAGATGCACTAGAGTAAATCAAGTAAAAAGTACACCATCCCTGCTTGAAAGATAGAACCAATTTCAATTACAATTTGGATGAATTTGTTGTAGGTTTGTCATATGCCACATTTTAATAGAGGAGAGCAAAATACTGTTAATAACTATGCTGGTTTGGAGTTCAAAATCTGTCTCGGGCAAAGCTTAAGCTGAATTTTTCCAGCTGGAGCATTCCCAGTCCTGCCATGTTTGCACGGCAGAGGTGCAGGTGACTGCCCCTCCATGGTTCCTGAGTTTGGGGAGCAGTGGTCTTTCCCCTGGTGTGGGTTTAACAGCAAAGTGAGAAAAGTCACATCCTGCAGCAACAACTCATTGTCTCTGCTCTCAGCTACAAGACCTGCCAGGGTGAAGCATTTCTATTAATCTCCAAGGTGTGAGCCCTGAGTTTTTCATGTAATTGACAGCAATTTCCACAGCATACAGTTAAAATCCTTCCCTTTTTAGAACTGTTTTCTTTGATTAGAGTGCTTTCTGAAAGTCTAATGCAACTCACTCTGCAAGACTCTTACAGTTTACTCACTCTTCAGTAAACTGTTTTAAGAAGGTGAAAGAATTGAATCCTGCGTCACGTCATCAGTTTCTTTCAACATCTTGTTAGCAAGCATCTGCAACATGCTTTTCTGTATAGATACTGGGTAACAGATGTCAAGCTTAGTGAGGAAAATACTCAGAAAAAAATAACTACAGAATTGTTGAATCCTCATAGCTGAAATGATGAACTGCAGTGGCTGCAGTTTAAGATGTTGTTGACTTGAGAGAGAAAAATGTTTTCTAAAAAAATGATTTTGTGTCAAGTTTTAGTTATTAAAGTGAAAATATTTAATTTTGTAATCTGAGTAAAATGCAAAACAAAAGAAATCAATGTAATAAAGTTAGTAACACTGATTCTATGTCTCTCTTATTGAACAACTGAAAAGCAGGTGTGCTCTGATTAAGTGTACAAATATAGAAATATATTGATTACAGCAGTGAAGCTCCTTGAAATGTTTGCTAAAAGACATGAATATGTCTTTTAGGAGAAAAAGGTCTTACTAGTCTTCCCATTTACACAAAGTTTCACGACTTGACATCTCAATAAATAACAGATTCTTATTGACTTCTTTATGGACTGTCAGCAAATCTGGTTGATGTTATGTTGAACACCATTTACAGAAATGTACAGAATCATAATTTGATTCCAGCTCATGTGTGTAAATCTTGTTAACCACTGGAGACTGAAGCACAAGAGTGAACAGTAAAACACCTACATTCTCATAAAGTCTGACCCCTGGTAATCTTTGCAAGCTTGCAATCTCTTACACTAGCATTCTCTTTTACTTTCTTACCTCTGTTCTGACAAAATGAAATCAAAGTTCATTTGTCTCTCAGGATCTCTCACAATTGCTGCTTCTAGTGTACATGAGCCAGCCTCCACTCGCACCCTAAGTCCTGTCAGTTGTTACTTTGGCATATTCAGTACAGGGAAGCCTTTTGAATAAAGCTTACGTAATCCTTCTTTGCTTTCTTATCATGAGGGTGCTTTTAATTCTTTTCCTGTGAATAACATGAAGAAATTCTTCAATAAAATATAGTATTAACAAAATTCATCTTTATGGTGCTCATTCATTCTGGATACAGGGAATCAACACTGCAATTTGGGGCCAGTTCTTTGAGGAAATATTGCAAGAAATGCCTATGTCCCATCCCACATTCCCATACTTTCTTACAAAAATTCTGGTTGAAGCAGTCCTTAAAAAAATGGTCTAGTTATCACAGAGATGTTTCACCTATTTGGAAACATCTGTGAAATTGACCCTGGCAATAGCTGGGGAACTGATAGGTGTGCAAGCCTCCATCTAGTCTGGTTTTCTTTCAAGGGTCTGCACCTGCAGTGTGTTGTGTGATGGCTTGAGAAGCAATAATTTGTGCTCAAATCTTACATCTGATCACACGTTATGCCTACAGTGACTGTGTGTGATGGTGCAGTGCTAACAACCATTTTATTCCCCTCCTTGTAACCACAATGAAGTGCTAACAAGGAACTCTCTGACAATACTGTGTAACTGCCTGGATCAAATCCTTTTACAACATAAGCCTTGTAGTACAAGTTCAGAAGAAAATGTTTAATGTCATCCATTACAACAGCATTGAACTTACTCTAAATTATCACAAGTGGCAAAAGCAGAGGGCTAGAGACAACTCCTAATATTTCTCTACAGTAAGTAAAGCTTGGCTCCAGTTAAGTGTATATTTTCAAATAATTCTACAATGTGTTTGCATGCTACTCCAAATAACAGTGAGATAACCTTTGCACTCTGGTGCATTCTAAAGCTAGTAGCAGACCAGAGTAGGACCAGCAAAATTAGATGAGAACAGTGGAAAATAATTAAATATTGGGGTTTCCTTCCTAGTGGAAAGAAGTTTCTTCGCTTAACTGTTTTTTATTTTTATTTATTTCTCTTTTTTTTTAACTGCATAATATAACTTGAAATTATTGTTAATTATTTTTTATTTTCTTTCCAGAAAAGGCTCACATGTTCATATCCTAGCTGCAGAAGTGAAGAGAACATCTAAGAAGCATTAGTGGAGCTTTCTTCTCAAAACAACATAATTAATGCTTTTTAATCAATAAAAGGATCTGCAGAATCTTATCACACATTAACAGAAGTTGGAATATCTGTGGTGGTTTTGGCCAGATACTATAGTTTGCCTATATTTATTGAAAATCACTGTAAATTACTTGAGCTGATTCTTAAAATTTGAGTAATGGGTTATTAAAAGCGTGAGGGGCAGTCTGGTGGTCTGACTAGAACACATTTGAATAGACTAAGGCTAGAATACAAAATAGTTAAATGCAAATATTTTGGAATGCACTTCAAGAAAAGAGACATTATTTTAAATATATGTTTTGTGCTTCTCCTTCATGCAGACCCACTTTAAAAACAAGTAATTACAAGAAAGAAAAAAGAGTCAAACATTTTGTACAAAGCAGCTTCTTTTAAGAATCTCAAGGCTTGAAAACAGCACATTCCCAAAGACACTGTCATTTATCTGCCCTGAAAATGTAAGGGAGAAATTTATGAGATTGCATGTGTTTTGTAAGACTGAAAATTAAAATCGGTCCTTTCTTGTTATTGTCAAATAATCAGAAACACCTACTCACTGTTCAATACATAGGCCATACATTTTAACTGATTTTACTTTTCACCATTACACAAAAGATTAAGTTTCTTTTTTCTTTTTTTTTTTTAAGAAGTAGTAGAATTCATGGAATACCTCAAAAGAGCAAGCAAGTATATCAATTTAACGTTAAAGATATGAGAAGACCCCTTGAACCCAATGACATCTTTGTGCTTATAATCCTAGCTAAATTGCTGCATCCTCTTTTTAAAATTAGTTCTTTGAGTTTCAAGGTGAGTGTTATCTGGAAGAAGTAAGACCAATTCAAAGTTATATAAATTACAACAAAACAGATTCCTAATACACTAGTTTATCTACTTGTCCTTTGCTTTTACATTTTAAATATTGATGTATAATATTTTATTTCTTTCATTGTTATGAGCGTATTTTGCTTTTAATAATCTTCAGGTGACTGACATTTGTTCATGCTCTCTGAGCTGACTCCACAGGCATTACAAATAGAAATAAACCAGCAAGATATTGTTTGGTGTCATCATAGAACTTTTATTCTTTTGGAAAGTTCCAGCATACTTGGTATGATATATTAGCAGAAAAGTTTTACTGTCAAATATCACTGGGCACAATATTGATACATATATCAATATATGCATCAATTTGTGTTTTGATTTTTCCTGAGTTTTGTCTTTCCCAAACTGCTGCTGCCTTCCAGATATGTTAGGCAATATTTGATTTTTATTAGTTTTTAGTTTGTCATGGATATTTAGATAGTATTAATGCAGCAGATATTTATTCTTGTGATTCACTTTGCTAATGTGTACAGTGCATTGGAGTCAAAGCAATGGCTTCTACAAACCAAGTTCAAAATGTGGATGTTTGAAACAATCAAGGACTTACAGTTCCTTTAACCTTTTTTTGTAATGAAAGTCCTTAGACTCATGGTTTTGAGTTTCAGCAGGAATACCCTTCATACTGTAAACTGCTAATTCCACTAATACTATTCACATACAATATTGCTATCCATACTGGTAAAACTGGGGAGAAGATTATTTTGAGTGGCATTGAAAAACACCTGAAAGACAATGCAGTTCTATGAAAGAAAATGCTGGTTATAGCCAGCACAGCTTAATGAAAAGTCCTTCTTGTCAAACCTAATTTACTCTTATGGCAAAGTAACCCACCTAGCTGATCAAGGGAAGCCAGTGGATGTAACCTTTGTGCATTTCAGCAAAGCTTTCAATCCTGCCACTCAATACAGGATCCTTCTGGATAAAACATCCATACTGAGCTGGATAAACACATCATGGGAGGGGTGAGCAACTGGCTCACAGGTCAGGCACAAAGTGTTATAGTGAATGGGGTGACATCAGACTGGGGACCTGTCACTGGTGGTGCTCCACAGGGCTCCATCCTCAGTCCTGTGTTCTTCAACATCTTCATTGACAACTTGGGCACAGGACTGGAAGGGATACTTAGGAAGTTTGTAAATGGTACAAAATCGGCAGAAGTTGTTGGGTCACTCTAAGGCAGAAAGGCCCTGTAGAGAAACCTCAACAATTTTGAGGGCTGAGCAATCACCAGGCATATAAATTTCAACAAAGGCAAGTGGTAGATTCTGCACCTGGGATGGGGCAACCTGGATGTACAAACGGGGGGATGAGATGCTGGAGAGCAGAGCCACAGAAAGGGACCTGAGGAGCCTGGTCAATGCCAAGTTGAACATGAGCCAGCAGTGCNCAATTCCAAGTTTAACATGAGCCAGCAGTGCCCTGCCAGCCAGGAGGGCAAACTGTGTCCTGGGGGACATCAAGCACAACATGGCCAGCTGGGCAAGGGAGGGGATTGCCCTGCTCTGCTCTGCACTGGGGCAGCCTCACCTCCAGTGCTGGGGGCAGTTTTGGGTACCACAATATAACGATATGAAGCTATTGGAGAGAATACAGAGGCGGACAATGAAGATGGTAAAGGAGTTGGAGGGAAAGTGATATGAGGAGTGGCTGGGGTCACTTGGTCTGTTTAGCCTGGAGAAGAGGAGATGGAGGAGAGATCTCACTGCAGTTACAACTTCCTCACGAGTGCAAGACAAGGGACAGAGACTGATTTCTTCCCTGTGATGACCAGTGACAGAACCCTAGCAAATGGCCTGGAATTGTGCCAGGGGAGGTTTAGGTTAGATCAGGGGAAAGTTCCTCATCCAGAGGGTGTGCAGGCACTGGAACAGGCTAGCCAGGGAAGTGGTCACAGTACCAAGACTGGAAGAGTTCAATAAACATTTGGACAACACTTTCAGGCATATGGTGGGACTCTTGGGGTGTCCTGTGCAGGGCCAGGAGTCAGACTTTGATGATCCTACTGGATCACTTCCAACTCAGGATGTTCTCTGATCCTGTGATATGCTTTTATGTTCAGCAGGGCATAAGGAATGCCACTTTTTCTGAGGGTTACTCAGGATGCATTGTCAATTCAAATTAAGTGCTTTCTTTCTGTACACCACATATATCACCCAAGACTAAAACACCTACCATGACCAAAATTAAAATTCCTGTTACTAGCACAGTGTAGTTCTTCTATTTTGTACCACGGCTGGAAATCTCACAGTTCTGTAAACCCTGGGATGAAGGTATTTCAAAGTCTTTGAAAACAGATTTACTGTGCAAACTGGTTGGAGAAAGAAGGCAAGTAATCCAACAGAGCCTCAGGACTCCAGAAAGGAAGATCGATTGGCACCTGCTCCAAGCAAGCTAAAACAATCATAAATCTATTTCTAAGAACTGCAGTGGTTTGGGGCAGTCCAATCCTAAGCCCATCAGTGTTTAGGATGCATCACCCCATGGCTTCTGTGGAGAGAGCACAGGTGGGAATGACAGAGCAGCACTGGCTCAGATCCCACAGTGGTGAACAGCGAATGGAGCACATTGCAGAAAAAGGAGAGAGGAATGAGGGGATTAAACCTAACATGCAGTGCTTGATTAGTAACCCACATCCACTAGGAGTATTTAGGCTAAAACTATTGCCAAGACACTAAATACAGCGAGGAACTTTTCTCAATAAGTATTTTTTATGCAAGTATTTTCTGCACAAGTTTTTTCAACTTTCCCTAAATTATTCTCTTCCCTCTCCTGCTATGGAGTTCCGCCCATCTTCAAACCTTTAAAGTAACTTGTATGTAAACAGCTTTTACTTCTCAAAAGTCAAGCTTACTTGACTCAGTTTCCTGGGAATGGGCTTAATTTTTTCATGAATGAATTTGCCTCTTTTTCTGCTAGAAGCACTAGACATTTTCTGGTGATGCCTGATGGGTTTTTGTCCTTTTTCTTTATAGTTTTTATACACTTTTTATATATTTTATACCCTTTCCCATTCCCTGTACCTATTATTCCCTGTACCTTAGCCCTACATGTTTATAACCCTTGCACTCTGATGTTTAGCTCACTTTGGTGTTCTCTGAAGAAGACAAAACATACCTACTATCTCAGAACTGGAGGCTCCAACCTTGGACGGAACCTCCTCTCTGGAACATGTTTTTGCAAACTAGATTGTAGCCTCATTTAGGGGGGGTAATTAGAATAGGGAGACAATTTCTTCATTTATTAAGTTGCTTATTTGGGGATTTTAGATAAATACGCTAATTTGGGAGGTCCATAAAATTGTATATGCATTATACCCGGGTGCTTTGTCGGCGTGTTTCCACCTTTGACGAGGGGGCACCTGGGATCCTATTGAAACCAAGGTAATACCCTTTTTCCCTATAGTGCGGTGTCTGCATCTTATTTTTACCAGCTCTTAAGGCATCACTGGTACTACACCATTTTATCTCCAGTCTCAATTTTATTCCCCATTCAGAGACTGCACAAAACCTTTCTGAGACTGAAATATTAAATGCTTCCTCTTCCATTCTTAATCTTTGTAGAAGGTGGGGTTTTTTTCCCCCTTAGAATTATTTTATGCAGAATTCTGTCATGTAGTATCCAAGAGAAATGTAGCTCAAAGTAAAATGTACAAAATCACCTTTGAAGACATGCCAAATAGACATCTTGGACTTTGTTTCTCAGTAGATTGTCCTTAGGTGTTAAATCTCTTTTAAAAGGGCAACAGTTTCCAGTACTTATCACATACACTACTAAGGACTGAAAAAAGAACAGGAATCATTCCGATTATGGCTGGCTAACATTTAATATAATGATTCTGAGAAGAATAAAAATCTTTTTTTATGTGATATATGTTTTCCAGTTTTGTTTTTGTGTAATTACCCTGTACACAGCTTATGGAGTGAATGTCTTGATACAGACGGCACCTGGAAGATATTCTATTGCCATTATATTTCCACTGAAGTTGTGGTGGTATTAGTAAATTTTGTTTCTACTTCCTTCAGAGTGAGCTTTAGCTACAAATATCTTGTTTGCCTTTTGTTTAGCTATGTGCTTCATCTACTCCATCTTCCATTCCTGTTCCAGATGGCTATTTCTTGGGCTCTGCACTGTCCTCCATGAGGACAGCTGTCCCTAGGTTCTCCCAAAGGCCTCATAGAAAGGTGAGGTTTTCCTCTGTTCCTGCTCAGGAATCATAGATAATGCTGATCACATCACCACATGGAAGGAGAGTAAGACCTATATCTTCACACAGTTCTTAGTGTGTACTGTCCTTCCTGGCTGGAAGTGTTCTTATTTGCATATTTTGAAATCAAATTAAAAAAGAAAGCATCAATCGCTCTATTTGTGCTGCTCCATTTGCCATGACTGTGGCTTCTTCTGCTTTTCTCACATACTAAATTTCATTTCACTAGTGTGTAAGACCCTTGTACCTTTCGATTTTGCTGGTTTCCCCTTAGCCCTTGAGCTAACGACCTCTTTACCACACAGTCCCAGTGTTGTGATTTTGCTTTCCTTCTCACGTGTGCATCTTTCCTACAGATTAGCTCACAGCTCTTCCTCACAGTTCTGCAATTTTCTCAGCAGTGTTGACCATAACAGATCCACACAGAGATGAGCCAGGGACCCTGAAGCACCAGGAGGTCAGGGAGATGGTGAAAGATTCTGTCTGGGTCGACTGCGGCCTTAAAAAGGGGCTTGAAGGATGACAGCTGCCGTGGCCTCACATTTTCACTCTCTTTCCCTCGCCTCTCCAAGCATCTGTTTCTTAGTAATTATTTTCTTCTCTCAGGATTTCCAATCCAGTTGACTTCCTTGAACTTTGCGCCTTTGTTTCCTCAGACCTTTTGCTCCTACTCAGCTCTGCTGACTTCCCATTTAGAGTCCTTTGCTGCTTCAGTGCACCACTTTGCACTCAGACCCAGCACAGCCTTCCAAACAGGTGAAAAGTGAGGAAAATGGGGATGAAAATATGATCTATGTACACAAGGAAGATAACCATGACTGTGTTCATTAAAGAAATGGGAAAAGAGGGTGAGCAAGAATGAAGGAGGACAAAAGCAGTACTTGAGATATTTATAAGCCCAAATAACTACCAAAAAAACCCAAACCAAAGCAAAAAACCTCACATAAAATATGGTATAGCAGCAAATAGAATGAGATGCTCTAAAATGCGGTGACTGTGTTGACAGCAAAAAACAGAAGGACGTCATTCACTGAAAGACTGAAATGAGCCATTCAAATTATGAAGGAGGAAGAGAAGGGATTAGAGTGATTAATTTTTAAGGAGCAGCCAGGGAATATGATGCAACTAATTCAAAACTGAACCAGTGTTAAGAATTTTACTTTTTTTTCCTTTGCTTTTATTACTTCTTTACACTTCTGGTTTCATTTTTGTCACAAGGGCAAAGGAATCAAAAGATTTCTCTCTATTCTCTCTAGATTCCTGATTCTGCTAGACCTGAGAAAGAGGAAAACATTATTATGAAGGCTGTTCTAATGAGGCCCAGAGCTATACTGTGATTCTAAATCTGTTTAAATGCATCCACTTCTGAAAGGTCAGTTGCAGCTTGTGTTGCTGCCTCTTCACTTCTAGTACACAAAAGGGAATTCTCTCTGATGCCTTTTACCCATTTTTCCCAAGATCATATGAAATCTTCAAGGCCAAGGAGAATTGTCTCTGTTTCTCAGCATAATTCTGGAATTAAAGTGATGGCTGAAAGGAGTTGAAAACTGTCTCTGTGCCTCCCTTTCAAAATATGCACTGCTGTAAGTGATTTTCACACAAGTTAAACCTCAAAAATAAACATGGTCTATATGGAAATTTTAATGTTTTAATGCTGTGTTTGTCATCAGACTTCTTAATGACTCTCCAAATGCATTTTTAATAGTGTAAAGTAGCAATCAGAAGCCATGCTTTTGGTATGAAAATGCTGGAATATACCATAACTTATCTATGACCATTAAACAGGAGACATGCACGTGCCACCCAGCACTTGTCTGCGTGTTCCAACCCTGTATGACAATAAATGCTTGTTTATTGTTTTGAAAATGCTTTAAAACAGCCTTACATTTTGTCAGGCAGGGAGGCTTAGAGATCTGAATTCCTGAACAGGGGTGAAAATCCCACTGAATGTGCTTGGATGCTGCAGCCCAGTAACTGGGATCTTCGTTTATCTGAGGAGCTCTGAGACGTATTTCTCTGAAGGTCGTATTTTGTCAGCTTTTTCATTTTAACAGACCAGGGACATGACTCATGACTAGGCCATGATGAATTGTTTTCTTTCAAATGCTTCAATCCAGACTGGGAAGAAAGGACCCTTGAATTTCCTCCATAAAGGCCGACAGATAAACAAGAATTCTGTTATTTTGGAAAGTTTAGTGGTTTTATTCTAGACTAAGCCGCTGAGGGGAAAAGAGTCAAAAAGATGTTCCAGGGGTACTAGCAGCAGAAAATTTACCTGAAAATCTAGAAACCCACAACTACATCCCTGATTCTAACCAAACAAGACTCTCCTTTGTTTCGAGCTGAAGTTCTACACTAGGCACAAATGGCAAAGCTGGTAAGATTTTTTTTTAGACTAAAACATTTTCTTTCTAAAATAAAATTCTAGAAATTTTCTTTTCTGTCATGTGCCATGTTACCATTGCATTTTGTTGTCTGTTTAACCAGAGTTCAAATATTAGGGAGTGATATGTCTTGTGAATTGCAGTCTGGTTCCACTGTAGACTCTTTGTGATTATTTTTCTTGTATTGTTAATATTATAATTCATCATGAAATCTCTATTGTATCTTATGTTTTTCAGTTACCTTAGACTATCGGGCATCTGTCTGCGCATCTCCTAAGAGTTGCACTGGGGGTGATAGAAGAAAAAAAATTAAGATTTTTTTTCAGACGCAGTAGTGTGTTTTTACGACTGTACCTTGAGAGGTTAAATGTAACTCTTGGTATCTGTAACACAACCTGAGTTACGTTAAGGTAGAAATACTGGTATAAACTTAAGTCATGTCAGGACTTTTTCCCCAGTTTTCCGCTGTGACTACTTCAAAGCAATAATTGAAAATAATGTTCCCATTAAAATGATGCAATATTTGCTTAAAGCCCCACTGTTCTTGCTAAAAATTTCCACGAAGCTCCATACTTCACTTACAGAGAGCAAACATGAACACAACGAAATTAATCACACTTTATTAGTCATTCTAGCTTAAAAACTTATGTTTTCTCTAATACTGCCAGCACTAAGATATGCTTGAGTTTGTTAGTCTTTCTACAGAGTTCAATGTATCTTGATATGATCCAGCAAAATTATTAGGAGTTTTCCTCTGAAGAAATTCTAATTTTAATGAATTAACATTGATAAAAATAATTTGATTTTAAAAATACTAGCTATTTTTAAACTATCCAGTTATACCAGATACTTACACACACAAAATTTTACTTCTGAAATCTTTAAAATGTGAATATCTGAGTTCTCTATTATTTTTACAACTAACTAGAGGAAAAAAGCCAAGAATGAACAGAAAGAGCAAGGACTGCTTTCTGGACAGAGCTCCACTGCAGAATTGCCCAAAGACCTTGGATCAAAGTCCTCAGCGTGGCTTAGGGCAGCCTGATGGCTCCTGAGCCCAGAAAGCCCAGCAGTAGTCTTGCTTTAGCTCAGTGCTCAAGGCAGAGGTAGAGTGTGATCAAACAGTCACGAGTGTGTGTTTCACTGTGACTGGGACACTCCTCGCTTGTCACCAGAGCACCTTGCTGCCAGTGACATTATGTGCCATGTCACACCTCTGATAATGGTTGGGTTGCTGAAATCACCTAATTTTTCACTATTCCCTTTTACTAAGCACAGATATAATCGATAAAGCTACAAAAGGAAAATCCATTAGGGAATGGGTAGAGCAGCATCAGAGCCATCAACAGCTGAGGGACAGAAAAAGGGGAGAAAAGAGAAGTCTGCAAATGGATTAACTAATCAGAAGAAAACGGCAACAAATTGGACAGGGAGAATAAAGATCAGAGAAATGTGCACCTAAGAGAGAGTGAGACTCTCAAACTTCTATTTCCTAGAATCAGAAAAGATGGGTTAAACCAAAAGAAAGGAAATACTGAAGGGGTAGGTGGAAGTAAGAAGTCTAGGAAATATTTTTTGAAATGTTTAAATCACCAAGAAGTTACAACCATGTAAAGATCACAGAAGGCATATCAAGCTTGTCTATCAATATTAAGCACTTTCTAGAAGTTTCTTGTCCCTGGTGTTGATTTACTGGTGTATTTATATTTGCTTTGGTCATAAAAACTCACAAGAACAATGAGGGTAGTGAGGGAGGGAAGTGGAAACTGCTCATTACATATTGAATACAGTAATTTGAGTTAATATTATACTTTAAAAATAAGCACAATACATCTTCCTAGGCGAGAATTTCCTCAGCATAGTTATGGTCCAATTGATTTCCTGCTTTGAGATGAAAAACAAGATCTATGATGAATCAGTGCTCTAAATTATTCTGGGACAAGCATAGTTGGCAGAGACCTGACTCCTTTACCAATCCCAGACTACATAGCTTAAACTCCATGTCAATACAACCTAGAAAGCTTTGGGAAATAACTCCTGTAATCACCAAATACATGAAGAACGCAGGACTCTGAACTCACAGCAGGGCCTGAGAAAGAGCTTACAGCTTAAATATATAGGAAAAGCATGAAACAGGAGGTGTGGGGGTAAAACCAGGATTTCTGCTTTCCCTTTATAGAATTATCACTTCTGAAAAGCAAGTTATCACTCCTGTTAAACTATTTGCTGAGCCATTGCCCACACAAGCTGGGGAAGAAGAGGGTATTTACCAAAATGTATATTTACCTGCACAGTTATTCTCCATAGTGTCCTTTTTGTTTTAGTAGGAGAAGAAATACTTTACAGAAGATAGTTCTGAGCCAGACATAGTGAGATGGTCTAAAATTAGCCTCTGGGATTATTGCCCTTCCATTCACCATAATTTATCATTACAGGATATTAGATTATATGCATGGCCACCAGTGTACCTTCCAGGGGACATGTTTATGAATTGAATTTTAATAGTCTTCCAGGAAAATGTTTCCGCAGAAAAGGTCAGAAAAAAATATTTCTGAGGTACAGAGTGAGAGTTTGCCAACAGGCACTGAGAACTTTATGGGGCAAGAAAAACATATACATTAGAAAACTAGATATTACATGATACAATAAAAAAAGATTTAAAGCCATTCTGGCCTCAGTCCCCTCATACATCTTTCATGTTTACTGATTCAAAGCACTTCAAATCAAGCGTCCCAGCACTTTAGCTAAAGTTAAAAGTGTGTCTTTCTTCCAAGAACATACAAAATGGTAGAAAATATTAAAATGTCACATTTCAAATAGTGCTGAAACATAGGGCAAGTTAAATGGTTTTGAGAGAATAAAAAAAGAGATTAAACTGAAATTCATTTCTTTCACCCTAACACATCTCACTTTTTCCCCCTAATGCAGCTGCTTATAATGCTTCTACTTGTCTGAAAGTGGCAGCAAAAAGGTGTAGGTTTAGACTCACATTTGAACACAAATCTACCTTCTTTCCTTCGAGACAATGTACATCATTAAGGTACCCAATAGTAGTGCTGCATGTTCCAGCCTTGAGATTGCTTAAACTCTGTGATAAAGACAGTGTGCACCCTTCAGGTTACTGATTACCATTTTTTAAGAACCTAATTTAAATATATACTTTAGAAACCGTACAGTTCAGAAAATGCATACTTCCTAAAACAGAATTAGCACTAGAAGCTGTTAATCATGTTAACTGCAGCCCATTTGCACAATTGTGTACCAATAATGTTGATAACTTACAGGTGGAAGCGCACATCACAAAGAATAAATAAACGTATAGGTGTAATATACAATCAACAAACTCCTTATTCCACTTTAAAAAGTAATAAAACATAAATGAGAAAAAAATTTCCAACAAAATACCAATTTATCAAGATTAAGTTCTGTGAAACTTGGTTTCGAATTTTTTTTTTATTAAATCACCGCTGTGGCCAGAGTGACAGAAAATAAATCTACAACTAAGAAAATGTTGATATAATGAACATTGACATCACAAACTCAGTACTTTTTTTTTTTTTCTGCAAGAACAGAAAATACAGCATAAAATAATCTAAATTACTATAAATAAGAATATAGATAAAAGAGACATAGGTAGGAAGAAAAGCAGAGGCACAGCTGGAAAGAGATACCATATGCTTCATGTACCATGTACATCAAGATTGTAAACTTTTGTCCAAGAGAAGTATTGGATAAACTAGAAAAAAGATCAGTGGACACTGGTCGTGGGTTTTTCCATTGGGCTGAAGCTGTGAAACAACTACTCTTCATCAAGGAGGAGGGGAGTGGGACAGTGTGATTTGGGAGCAAAATAGGAGAAAACAGGAATTTTTGCTCATTTGTCAAAAAACCCGTGCAACATGTGTTCACATTGTTGAAGTTGCCAATGAGTTTTGGATCTGAGGATTTTCCAACTGACCTGAAAACAAGTAAAACTGGTGATAGTAATATGGAGGACTGGCAAAAAACATGAAAAAAACAACAGGAAATGGTCAGCAGAAGGAAGGGAGAGGGAAGAGTTGCAAGTATTTTCAGGCTGTGAAATTTTGAAGAAATACTAATGCATATTTCTGTATGTAGGATTCTGAATATGTATTGAACAGGAAATATGGAGCCTGAAGATTCAGTTAGCTTTGAATCTAAAAGGAGCCATGCTGAAGAGCTTATTTCATATGAGACAAAGTTGATTATTTTCCTTAATTGCTTCTGATTACCAAAATGTCATATGTAAATGAATCAAACGAGGTGGTTTTTTTTCCTTTCTGACCTAAATGATAAAACTAAGATCTTCAGTATTCCAGTGTCAAAGTAATTTGGAGAGTTGATATAAGCATTTGGTTACTTTTGTAAGTAAAAACAATTTTAAAAAAATCTGATATAAACATTGTGGCAACATTTATTATTTTAGCATTATTATCAAATATACTTTCTATTAACATTAATGATGTCACACATAAATATATTTTCAAAATGTATCAGTATTCCATTGATTTGACAAAGGAAATCCAATTATGAGATATAAGTTGAACACTGCAGTAAAAAACCAAGCAACCCAGTAAGAATAACTGCCTGACTAAAGAACAGCAGAAAGATACTACGGATATACCTGCAGGAAAAACACATGGGCCTATGAGATGTCAATGAATAATGAAAATAAATGTTTTTCACAAATAAAGCTGAGAGGAATGCATGTAAAATAACTCTTAAAAGTATATTTTCTGTGTATGTCTATAAGAACCTATGTATGATTAACAAAATACAGCAATGCACACAGGCAGTTCTTAATTTTTCAATCAAACATCTGCAAACAGGAAAGTAACAAAATTAAATAGTGCAGTACAATGTGTATAAATTTGCCCAATATAGATTTACTATATGTCAGTACTAAAGTCACACAGATAATGACTTCTGTGTTAAACAGAGATTTTGTCCAGTCCTCTGTTAACAAAAAGAAAGGCATTTTGGAAATAAGATTAAAGAAATAGGAACTGTATTTCTTAGATCAGAATATTATGAACGAATGTAAAAAAGCTTAAGCAAATGTACCAAATGTAGCTTGAGTTTATTTCGCCTATATACATATAATAATGATGCATCTGGAACTTCAAAAATTAGGTACAACTAAATTCCTGTGTTGAAGGTGCTCAGATCACAAGGGAAAGTACAAAACCAATTTGTTTCCAGTTGGAGGACATCAAACCTGGTGTTTCTGTAGCACAAGCCAATGGAGACATGGTTCAGTATGCTGTCTGAGCCTGTAGCAAACACACCAAAGACAGCATAAAGAAATCTTTCATAAGTCAGGATTTCAAAATCCTACCTGCCCAAAGGGACCCTTTCTTTCCAGCCCACATCACTTCATATTGAGCTCATGCCCTGGAGCTCTATTCTGTATCATTATTTCTATTAAATAGCTCAGTATAATTTTAATATTTTTTTATCACCAGGACAATACTTCTTGGGCCATGAGTAACAGGTTTTCACTCCTTCTAAACCCTTATTCACACAACTGTTCTGTGGCAACGAGTTTGGTTAATTCGAAAAGTTCCTTTCTCTATATTTTGCTTTAGTTCCTCTGGACAGAAATTTGTGCCTACCTTCCCAAAAACTGGTCGTGTCATCAATATACCCACCTCTGTTGCTTCCCACTCATTCTTTTCCTACTTTCTGTAATTCCGCCAGTCTTCATCAGATGAAACTTGCAGTTAGTGGGAGAAGACACAAGACTCTAGGGCATCTTCTCACTCTGGACATGACTGGGAGATCCCAGAAAGTGTGTTGCATCTCCTAATAAGTTTTATTTTCTAATAGCCTGATTATCTTTTTACTAAGTAATAATAAGTCAATTAATACATCATATTTCAACGTTCACATAACTTAGAGATCAAACACCAAAATCCTGCCATTGAGTGTCCTAGGGAAAATTCAGGGCAGGAAGATTAGACATATTTCCACTGACTATACAAAAACTACAAATGCCAAATCAGACTCTGAATTTCCCTTGATAGGGAACTACTTACATTTTTTTCTTTTATGTGTGTTTTAAATGTTCCACATTATTACTCATTGCACACAGTTACCCTCGTGACTTTTTCCTAATTAACAAGCATATGCAGAGGGAAAAAAACACCATGAAGAAATTACTTAGCAAGTGATAAAGTTTAGTATCTCTGAAGACTGACCTCAGAAAATTGGCTACTGGTCACCATATGGAACCACAAAATATTTCTATGAAACCAGTCATTTTATTTAAAGTTTGAAAAAAGCACATTTTTTATCAAAGAGAATATAAGAAGAGTTGCAAGAATAGTTTAGTGTACATCTAAGGAAAGTAATTTTGATTAATAAGTTTGTCTGAAAATAAATACATAAAATTCGTTAGCATTTTTCTCCTTGCAGTTTCAGCCATCGGTTCAAGGCTACTCATAAAACTTGAACAATATTTATGTTTTGTAAAGGCAGAGCAGGTGCCAATGGTTTCACATACAATGGTTTACTTTCATAACATTCTCCAACTGGAGGTTTTCTGCCCTTATTTCAGAATTTTTCTATTGATGTAGAGCAACAGTCTCAAAAATCTTGCTACTCCTGAATTTTGAAGATGCAGCCAATCTGGTGGTATCACATTTCTGGTTTGTTGACAAAGGAATTCAGAATAGATTTACAAATTAATATTTCTCAAACTTGGTTCCATTCAGTCAGAAGTTTGTTGTGCTTAAGCAAAGAAAAACAAACAACAAAAACCACAAAAAACAAGCAAACAAACAAATTCCAAACTATCCAAACAGAATATTTCTGATTTTGTGGTATTTAAATATAACCAAAGATCTCACACAACCAGTAAAGTTATGGTTTAGGACAGTGAAATGTTAAGCAGGGTAAGGTGAGTATTCTCATTGTTGGATGATATATGGAATAAGAATAGAGACAACACCAAGACTGAGGTTTAAAATATTTTATTTTGACAGCATTTGTAAGCATTCAGGAAAATTTGCATTAAAAATAAGGTCAAATTCTGCTTTCAGGCTGAATTACTGTGAAAAAGTTCACAACCAAGGAACTCAGGGACTTAATTACTTCATGCTGTAACTGCCAGATGAGTGATGAATTCTATTGTGTACCACAGTGAAATTTGAAAGGATATTGAGCTGCTGTGCACAAAAACCAGAGCAACACTATATTTATAAAGAATTTCAAGAATCAGGTCAAAATATATAATCAGGAGGACAATGTTTATACATTCATTTAAAAATATTAGCTTTTTTTTGTTTGTTTGTTTAATTGAGTAGTTCTGATATTTTGGTGTATTCTAAATTACTCAGTTTTGTTGATACAGGTGAAGTAATTTCCAAACACAAGAAACCCCCCCCTAAAAAAGCTCATTACAGTTGTTTATTCTTGTGCAGAGACCCCTTTTTTCACATCTATAGCTTGTTATAATAAGATACTTTTTCTAAGTGGCTAAACAAACAAACAAACAAAAAAATTCTTTTTCTGTAGATAATGAGGAAACACTGAAGAGAAAAGGTTAAGAAAGCAACTTTCTCTGGCAAAAATAGAATATTCCAATTAAGATCAGAATCTTGTTTCAAAATTAAAGACGGCATGTCTCTGTCAAGAATAATTCCTTCGGAAATTACCTTTAGTTACAGGAAATCTATGAGATCTTTTTATTCATAAGACTAAACCACATTCTATTAGCTGTATATTTATCTGGGTTTTCTTCTGAAAAAAACACTAGGTCATCTATTCTGAGTCCATAGTTTGCCTTATTAAAATGAAATTATATTAAATTATTGGAAACATTTGCTTTCCATCTGATTATTAGGAAGGAGCACACTTTGTTTGCTTGTTGGCATTTTCTTCCTCCTCTACAGTTACTTTGGTCACCTGCACCCCCCATCTGCATCTTGTTACCCACAAGATGAGTGAAAAAATAATTTCTTGTGTATCACAGACTTGAGGAGAAATATGGCATCTGGCAATGCTATGATCACAGAGACATGAGGGGGTTCTTCTTCTGGAGACTGGGGGAACATCAAGGCTTTATGGTCTTTGCACTAATAATCTGCAAGTGTTACACTTACTTATGGTAGTAGAGGTTGAATACATGCTGAGTACTACAGCACTGAATGATTTCAGCTGGGTAGTTGAGTGGGTTTTTCTCCCTGAATATGTTACAGAACACGATTTTCATCAGAGTACACACACACAGACAGGACTTCACCCACAGAAACGCAATGCAGTATTACACTGGAGGAAAGTCACATTCAAGGGAGCAAGAGAAATAAACTTTATCAAACCGCTTGCTAGGGACAAAATGAAAGGAGGAGTGTTTAGTGGAGCAATAAATAACCTAGATCTCAATACGACCTCTTTGTGAAGTCAATAGTAATGTTTACTGATGTTTTACCCAGCACCCCAAGGGCAGTCATTCTAAGTTTAAATCAAATTTAAGAGCACCTGCAAAGGCACAAAGTATGCAAAACCCAGGGAACTAATTTTTCCAGCCTTCTTCCTGGTAGCTCTTTTGTTATTACAATTTATCCCATGCTTGCCAGGGTCTGTTAATTTTTTCATGAGTTCAAGGACATTTCTCTCAAAGAAACATGATATTATAAAGTTCACTGCACTTCAGACTCACTCTGTGGACAACAGCAATGAAGTAAAACCCAAATATCTGTCACCTGTATTTAAACGTCACACAGGATGAGATGTTTATTATTCAAGATGTCTTTTTTGGTCCAAGTTTACAGGCTGGGAATAGTCCAAAAGAGGAAAGTATAGTAACACTTTGGAGCTGGACAAGTTCAGGATGTTCTCAGTCACCTCAGACAAGATGAAAATACAAGGCTTCATTGAAGTGGCAGCTTCTGAGTCTTGTAGTATGGGTTGGCAAGGATGGTCAGTCTTGTAAGGTGGGACAGGTGTTTTTCAGTAGACTCTGAAGTTCTATTTTGAAATATCTTCACAGAAAGGTTTGTATAAGCTTCCTGTATTGTATTTGGCTGCTTCCTGCTAGCTCATGTGCCAAGATTTTCTTCCCCTTAGTAGGCAAAGCGGCAGAGGGAAAGATGTGGCATATCAGGACCTAATCTCAGAGATGAGTAAGATGAGAACAGTCATGCCCAGAGCAGGATATTTTTAAAGAGGATTATCTCATTGAATCACTAGGGTTTTCTCATTGTTTGGTTTGCTTTCAGGTCTCTTCCACCACTTCATTGAAAAGGTGATACCCTAGATAAGCAGAAAGTTTATTTAAAGAATTATTTTAATATGTAATACAAAAAACTGAAGCAAAACTAAGTTAGAAAACTTTGGTGTCTAAGAGAAGACCTTGTAAATAAGTTTCTTTTTAAGCTTTCATTTTAAAAGCCACAGGCAGAATCTCTCTCTCACCCTCATTCATCTTAAAATTTTTCTGGCATAAGACAATTGAATTTCAGTCTTAACGCCCTGCCATTACCTCTGCTTTTACAAGGAAACTTGCAGCAGCTTTTGCATTAACCACCAGTGACTACCATTTGCTTTTATAGATCTGAATGAGATCAGGTATTCTCCTTCATTTTGTCTCTTAAGCTTTTTCACTGGAAGATGCAAGCAATTGCTACTTGACTGTGTAACTTTTCCCTCAGGGACTGCATTTCCTCCATCTGCCTGACTAGAATATCTTAAATTTCTGGCAGCAGAAGGACCTCCTTCTCTCTTCAAGGCTATTGTTTAGGTTTGTCCAAAGCTAGGTGGAGCATATGAATTTCCCTGGCTCTTCCCGGCAGCTGTGCACATTTCTTCCTTTCCAACCTGCTCCAACCAGGCTTGCTGTACCAGCCACATTCCCTATACAACCTCCATCCCATGGGCCTGTCATTGCATACATGACCTTCTCAACACACGCATGGCAGTGACTGCCTTCCTTCCTCGTTCCTCTTGCCAGTGAGAACTACACAGTTTGTCTAGACATGATGGTTTGGCTGGAGTTTACATTATGTTCACTATTTTAAAGAAGAAATGATCCTGGTGGCAGTTTTCAGGCAACTCAGATACTCTTCCTTTTCACATTGCTCCAACAGACTTCTGGCAGCTCACTAAAATACAATGAAAAGACTGCACTTCTCACAAGACTTACAATGTTGCTTATTGGAGAAAGAGCAAGCTGCCTCTTTCCTTCCACTTGTCAAGTCATTTATGGGGTTTGTATCCACAAATACAAACATGAACAGACATCTCTTGGAATAATAAACAAGGACTCAACGTTTGCCCCAAGTCTGTTCCCAAAGGGTATCACTGCAGGTAGCAAGTAACACAGAAGGACAAAAATATTTGTGCATAGGGAAAGATACTATCCCCCAGCTACTTTCTTTTTTCTTTTATTTTAATTAGCAAAACAGAAATTTCTTTGTGTTCTGGTGTGAGGTTTTTGCTGGTTTTTGTTTGATTGTGGGGGTTTTCTGTTACCTAATATACAATTGTTCAGTGCTGATGAATTTTGGCCCAACTAGTTCTTCTTTGAAAAAGGCTTGTGCCACTTAAAGCATAAAAATTCTGAGACAGAAGCTTGAACAAAGGCACTCGATCTCTGGCTTGGGAGCTGGGAAAAATGATTGGTAAGGGAATCATGGTCCCCAACAGATGAAAGAAAATTAAATACAATCCAATTTTTTTATTTACAATGTTTCCTTTTCTCACCAAGTGACACTTATCAACACAGATGGTTATTTATCATTCTCAGAAAAGCATAGAAAAGTTAATGCTGAGGTAGCATAGTCTAAAAACAGTGCCTGTGGGAGAAGTGCAGGTTGCTCTTGTTGGATTTTGTATTTCAAAATTGAAGCTAGATGTTTCCAACTATTGTTGTACAGTAAAGGAGTAAAAAGAAAGAAGCAGAGAGTGTTCAGAGACTTGTTAGCCACTGTCTAAAAAGCAGAAAGAAAGGTTTCCTTTTTGATAACTTCTATTCTGCAGCAGGCAATTAGCAAAGAAAAGGCACAGTCTACTCATGGCTTTAAAGATTCCGTGAAGAGCTTTGCATTGTCATGGCTTGGACTGTGGAGATGCAAGATGACCTGTGCTAGTATAATGCAGAGGTGTTCTGTGTGAGAACCAGTTGGGAAACAAAGAAAATGTGACAGACGAAGACTCAGAGGAAGGAGAGAACAATCTGCAAGAAATAAAGGAGAGGAGCAATCATTTAAACAATTTTGCAATTAGCTACTGCAAAGCCTTAAAACAGAGAAAAGTTGTCTCATTTTTGTAGTAGAGGAATAGCAAAACAAACCACTATAGTTTCAAAACAGTATACTTCTCACAGCCTGACCATGCTTGGGAGCAGTTTTCCCATAAAAACACTAGGATAATATAACTTCTAATACTACTGTAAATCAAAAAGGAGGAACACTGTTGTATTGCTTGTGTATACTACTAGCAGGCACAAAAATGTAGTGGCCCTGAAATGTTCGCTATATTTTTCTTCTTTATTTCTTACTAAGCAATGGCTTGCAATGCACGTTTCAGCTTTCCAAGAGTTAGGTCACAGGCCTCTGCACACAGTGCCATGCTATATTTTATTTCCTGTTGATGGTTTCCTTTTCAGGTGACCTCTTGTCCCTGATTCTGCGAAAAGTTCAGGGCAATTTTGTTTCAAATTTTATCAATCTGCTGACCTTAAAAACACTGGATTAAAGCAGCATGCACAGCCTATGATGACCTTTACAATTAAAGGGACAAGCTTTAAGTGTTGAATGCAGTGTCGACAACTTTTCTCAGTAATGGATCTTGAGGTCTTTTAGAATAGCTGTAGGTTCTATACATTTCTTGTTTAATTGTTGTGCTGATGTAGTGTTTGTACGTATAAATATTAGACTTTTTGATTGAGAGTGAAAGTACATCTGGCATGCTGATGATAGAATGCTATTTTTATACATAAAAAGCAGGATGGGCACAGGGAGGAGGCAGCTACAAAGTGATCTGAGGTGAACCTACAGGGGCTTAGCTCTGCCCAACAGATTGTAGACATCCTTGGCAAGCAGGATACACATGTAAAAGCTTTTAGGAAGTACCTAATGTCACCTGTATGGGTCCAGATTTCAGCATGAATAGAAAGAGAGGGCTGCAAGGGGTTGACAGCCCCAGGTGGAATAGATGGATTAGAATTTCCAGTGAAAAAAGGAGAGACTAAATCTTCAGTGTTAGATCACTTAACGAGAGAGTCTGATTAAGCAGGCTCATGAAAGTAAAGGAGATTTTTCAGGGACATGAAGCAAAGAAATGACTGAGTGACAGAAAATGGAAAGGCAAGTGATGTCCATAACCTGAAAAGCTGTACAACTTTTCAATAATAATGAAAAATGGAAAGAGAATAAAACAGGAATAATAAGAGGAAAAAAAATCCCTCAAACCAAAACAACCAATCAACCAAGAAAAAAACCAATTGAAAAATCACTGAAAGGTTCAAGAAAAACGTGGTTTACCACAAATTTGTAAAGTCAAGTCTCATGCTATAAAGACACATGGTTTGAAGTCCTTTGTCCTCCGAAAAGAGTTCACAGATAGGCCTGTTTCTTTATCCCACTCAGAAATCATATATGTCTGACATATCAACAAGGAATCTGTACGTTTCAAAATTAATTCATGTGCTTAACACATCAATTTTCAAGATGGAAACTCACTTGCTCTGAAATGAAAACAGTGAATTTAGAGAAAACCAGTAATATGCTATATCAGGACACTCTCTCATCTTTCCCATAGTTCACTACTGAATTAAAATTACTATTATTGGAATTTCTAACATGCCCATCATTTAAATAAGTAGATATAATTTCTCAATTCTGGGAAAGCACATGTTCTTTTTGGTACAGAAGCCAAACAGTACTCCCACAGGGATTTAGCCTGAGTCAGTACTGTATGAGGCCATACTCTTTAGAGGCACTAGATATAATAACACTAAAAGTGAGGATACCTATGATGACATCATTTCATCTTCTTTGAACCTTTTCCCAAGTCAAAATAACCACTTATTTTGTGAAAAATGAAGAGATGATAGGTAGTAACAGGTTGTCATTATTTTATTGAAGGAAGTGACTGGCATTAGCATGATGAAAAGTTAGGAGAGCTAATCATGGAGATGATCTGAATTGCTGTCTATAATAAATCAACAGAAGGCATTGTCAAAAATGATCAAGTGACAGATCATAAAAGTTTCTCATTCTTTCAATTCAGTCTTTACTGTTAGATATACTTTCTACGAAAAATCTGTGGCACAAAGGACAGGTTAGGAATACAGGGTTCAAAATTCCTTACAAAGTGTCTTTGTCTGTGCATTTTCTAAACACAGCTGATAAAGCTCCTGGCAAGTATTGGATGACCTTGCATTAATCATTGTTTCTTCACAATAAGTTACATATATTACAATTTCTTATTTTATTACCTTTCTCAGCCGTTGAAATAAAGTTGACATACTGAGTGTCTGAGATGGACCACTCTGCACTGCAGTAACCATTTATAACTCTTTATTGTGTCCATAAACATGATTTATAAGATTCACAAAGATATAAAACTATGGCAGCATGCTACTTCTTCCGAATAACTAAATGCTAATTACTTACTTTATTCCTCATAGGAGAGAGTAACTACCATGCTGCTTAAGCAATCAATTCAGAGCAAAATAGTTTAGGTTACTTATCAAAGTTAATATTTTTTCAGAATTCTTCACTTCTTCTGTAAAATCATACCATCATGGACTCATAAAAAAAGCATATTTCTGGTGTTTTTTTCATTTTTTTCATGTAAAAACAGCAAAGCACCCCACAGTTATTTTTTCAAAGAGTCTTGCTGGATGGAAGTTTATATGTGATGATTCTTCTGCTTCACTATGATTTCACTGGAAAATTGCCTTTAAAAGATGTAAACCTTAAGACTTCCAGGCTACCTCTATCTCCATTACAAGCACAGAAACAAATTTATTTTCTTAACTAAGCCAATGAAGGCGAGCATTTGAACTTTCAGCTTTACTTTCCTTTTTTCATTGTTATTTCGGTCCCTCTCTGTTTTTCTTTACACAAAAGTTTTATTCAGTAGGTTCAGATGCAGCACACCTGTCACATTTATATTTGCTCTAAAGAATTAGATATTTACATTGGAAGAGAATCTTTCTTCTTTTTTTTCATCCATCTTTGAAAAACTCCTCCTGCCCTCATTCACCTCTCCATTTCCCAGTTTCTCTCTTTTTAGCTATTTTCCCCACTATTTAATTCATGAGTAGCAAGAATCTATATTTCATTAAGTTATGTCCTAGATTTTCTGCTTATGTTCTAGACTGAACAGAAATACAAGTCAAACCCAACATTTTTTATCAGTCTCTTCAGAGAGAATTGGAAGTGAGGTTTTCTGAGATCACAATCCTAACCTTTTTCTCACTGAGCTTCTGTGTCATGGAAGAAAGTACCAGAAATATTCTCTCAGCTGTATTGCAGAGCTGTGTGTTGACAGAGGTAGCAAATCAACCTGCTGCCATTTACTTAAGACTAGGAGATGATCAAGTGTGTTTGAAATGTTGGTCCTTCGTTTGATTTCAAGGAGTCTTACCCTCACCAGAACTCAATTCAGACGTGAATGCAGGTGCTAACTCACTGTGAGTGAGGTTCTGACATTTTGCTAGACGCCTCCACCTTGAACTTTCTATCATCTTGACAGTAGAATCTCATTTGCAGCAAAAGGATAAGAAAGACAAATCTGTGGCTTGACACCTTGTGACATCTTTCTATGGGTGATGAATTTCTCTTACATGACAGGTTCAAAGTTACCAAGCATTGGATGGATGAGTGGCACAGTAACTTCAGGCTTGCTGAGAATGACAAGAATGCATCAAGTCATAAAAAGCAGCGTGACACGTTTAGGAATGGGATTTTCTATGTACTTAAGTAGAAGTAAATATATTTTATTTCTTAGGTAGTTAATTTTTTTCAAAAGTAACAGATCCACAAGACACCACGAGAGTAAGTACACTTACTACTACTTTCAGTCCTTTAATATTTTAATCCTGGTAGGAGTGCCTCAATGTAGGATATGTCCCTCTTTTCTCTTGCACTGACCATCAAAGATTTTTTCCTAATCATTCTTTATCTTCTCTCTTCTTACCTTCAGTTTTTCGGTTGTTCTGTTTCTGTCTGTTTTTACTGCTATATTTTGCCCCTGCTTATTATTTTAGTTTCCAATAATTATTTCTTACCTCTAGAGCCATGCTGTATGAAAGAGAATTTCACAGGGAACACACATGCTAATATTTGGAATATTCATACACAGGTATTGGAATGTACATCCAGAGCCTCAGAGCTCTGGTTTCAACTGAGAAAACGACATGCAAGAATGGATAAGACTTTGTGTCAAGACCTTAGGGTAAGATCATCTACTTAAACTATGGAAAACACAGCTAAAATGTCCTTCTCTTCCCTGTGGAATTTGAACCCGTCTCCCTGAGGCAAAAGCCTTGAAACCCTGACTCATGTGCCCCGAGTTTGTGCACATGGTGTTATTCTTGCTGAAGCTGCTCTGCTTTGTATGGGCTACTTAAATATTCACCCTCTCAAAGAGAAGGAGAATCTGACCATAGCCCTGGCCAGGGCACTAAGCATTATTTTGTGTGTGTGTCTGAGGAATTACAACAGTTTCCAATTCTTAGTACATGGTCTATGAGGCACCTAGCCTGTGATTAACTTAGAAAATAATAATAATATAATACATATTATATAAAAGTATTTATAATAAAACAAATAAATATAAAACACGAAAATTAGAAATATAAATGAGATTCACTCATAAAAAGAGTTCTAAAAAGGAAATTCAGAATGAACTTTCTGGGACAAATATACTTTTTTTGGTTTTCCCCCTTTTGTGAGAAATGTTGACACTTCAGAAAAATCAAACCACTAAAATGTTTATAATAATAAACCATTAATCTACCTATGATTTTTCTGAATTTGGAGATATCTCTCTTGATACTTCAAGACAGAACAATGCATGGTTAGTAAGGTTTCATAGCAGTGGTTGAATGAAGACCTGCCCATTTTTGCCAAAATATTCTGAAACCAGCATAAAAAATTGCAAGTTACCATCTCTCAGTCCAGAAGAAATAATTGGAGAACGCTAATTTACTTTTTTTTTTAATCCTTCAAAGTTTCTCTTGGTTCTCCATTAGCTTTCATTGGAAAGAAATGAGAAATTTGGGTTGCATCCCATTTTCTCAACTACTGCCTTGTCTGACTACAGAGACAAACACCTAAATGCACCCCAGTACTTTGGAAAGACAGCTGTCTCCATACAGCTTTGCTGGCAATGAAAGATCTCGCCTTTAAATAAATTATTTTCTTAGTTTTACTTCCTCCATAGCTAAAAGAAATGAGATTTCCCTAATACGTCCACAGATTTTAAAACCTCTATCTCTAGAAGCCAAATTTGTTATACAACCCATGGGTGCTATTATCCAGCTTCCTTATTTTTCCTTTTGTTGGCAAAGATGTCCTCTCTGCAGCATGTACTCCCCATTTATTGTGCTTCTCCCAAAAGCCTGGCTTGGCAACTTCACTCAGCCCCTCATGTGTAGACGCACCCAAAGAGCACTCCTGATAAAGTGACCTGCATCAGCAGAAAACAGGGGGAAATGTTGACCATTTGTGGATTCTTCTCTTCCTTACACACACACACACACCAAAAAAAAAACCAACCAACCAACCAAAAAAACAACAACAACAACAAAAAAACCTGAACTGATTCTATACTGATTTGAGCATTTGAATTCACCAGTGTGTGCCTGTGACAGGGTAAGGACACAGTTCTTCAGGATCTGGACTTCTGAGTGAAACCAGAAATTCCAAACTCTAGCCTCAGGAGTTGGGTACCATCTAGCTCTTAAGATCAGTGGAGCTTTTTGTAGTTTACACTCTCTTTTCAGATATTTCTGCTTGGAAGAGTAATGTTACTCCTTTTGTCTACATAAAGTTATTATTCCTAATACAACCACCAAAATCATTGATACAGTGTGAAAAGAATATGGATGAATCATTTGTAGTATGGCACACACTTAGTGAAGCTGATCTTGGCTAAGATATTTTTAATTTATGTAAGCTATCCTGATGTATTTTAGTCTTAGGTTATCGATATCATTTTCTGAGGATATGAATTGTGCATATTTCTATTTTAAAGACTAATGCATTAACAGGATGTTTGATGTCCTGAATTTCTGTCACGCAAGAGCATGGCTGGCTGCTCTGAGCTGGAAGTGGAAAAGATAAAAGGCTCCAAAGCTACAGAAGGTTCCAGACAGCTTCTATCTCAAATATAGTAGAGCAGGAATGCTTTAATAACCCCTAAATTATCTACTTGGTTTAGGCAAAATAATAAAATATTGTGCATTCTAGTGTTCCACATAAGAGTTGAAATTTTTTCTAAAGTTTGACAGATAATCCTAGTGGTAATTTTCCATCTAGTTTTCAGTGCAATTTTCATAATAATTTGATACATGACTCCAGTTGTCATTTCTTCCGTGGTCGTGATACAATATGGAAAATTCTTAATTTTCTTGTACAATTGTCTGTGGCATTACTTCAATTATTATAGAACAGTAAATAATGGATTATATTGTCTTGCAGTCTCTGACATTAGCTGAATTCTCTTCTTAACTCTGTTAGCAAGGTCCTTAAGCAGTTATTTCTCCATGCTCTGGATGATATTGGGTGTTCCCAACCATGTTCAAAAGCCACTTTTTTGCATGGTGGTTAGTGCAAGCCCTGGAGGATCATATTGATCCTACTAATGCACACTACTGCTCTTAAAAAAGAGCTCCATTGCCCATGAAAAAGGAAAGAGGAAGAAAGGCAAGAATTTAAACCAACATAAACATTCTATAAGACTTAAGATGTAGTAAGGTGTAGCCACCTTCTTTCCTCAGCTATTTTATTTTTTTTCTTCTCTTCACTTAGAAAACTATTAGCAATTTTCTAGCACTACAAAGGGTAGTTATAGCTGTTGTACCAGGGCTCTGCGGGATGAATGTGTTGTAGATAAAAACCCTCTTCGCACCCCTCAAATCCCATTTTCACCTGCTCACGTGGTATTCACCCACAGCTGGTAAACAATGTGTTTCTTTGCTGAGGGAAGGAGACTCAGATTCAGCGTCAGCCTAAAAAAATTACTTTTTCCCTTGTGCAATTTTAAGGAACTGTCCTTTAGAAAGTGTGGGGGGAGGCTGTTGTGTGAGGTTCAAGAGAGTGTGGTGAGAAAGGAAAGAAAGAAAGGAAATTAACAAGTGTTTGCAGACGTGAAGTTAGAGAAATATAAATGAATGTAGATGAGAAGTTAGAGAAATATGAATTACAAGCAGGGAAGAAGATAAACCATAGAACTTAAAAGTTGCAGTGACAGTTTACTGCACCTGTCATAAAGCTGGGTGCTGTTCAATTTATTTTATAGTTTAGAGGCTAATAGTCAGCTCCTGCTGAACGGGGATGAAGAGCTGGGCAGTTTAAATTTTTTTGTTTGTTTGTTTATCAGACTCAAACTGTGCATTTTGGGTAGTATTTTGCCAGGAGAATAAAGGATAGTAAGTGCATGTTAATATCCAGGAATTAGAAGTAGGTGAAATAATTTTCAACTTTTCAGATTAATTTATCAAATCTTCAGATTTTTGATCAGGAGTTTCATGGAAATTCTAATGCATATTTTAATGAATGGTGGATTGAAGGATGCACCAACGTCATAGGATATGAATTTACCACATACAATGCATGGAGAGAAATTGTATCACTGTAAATTAAAAAATAAATACAGGAGAAAACCCAAAACTCTTGAAATTTTAATTTTCCCGAATAAGGATTTTAATAATATTGCTGTGGACCTAGAAATTACTCTTAGTCAATAGAGAAGTTTAATTCAAGTTAAAAGAACACAAAGCAATATCTCCTCAACAGAAAGTAAGATAAGTAAGTTCTTCTAGTATCAGACAGAGATATCACTGAATATAATACTTACATATAAAGAAAGAAAATATGTTCCTTGTATACTGGAATTAAACTGACATATTCCTGAGTTTCAGAACTATTCGTATGTAAAATACTAAATTAACAAGGCATTTTATCTCACTGGCAACTGGTTGTAATAATGTTAAGCGTCATGGGTGAAAACAGAATAGACAGCAGTACAAAATTTATTGTTATGTAGGATACTTACACTTTGATTACCTGTTTTTCTCTGTAGACTTGATGTCTATTATTGCATTTTAAACATCTGTATGTCACAGAGATTTATTTGGAAGCTCTTACTGCTTTCATTTGTGTCAAAACAGTGAAAGTTTAAGGGACCACTAGAAAATCCAATTAAATACTGCAGCAAATGGGTTGCTTCCAAAAAGGTATTCAAACTACTATATACTCTTCTTGAAGGCTCATAAAGAAAGATACAAATCAGTCTTCAATTTTATGAGAGAAGGGAAGAGGGGAATTCTGTAGCATTCACCGCAAATATAACAAATATATAACTCTGCAATCATGCCTAAAATAAGTATTCTATTCCAGTGTGATTTTAATCTTTATTTTAGCCAACAATAGAGAGTGCAAGTAATAGGATAACTGCATTCTTAAATAGTTATAATATTTTTTATATAAATGACATTGCAGCTCATGTCAATGTGGTACTTAAGAGCAAAACCTAAGATTCAACAGGTAAGATTTCTAGTTGATTAAATTTCCTTTTAAATCCATAATTCCAGTTACACATGTAGAAAAAATATTGGATTTTCAATGTGATATTCTGATCTGTCTCCATGTCTTAGGATTTTTCATTTGTTTAACATTGTCACTTGACTGAAAAGCAGACACAAGAGTCAAGTAAGATCCATGGTTTTGCTAATAAATTCTCTGTGTTTTTCTGCATTCACTAGAAGAAATGCCCACTAAACCAGAATCTGAAACTAAGATCGAGAAGAAAATCTTAGATATTAAGTTGGCTAGCAAGCTGGAACAATGAGTTTTCTACTCTTATTAGGTTGAAATTTTTAAGTATTATTACCATGACAAAAGCAGTCAGAAAAAAATGGAAGTCTACCAAGAATATCAACATAATTGAGAGTATGAGAAGTGCAAACTGATATTAGAGAACCACAGATAATGTGAGTGCCCAGTTCATGTGGCCTCCAGATGACTGAGGATTGCACTGATATCTTTTTCGTTCCCAATAAGATGTGCTTATTGAAGAAAAATAAGCACTTAGCATGAACAAGTCTGACAGAAAATTTGGGTGGATTTCTAGGTGTTCTTTTTGTCTTTTGTGTGAGTAAAACAAATTCATCAGAGCTCCTAAATGGTTAAACATGTGAGAGCCAGAAGTACCTTCTAGAATACCTCACTCAGACACTTCTTATTTTGAAGAAGGCCTAGGCAATCAAGACCAGTAGTCGTAATCAGAAACTCTCCGACACTAGATCGTTGTTCCAAACATTTACCATTATTGCCCTTTTGCTGATTATTTTCTGTTCTGCCAAACTCATTTGGGAGTGTCTATGACTCGCTACTTAACAAAGCAGTGTGCACTCAGCAATGCAGGATGAAAACTTTTGAGGATTTATCATATTGATAAAGATGCTTACCTTTATATTTATTTGAATGAACTGAACCTGGTAAAAAATACAGGAAATGAGTTAAGTCCATGGCAGTGGACACTTTTGGGAATCTTTTGCCTGCCTTGTGTTGCCCACATGATGGCACTGCATGGGTATCTGAGAGGTGATGGTGGCCACAGCATGCATGGCTTTTCCACAATATGGTGAGCTCTTGGACTTCTGCAAAGAGAAGACAGAGATCCAAAGCTGCCCTCTACCAGATGCCCTTCCTAAGCTTGCAGAAGAATTTGGACTTGCAGCCAAGCAGGGCATTCCAGTATAGATATAATCAAAATGGGAGACTTTATCAGTGGTGAGTGATATTAAAGCATCATTGTTAAAGAACATCATTTCAGTATGAATGCAACATTAATAGCAGAAGTAGATTGTTGCTGCTTGTTTGTTACTTTTTATTACCTAAATCTATATGGTATTTTAATATGGTAATCTAAGGGTATTTTATGGCCAAATACCCATTAGGTTTAGAGAAGGTTATAATATATTTGCTGTAAGCACCTCCCAGCTGAAACAAACTCCAGTTAATGAGTTAAGGCATTAGGTACAGAGAAGAGTGAATGGAGTAATATCAAACTTAGCTTGGATGCCTTCTTTTCTCCTGAGTGCAGCAGCAGCTTGTATTTTCCTTTTGGTCAAAGTCGATAATTATAACAAATGGCATTGAAATTTGTGGGAATGCTGATCCTGAACAGAAAAGTTCCTAATGTAATTGCCTCAGCAAGGGTTTCACAGAAAATAAACTGGATAAACACTGTAAGCTCATTTCATGAATTATCCAGCATTCTCCCTGTTGACAGCTGGAGCTGAGCTTTCGGAGGTGTTCTGCTTCACAGAGTAGGGCTGACCAGACCCAGCCCAAAAGGAAATCTGCTGTCTCCCTGGGGTCTCAGTCAGCTATGTTAGATAGCTCTCTAGTCAGGTATGGCTGTCTGATTATCTGATTTTGTTCTTCATATTGGTAGAGGAGAGATAGCAAACAGAGGTCCAAGGGCAATCAAAAGAAATTTGAGGGTCTTGAGGTGATTTGTTGAAGGATGAGGAGCATGGATAGTGTCTTTCTTGACCCTTTCACTAGGAGGGAGAAATATTGAAAGGAAAAGGTAGACCAACCAGAACAACATACAGCTCTAAGAATGGTGTTATTGACAACATTATGGAGATTTTGATCTTGGGATGATCTGTACAAAACCTGATGGGATGC
Organism: Grantiella picta; assembly: GCA_013397955.1. NCBI lineage: Eukaryota > Metazoa > Chordata > Aves > Passeriformes > Meliphagidae > Grantiella > Grantiella picta. The sequence continues at coordinate 2,077,753 of VZRM01005556.1, forward strand.
ACTTTTCTTGGGGAGTGAGAAGGGGTTTGTCACAGGATTTGGCAGCTCTGATTCGTAGAGCTTTAGAATAGATTGGCAGTGGGACAGGGACAAAATGAGGCTTGCTAGTGATGAGCAACGAAACAGCATGGAAAAATTTGAGGGAGGGCATGCTAGTGACATCCTTCAGCTTGTCCTATGAGGTATTGGCTACAATGAACCTCATTTGAAATGTTTCTAGTCCAACATGGGCATCATGGAGAACAAACAAGACAAGCTTGAGCTTTGGCCCTTTCCGGAGAAGGGACATAATTGATGTAAACAGAACCTGGTGGGATGTTACTGGTATGGATAAGGGATGGTTACAGGCTCTCCAGGAGGCACAGGCAGGGCAGGTGAGGCAGTGGGGTGGTGCTGTGTGTGAGGGAGGGGCTGCAATGTATCGAGGTTGCAGTCGGCAATGGTGCGGTTGAGAGCCTCTGGGTAAGGATTAAGGGACAAACAAATATCTCCAATGTCACTGTAGGAGGCTATTATAGATCACCCAGCCAGAATGATGACACTGAAAAATTACTCTTCAAGGAACTAAGAGATACCTTCAAATCAACTGCCCTTGTCTTCATGGGGAACCTCAACTTGACAGATGCTAGCTGGGAGCATCACACAACTGGCCCAAACCTGTCCAAAAGATTAATGAGACACCTCTTTGAAAACTTCATGATAGAGGCCCTAAGGGAGCTGACTAGAAAAGATACCCTCCTTGGGGACAAAGGAAACAGCAATTCCAAAATGTCAGAAGTCAAGCTGGTGAGGCAGAAGGTCCACCTGGCTGAGCAGGGATCTTCTTCTGGAGCTAAGTGAAAAAACAAGTATGGTCAGTAGAAGAAACATCAAGTGACATGGGAAGAGTACACAGATGCTTTTTCTGTAGGGAGAAAACTTCTGTGGCCAAAGCTCAATTAGAGTTTAAGCTGATTAATACTGTGGGGGAAAATCAATACTGTGGGGAAAAATCAATACTGTGAGGAAAAATAAAAAAAGGGGTTTAAAATATTTCTGTAACAAAAGGCAGTGCTGAAATAACATCAGCCCTTTACTGGTGAGGATGGTCTCTTCACAAACAGGGACATGGACAAGGCAGAGGTGTTTAATGCACTCTTTGTCTTTCTGTCTTCAACACAGATGATGGGCTCTGGGGTTCCACTGGGGTTCCCAGTGCCCTAACCTGGAGGACCATGGCTGTATGAATGATAAGCTCCCAGTTAGCCCAGGACTTGTGTGGGATTTGCTGCTCTAGCTGTATCCCTATAAATCTGTGGAGCCTGGTGGTCTGACATCCAAGAATACTCAAAGAGCTGGCTGGTGTCATCACAAAGCATCTCTCCATGATTTTTGAAGGCTCTTGGAAATCTGGAAAGTCCTAGTCAACTGAAAGCTGGCAAGTATTGTCCCAGTTTTCAAGAAGGGCAAGAGGGATGACCATGCTAACTACAGGCCTGTCAGTCTTGTTTCAGTGCCTATTAAAATTATGGAGAAGGTCATTCTGGGAGTTACTGAAAATCACCTGAAAAACAGCACAATCATTGCTCACAGTCAGAATGACTTCATGAAGGGCAAGTACTGCGTGTCAAACCTGATTTAATTTTATTGCAAGGTAACTCACCTTGTTGGTGGATATCCAAGGAAAGCCAGTAGATACAATCCCTCTGGATTTCAGTGAAGCTTTTGATACTGTCTCTTTCAGGATCCTTCTGGACAAAATGTCAAGCACTGAGCTGGATAAACACATCATGTAATGGGTGAGCAGCAGCCTTATAGGTTGGGCACAAATGTTTATAGTGAATAAGATGAGATCTGGTGATGCCACTAGTGGGGTCTTGCAGGGCTCCATTTCAGGCCCAGTGCTCTTCAATGCCTTCATAAATCACCTGGACACAGGACCTCAAGGGGATTCATAGTGAGTTTCCTGATGACACTGAATTGGAGGAATCGTTGACTCCCTTGAGGGCAGAGAGGCCCCGCAGAGAGGTCTTGATTAGTGATTTTCAAATCATTTGTCACCAACTCTGTGACGTTTAAGGACAAATGACATATTCTGACTATGGAACAGGGCAATGTCAGATGTACAGGTAGACTGGGGAATGAGACACTGGAAGGGCAGTGGTGCAGAAAGGGACCTGAGGATCCTGGTTGACAGCAAGCTGAACATGAGTCAGCAGTGCTCTGGCAGCCAGGAGGGCCAAGTGTGTCCTGGGGGACATCAGGCACAGCATTGCTAGCTGGGCAAGGGAGGGGATTGTCCTGCTCTGGTCTGCACTGGGACAGCCTCACCTCCAGTGAGTTTTGGGTGTCACAATACAAGACATTAAGCTCTTTGAGAGTGTCCAAAGGAGGGTCATGAGGATGGTGCAGGACCTTTAGGGGAAGCTGTGTGAGGAGTGGCTGAGGTCACTTAGTCTGTTCAGCCTGGAGGAGAGGAGACTGAAGGTGCTGCCTCATCGCAGCCTACATTGCTTTCAGTGAAGAATGTGATGTCTTCTCTGTGGTGTCCAGTCACAGGACCCAAGGGAATGGCCTGAAGTTGTGTCAGGGGAGGTTTAGGTTGGATATTAGGAAAGGTTGTTCACCCAGAGGGTGGTTGGGCACTGGAACAAGCTCTCCAAGGAAGTAGCACAGCCCCAGGCCTGACAGAGTTTGAGAAGCATTTGGACAACACAATCAAGCACATGGTTTTGGGGCTGTGAAGTTCAGGGCCAGGAGCCAGCCCTTGGTTGATTCTTGTGGGTCCCTTCCAACTCAGGATATTCTGTGATTCATTATCATTATTTCTTATTTGTCCTAAAGGAAAAAAAAAGGTTCAGATAATAAAACTCACATGAAACAAGTAAAATAGAAAGGATATTTGAATGATATAATATTTTTATTCCCTTAGGGACTCACTACATTCCCCCAGTCTGATGATGACTAATATAGCTGTAGAAAGAAGGGTATTACCAGATAATGAAGTCTGTTTATTGTGTCTTCTGCTATTAGGATGAGCTATTTTCCCCAGTAGATTATTCAGGATATCTCAGGGATAGCGTTTCAATAGCACATTTTGCTTGTTTCTGCTTCTTTCTTCTTTTTCCCTGATAAGAGAAAAAATGCCATTCATGATGAAAGAAGCAATTTAGGTGCAGAAAGTTTTTCTAAAGTTCACAGACTCCTAATATATTCTGTGAATTTCTGTAACCCTGGGAATGATGGACATTACCAATTGCAGGCATGCTACATCCGTAATGATTTGATTTAGGGGTGACCAATAGCAAGGAGCTTTAAAAATATGTGTATTACAGACAAAAATGCGCATGGGAAGCACTCCACACATGTGCCTTATGGTCTACAGGTTTTGCCCCGAACTGCAGACCTGGCATTCACTGTGCCTGCAGGGAAAAGGATCACCCTTGTAGCCCTAATGCACAGCCAGGACCAGCTGGGCTGGGCAAGTGTGTATTGGGTGGAGCTACAGGCTAATCTCCACCTGTGCCTCTGTGAAGAGATAGGGAGATGTGAAGGAACAGAGAGCAATTCTGTGCATCCTCCACACCAGGAAGATGGGAGGCAGCTGACATTTCGTGTTATAGGGGAGAAAGGTGTATAGCACTCGTCTGGGCTGAGCACTTGAGCACTGAATACAGCAATAGGAGCTTTGGTACAATAGAATAAAGGCCAGATGTTGAAAAACAACAAAGAAAGTGAAAATTATTGTCAAGGCAGAGCACAAATCCTGTGAGCCTGTGGTGTGATACCTCCATTCTTCAATAGCTGAAAGGGTGAACAGAAGAAGATTCCATTTAAGAATCTTGAATAATTCAAGATTCAACTGTAAAATAAATCAAGATGGTTTTAGGGAACCACCAGGTAAACTGCACATTTCCTCTCCCGGTGCAATAAAGTGATTTTTCAATTTTGTTCCCAGGCTTGGCCCTGCCTTGGTGCATATGAAAATTTTTTTTATTTAATTCATATAATTTAAAGTATAGTGAGATGTGCCTGTCAATGTCAGGAGGGCTAAACAGAAGGTTTCAATGGTTTCACAAATAACGTGCTATATTTATGTAACAGATTTTTGCATTTATCACTTTTGACTTTTCTGATGGAAAACACTCCACTGAAAACTGCATCATGTCAATTATATTTGGAAATTGGCATGACATAGAAAGTTCTTAACCTTTATATCCCTAATGTTTTTAGGCAGATGTTCCTTGATGAAATTCAGTTCATGCTGGAAAAAATAATAAAATCTCACAAGAAGCAACTACTTCTACATATTATTTTTTCTTTCCTCCACATACCATGCACTTGTTTTTACAAGAATATCTTACTATCCTGGAGGAATTATAAAATTAATCCTTTTCACATTTGTAAGTCTCATCTTATGCAAATTTTGTATCTCTGTGGTGAACAGGGATTAATTATGTTTTAGTAACAATTCTACCATCCACTGTGCAGGAATGTTGAAGTTTGCTCAGAAGCAGTACTTATGAGGATGGTTAGCTCAGGTAAATGGAAGGAGTGATAGGCACAAAAGCACAAGGAAATAGCAAGAAGTCATCAGGATAAAGGGCGTTGAAATGCAGAGGGTATAAAATAGATTTTAAAGGCACACCTTACACCAACAGTAAACCCAGAAAATTTATTTGGGGAGAGAAAATGAGGGATGACAATTAAAAAATTGCATTTAGTATATTGCAATATATATTTCCCAATGTTCTTCTGCAAACTTTGCTGTAATAGTGCTAGCCTGATCTACTCACCTCAGGTTTTTCCTCAGTTTTGAGCCTTCTTACCAATCAAACCCTAAAATTTCATACATATATAACTTCCTATGGAAAGCATGTTTCTTCCCAGATTTGCCCTGTTAGCACAAAACAAAGCATCATAGGAGCACAAATACCCAGCTTGTGGGCATCTTTAAAGTTCTAGCTTTATACTTTTCTTACTGCTTTGACACTGGTTTTTAGTTGATTTGTGTGCTTCATGTATTAGGCAGTTACAAAGATTATACTTTTTCGTTGAAAGAAAAGATAAATCCCATAGGATGAACAAACAGTCTTGGGGTTTTAATGACAGTGAGAATATAATTCTTTTTAAATTTTGTCAAGTATTGACAATTCCGTAGTAGGTGCGTAGGAATGCTGTTTCTTTTTTATTTATTTATTTATGTGCCTTTAAAATCACAGAATAAATCTGGGTATTTGTCCAAGCTCTACATTTTTGTCCCGGAAACCTAGACCAGATACTCACTGCTTCTGGCAGGGTTAGAGAGGAGAAATGCCAACTGCTAGTTATGATTAATCATCCTAAAGGGTTGAAACCTGTAAAAAAACATTATTTAGATTAAACTAATGTTGACTTGTTAGAAGTATTCATAGAAATCTCTCTGAGGTAACCTATTCTAGCGCCTTATATATTTTTGATGCTTCAAACAGAGCATAGGAGGGAATAAAATAACCAATTCACCAAGAAGTGGTATCCTCTTCATAGCACTGTCAAAAATGGAGGGTTACAGAGCTTGAAGAAGCTCTATTATCTATCATGAAGCAGAAATATTCCATTTCATGTAGTACCTAGTATGGGGATACTGGCAATACATTTCTGTTAAATAGAAATAGTGAGTAATCTGGGCCTGTAAGGTCTTGCATTCCCATTGTAGTAATAAAACTCAAAAGCATATAAAAAAAGAGAATTATTGCTTCCCACTGCTCTCCACTGATAAAACAAAAATAGGAAAGATGTTGTCAACTTAGAAGCATTTAAGAAAATAAACTCAGGTGAGAGTCATGTTTTCTACTCTAGCTGTTCCAGACTCTACTCTCAGCTTTCTGTTCATGCTTATTTCTCACAGTAAATTGTCACTGTATAAGGAAACATTTCCTTTGATTTCTGTCACCCAGAGAATCTATGCATAAATTCATACTACATTTTTCTTCTTCTTGAACACTTGAAGATAGAATCTGCCCTTCATGGTTTGGCAAACTAGTGTCTCACAACTGTTTCCATAAACATTTCAGTACTTGCTGTGATAGCAAAAATTATCATTTAAAAGGAGAGTTAAAAAAAATTCTGTTCCACAGGCCTTCCTTACTCTAAGAGTACTAGCTGTTTTAAGAAGTTCCTGAATGAATCTGCAATTTGGTAACACAGATTGTTATAACAAACTCTTCATTCCCTTATTTCAGTTTAGAGGAGAGCCGTGTTGGTTTGAAATAACAGTGTGAATATGGAAGGCAATGGAGAGAAGACAGAAGTGGCACTCTATTGAGATAGCTGTGTCACGTCAGGGTGCAGGAAACTAATTTCAGGTGGAAGGGAATTTTCTTTTTGTCAAGGAATATGAATAATTTCAAATAGTTTAAAACGAAATTAAACTTGCAGTGCATACGGGTCATTGAGACTTCTTTTACATTTACTATAAGAATGTAAATTTTAGGCAAATTATAACAAAAAGTCATTTGAGAAATAAAAAGGTTCCGAATTTTCCATTAATTCATTGATTTTTTTCCTAACAAAGATGTTTAATAAAAACAACACATATTCTCATAGTTTCACTGAATGAGCAACTTTTCTCTGGGAAATTCACCTAACTTTTTCTCAGTTTAATGCATGAAAAACCTATAAGTACAGTGAAATCACTGTGGGTATGATACATCTTCACCCCTTTTGTTAAGAATTAGTGATTTCTGACAGATTTTAGGACTATTTTTGAGCAATTTGCTCATAGTACTACTTTTAAAGGCATAGTTATCATACATTATGTCATTGTACTGTAGCTACTTAAGTGTTGTAGTAACAACAAATCTGACAGAAAGAATAGACTGACACAGTGAAATGCAAGCATAGAACAAACAAACAGAAATTATTGTGTAAATGGCATTTCACTAGACCAAAACTTATTAAAACAATGCAAAGAATAAGGAAATCTGTACTTGGCACAGACAGTCTTGGCACACAAATGCCATTCAGAGCAATCTCAAAGAGCTGAAGAAATGTGCCACTATTCCTCATTCAGTTTCTTTGCTGCTTTTGTCAGAGATGTTGTGTGTGGCAGAACAAGGTCAACAGACCAAAGGTGAGATACAGACAATGTCAACTGGTCATGACTGGAGGCTGACCCCTCTAAGTGGATGAACTCTGAGCAACCTGGTCTAACTTCAAGACTGGTTTTCAGCGTGATTCTGGACTACTTGGCCAAGGACATACACAATGATTCAGTAAAACTCTCAAATTCCAGCAAATTTTTATTTCTATCACAGAAAGAAAATGAGGATGGTTTAAAGAAAAAGGTGCTTGCTTTTAATTCTGGGAAAGTGCTTACCTAACATGTGGAGAGGACAGAGAAACAGGAGATGTACTCGAGGTGACTGCTACACACCCACAAAGGTGCTAGGAAGATGTCACCATTTTAATATGGAAACTCAGAATGTATTATGTCATTTTTCTTTTTATTCAATTTTGTAATTTAGAGAATATACTGTTCTTAAAATACAGTGTTTATAGAGAAACAAAGAATAAAAGAGAATAACACTGATATACCTTTCACAAGAATTAATTTTTTTGTGCTGGACTAGTAATACATTTTAGTAAATAAAATGTATGGTTTGGTTGATTTTTAAGAAGAAGTGTTCAATCTTTTATTCCCAGCTCTACTTCAAAGGTATAATTTATATTATACCTTTAATTATGTATCTAAAATATCTTGAATTTCAAGATCAAGGGGACTGAGCTTTCTTTTACTTTAATGACCTCTTGGAATTCAAGGCTGGGTGTCAGGTGCCCCAAGTTGGACTATCACTGCCCTCCTCATCTGGGACAGAAAATAAAAAAAAAAGGCTTGTGGGTTCAGATTGGGCAGGGAGAGATCATTCACTGGTTACCATCACAGACAAACAGACTTATCTTGGGGAATTTCATTTAATGCATTAATTATCAAATCACAGTAAGATAATGCAAAAAACCCAGAAATATTAAGACACCTTCAACCCACCTCTCCCTTCTTGCTGCATTTAACTTTAGTTATGACTTTTCCCTCTTCTTCCTGTCAGTGGCACAGGGGAATGGGGAATGGTAGCTCATCAGTTTATCACACATTGTCTCTCTTGCTCTTCCCTCAGGGGAAAAGACACGCTCTTCTCCTTATCCAGTGGGGGGTTCCTCCCATGGGAGACAATCCTCTGTGAACTTCTCCAAGATGAGTCCTTCCCCACGGGCTGCAATTCTTCATTAACTATTCCAGTGTGAGTCCCTTCCACAGATTGCAGTCCTTCAGAAACAGACTTTTCCAGCATGGGTTCCCTGCAGGTGTCACAGGTCCTGCCTGGAGCATACTCCACCAACGATTTTTGACTGGGTCACAGCCTTCTTCCAGCATCCAGCTGCTCCAGCATCCTCAGATGGATACCTTCTCCATGGTGGACCTCCATGGGCTGCAGCATGAGAGCCTCTTTCACCATGGTCTTCACCATGGGCTGCAAGGGACCTGCCTGGAGCACCTCCTCTCACTCCATCTTCACTGACCTTGGTTTGCAGGGCTGTTTCACGCACACCTTCTATTTGCTCTGTTCTCTGGCTGTGGTTGTCATGGCACAGGTTTTTGTCCCCTGACTTCACTCTGTTATCCCAGAAGCCCTACTGCCATCACAGGGCCTTGGCCAGTGGTAGGTCATTCCAAGTTGGCTGGCACTAGCTCCACGGAACATGTGGGAAGCTCCTGACAGCTCCTCAGGGAAGCCAACCCTGCAGCCCTCACACCACCAAAACCTTGCCATGAAAACCCCACACTCCACAAGAGACAGAAGTCTGCCAAAACACTTCAAATGAAACCTGATAAATTCAGTCACCAAAAAAATTTAATTCACCAGTACATTTTATACCTTAAAAGACTTTCCTAGCTATTAAGCTAATTGTTCGGACAGTTCTGATTAACCAGTTCTTCAGGGGAAAATATTTAAATATATATAGTTATGATTAACCAATGTTCTTTTTGTGTGTCGGTGTGTTCACACAGCTGTTTAACATGTATAAAGTAACTTCAGTCAGAGCTCTCATTTCAGTATACTAGTGATGAATAAAATAATTAAATAATGTGACAGAGCTTGCAAGTATATTTTTCTTTTCAATCTCTGTGAAAAAAATTACAGTGGCATATAATTTCTTTGTTCTTCAGCCCACTTTTAATGAGTTTATGGAAATGAATGTATTGCATATAATGTAATAATGGAATCTTGTCAGTTAATAATTTCAATTGGTGACATAGATCTTCTGGTGAATTATCTGTGAACAAAAATTATCCACTTACTGCAAACAAGGTTTCTACAAAAAGGATTAAATGGCCATAGTTGAAATTATTTTATGAGCTAACGATTGCATTTAGAACTATTTTTCAACTCAAAATGGAGTATAATTTGGCAATTTTAATGCAGCAATTTTAATAAAACTAACAAAAGTAGTGTCTAGGTTTTGATCACCAGACAAATTATACACAGCTCCATTCAGATCTGGAGGGATGATTTTATTCCAGTTACAAGATCTCTGATAAGAAACATCACTTGCTTCTGATGATCATGTGCTGTTATTTATACTTATAAAAAAAGGTATGGAGAGGTAACATGACACAACAAGACCTCTTGGGAAATCATTCAAGTATCTGAAATGCAAAAATAATGAGCCTATGTCATTTTGTCTGTGTAGGCCTAAAATATTCCTCATTACCTCGTTATGAAAGTTAACTACCACTTTAGAGTCAAACATATTTCACCTTCTTCGAATGCCTCTAACTTTTATATCATGTGTTTTAAATAGCTCACAGTTTTGCATTACTTCAGACTATTTTAATATGACATGGATATGAAATTATTCATCCTTAAAATTCTAGCTTGTTTCAGATGTTTTCCTTACAAGAACAGATTATGTTTGCTTTTTACTTGCTCAGCTTCTTTCAAAGAGCGCAGTCTTCTGTGCTGTTGTTCATTGTTTACAGAGAGATCACAAATTCTCTAATATGTTAATTATTCAGAATTATTTCCTTTAATTTCCTCAGTAAAATAGCTTTGGTCTGTGGAACACCGAAACTGCAAATATTGTAAGAATATAGAATTGGAAATAGAATTTTTATACAAGGCAGGCAACTGTAACCTAATTAATAAACCAACAAAGGTGAATTTCAAATGTTATATAAAATACATTATAATATTTATTATTTCCAGTGTGTTATTTATGAAAATCACCTATTGAGATACCAACAATACTAAGCCATTCTTTATTGATTTTACCAATGTAACATAAAAATGTAATACATTCATTTTCAGTCAAAAGATTCAGGAATATTTGATCATGTGATCCAAAAAAGGTTTGACAAGTCTAATTGCTACAGGACTCAGTCCTTGAGCTCCCAACTGCACCATCTCAATATTCATAACCATAGAGTCACCAAGTCGGGAGCAGACCTCCAGGCCACCAAATCTGTCCCCCTAGCACCATTCTCACCTTTAAACCATGTCAAGTGTCATATCTACAAGTTTTTTTGAACACTTCCAGGAACAATAACTCCCCCACTTCCCTGGGAAGTCTATTCCAATATTTTACAACCCTTTCAGTGAAGAAACCTTTTCTGATACCCAATCTAAATTTCTGCTGGCACAGCTTGACACTGGTTGCCTGCAAGAAGAGGCCGACTCCCACCTGTCTACAACCTCCATTCATGTAGCTTTAGAGAGCAATAAAATTAGCCCTGCGCCTCCTTCTCTAGAGGCTAAATTCAGCTCCCTCAGCTGCTCCTTATATTACTTCCGCTCCTGATTGTTCCCCAGCTCCATTGCCCTTCTCTGGACTTGCTCCAGAAACTCAATATCTTTTCTTTAGTGTGGGGCCCAAAACTGGACATATTACTCGAGGTGCAGCTTTAGGTGCCCAGTACAGGGGGGTCACTGCCCTGGTCCTGCTGGTCACTGTTTCTGACCCAAGCCAGGATTCCCTTGGCCACCTTGGCACATGCTGGCTGATGTTAAATCACTGTCAACCAGCCCCCTCAGGACCTTTTTCACTAGGCAGCTTTCCAGCCACTCTTTCCCTGGTCTGTAGTACTGCAGGAGACTGTTGTGGCCCAAGGGCAGGACCCAGAGCTTTGTCTTATTGAAAGTCACATAGGCCTTGGCCATCCAAACAGCCTGTCCAGATCCCTCTGCAGAGCCTTCCTGCCCTCCAGCAGACATTCCTGCCCAGCTCAGTGTCATCTGCAGGCTGTCTGGGGGGCACTCAATCTTGTCATCCATATTATCAAGACATTAAACAGGACTGGCGCCAGGCCTGAGCCCTGGGGAACACCACTGGCATGGCTCCCAGCTGGATGCAGCTCCATTCAGCACCATTGTCTGGGCCTGACCAACCAGAGAGTTTTTAACTCAGGAAGCAGTGCACCCATCCAAGCCATTGGTGGCTGGTGTTCTTCAGAATTCTGTGGGACACTATGAAAGGCTTAGCTGGTGTCCAGGTAGACACACCCACAGCCTGCCCCTCATCCACTAACTAGGTCATCTTGTCATGGAAGGACACCAGACTGGTCAAGCAGGACCTGCCTGGGTCTGATCCCCTGGTTGTTCTGTATGTGACACATGATTGCATTCAGGTGATTTGCTCCAGCACTGACCTTCTCCAGCACTGAGGTCATGCTGACATCCTCCTTCTGGCCCTTTTTATCACCTTTGCCAATTTCCAGTCACTTGGAACCTCCCTGGTTATGCAGGACTGGCAGTAAATGACTGAAAGTGCCTTTACAAACTCTTCCACCACCTCCCCAGTATTCTTGGGTGGATTCCCCTGAGCCACATGGATTTGTTGGGTTTAGGTGGCACAGCTGGTTGCTGACAATTCCCTCATGGCTTATGGGAGCTCATTCTGCTTCCTGTCTCTGTCTTTCAGCTCAGGGTTCTGAGTACCTTGCTAAGCACTGGTCTTACTGTTAAAGACTGAGGCAAAGAAGGAATTTTGTATCTCAACCTTTTTCTCATGATTTGTCTATATGTTTCTGCTATATCCAATAAAAGGCAAAGATTTTCCTTGGCCTTCCCTTCATTTGTTGCTGATGTATTTGCATGAATACTTTTGGTCTTTTGCATACATGCTCAGATTAGGTTCTAGATGGACTTTGGACCTTCTAATTTTCTTCAAACCTTGCAACAGCCTTTTAGTCTTCCTGAGCTGAGTGCTTTATTTCCCTTTTTCATCTGCCCCTTTTACTTCCTTGATCTTAAATAGAAACAGTTAGATTCTTAATCTGAATAATATTTTAGATCTCTCTTGAAACATTACCAAATTTTATCATTCACTTCATATTGATACTCCTAGAAATATTTGAGCTAATCCTTTCAATATCTACAGCTGTTTGATAGTTTTTAAATATACAATGGAATTAAAAGTTAGTGAGAAAATAAAGTATGATATATTAAAAGATAGAGGAGGGAAGAATATCTCTGACTTGGGCATGACTGAAATGCACTATTTCTAAATTGGGATGGCTGAAATGAACAGGTATTCTGATTTTTCTTATTAATTTCATTCCAAGATGATTGGAATGAAATATGTCCTCAACTTTTTTACTTAAGTACATTCCACTCTAAAACCTGTTGATACACAGACTTCTATTGTGCCTGACTGTGCATCACCCATCATTAAGCACGTTTCTTTTACTAGTGTGAGCCTGTTTTTGTAAATACCTTGCTAAAACACGTTGCACAAAAAAAGTTTCCTGTTTAAACTAATTAAGAGATGAAGTTCATAATTGCTTTTCAATTGGTATAATGGACCAAGTTGTTAGAATGCATATATTAATACAGATGATGATTTCTCCTCTCAATTACTATCAAGACTAATATTCTTCTAAGGGAAATCTGACCTTAGCTTCACCTCATCTAGTGTTAGCCTCTGAGGTCAATAAATTATAATGTCTTTCTCTGAAGGAGTCAATACCTACTTATTGTGAGCATGACGAATACTTATATATAAATTTGTATAAGATTACATTGGCAAATACATGAAGAATTATGAGAAATATGTTCTACACTTTGATTTGATTCATAAACAAATATTTCTACCTTGTAGCAAGACCTGATTGGATGTTATTTTTTAAAACTTCCATCACTTTTTTGGTTACTGATCCATTCAAAAACACTTTCTATGCTTTTTTTTATATATATATGTGTTTGTTGTTCACATGATTTTGCTGAAGATAATTTCAATCTTTTCTGAACAGTGAGTGAGTGTTTATAAATTCATCACAAAATATGGTTATCTCATACAGGTGCATTAGCAGGAAAAAGTGTTATTTCTTCTTGTGTAACAGGATCAAATCATGGCACCTACAGAAAGATATTATAAATGAGTGTTACTCTAACACCAACAGGCCTTCTTCCTTTGCAGAGGAACCTGGTCAGCATCCACCTCTCTTATACCCAGGTAACCATATGTCATCTGAGAGTCTTTCCCTTCTCAGATATTTTTCAACCCTTTCACAGCACAAAACAAGGATAAATCTGGGGGGTTTTTATAACTTTGTGTAAACGGTGGATATACACCACCAAAAGCAGATCACAGGGTATTTAATGAACATCAACATTTTTGTCGTATTATTTTTCTTCCTTCACCACTATGAAAAAACTCAAAGCTATATCTTTTTCTTATCTGTTGGTAGGCACTTTGTGAGGAAGATTGCATTTTAAGTCTTTTAAGTTTCATGAATGCAATATTGCACGCTTAAAAACTGTATCTGTGATATTTAATGGTGTCATTTAACACTTGAATGGACCATAGCCAGGAATAAAATTTACTTCTGTTTGACTAACAGGTTTGATTTTGCCAGGAGTGTGACCAGATAAATAAAAGGTGATTAAAATTAATGAAGCTGTGAAAACCTTGAAAGCCTCAGCTAAAAAGAGAATTTTTAAGCCTGGTGAGTTTTCAAGTCTTAAGAGAGCTTAATGAAATTCTCACCCAACTCCTCACCCTAGTGCATGCAAACAGCTAAGACAGCTGAGTTCCATTCCCATCACACTTTTTCTGTATTGAAAATATTGAAAAATATATTGTATTTTTCTGTATTTCTGTATTTCTGTATTGTATTTTTTTCTGTATTGAAAATTGAAAAAATTGAAAATTTTCTGTTTTCTGTATTGAAAACAGGAATTTTTTCCTGTCAGGTTTCACACTAAAATGAAATAATCAGCTTCCTGGAATGAAATACTGTTAGCTTTCAAGATGGAGTTTCATCCTGGTAAGTCAGCATGCCAGCCAAACAGCAAGGAGTTTGTGAGCTCTTCTACCACACCAGATTCGAAAGGGTGAAAGATGGGTGAGTGAGAGATGGAGGATGAGTCTTTGAAATATTCGCTAGTCTTTGACTTCTGCAGATAGAATTTGATCATCATTGCCCTTCACATACTTAAACTGAGCATGCCATTAAGATTATATTGAACAATTGTGTTATTTTTATACAGACAGCTTAATAGAATCTTGAGCTCCAGAAAGTGGGTTTTTTGTATGCTATTGCTGCTTTAGCAGGCTAAAACTTCACTGGTGAAGTTTGAGCTCTCACCTGTGCAGGGCTCTAGTGTCTTGCCATTCCTTATTACATCGTGGGAATACAAAAACTATCAGGATGAAGTCCTGAGCAGGAGTATCTTTTACTCCCAAAAGAACTCAGTTAATCAGAAAGGTCAAAATTAACTTCACAAATTATGTAAAGGAATTGGTCTCTGTCTTACCTGTTTGTTCTCATGAGCCAAGTTGCCAGCTTTGTCCTGGAGATCTTCCAGAGATGAGTGTACTTTATTCTGTCTATCTCGAGCTTCGTATTCACCGGTAAATATTTTGCTCGCATCTGCATATTCACAAATTAAAAATTTAGAAACTACACCTCCCCAAAGTATATACTTAATGAGGTGATTAAAAAAACTCTTTTGAATTGTAATGAAGTCCAGTGAGAGTGGCCAAGAAAAATGGGACTTTGCTGCCCAGTTTAATTTCCTGCAGGACTAGCTGAAGGCTTGATATACTCCAGACTTTGCAGTAATTTCTAAGAATGCAATGCAAAAAAAAAAGAAGGTAATTTAGTTTGTATAGCAGGAAACAAACAATACATGTCCTACAAAAACTACAAAACAATACGACAATACGTCAGAAATAATTATTTAAAGTCCTTGGGAAAGCTGATGGATTATGATTGCCATGGAGATTTCTCTTCTGTTTTTTAGCAGTGACAACACTTGGCTGGACTCAAAAGTGCAGCTCATGTTTTCTGGGTGAAACAAATTACTTGATCCTGGAAAATCACCTACCATGACGTTGGACATTTACACATAAATTGCATGGGAGTAAATGAAAACTTCATAGGCTGAATTCTGATAGCAAACTTGAGAGCCATGTGACATCATCAAGAACATGTCTTACTAAGAGGAGTTTGGCATACTGAGAGTTATTTTCACTCTGTGCATACTGCAGACAGCAGTGTTTAACCATGTATGCAAAAGGTATGTATTGTGCTCTTCCTTGCTGAAGAATTAATACTTCTGAATTAATAACATCCAGCATAATATCAACTTTTCTTTCTTAAAAAGAAAAGCTTGAGTTCAGACACTAGGACATGGGCTACATTAAAAAGGAAAAGCATAAATACTAAAAGAGTTCTGATAAAATTAAATCTACAGTCCTGAACTTCAAGCCTTAACTGAGAAGAAAATAGATTTGATTTTCGTCTGATCATTACTGCTGCAGCATCCAGAAAAATAAATCCCAGATATGAAGACTTATATGCAATAATTTTTAAATTTTTGGATCTGGTTCCAGTTTTGGATGTTGTGACTCATGCCCTATTTAATCTAATTAATATGAAATTTAAGACTAAGGCCAAAACAAATCATCTCTCACCAACAAACATACTCAAATGAAGAGACTCGGCACTGCTGCTTTTATAAAAGCTTGCTGTGACTCTCACATAGTGGTCTGAAATAAGTGATATCTCCCTAAAGCCCCCAGTAAATAAAACATTTCCAAAGAAGGTAGGGTGTGTTGGTATTTCTCATAGTCCTTAGTATTTGTTTTCAAATCACTTTTTTCATGGAAGTTGTTGGATCAAATTTCTAAAACACCTGAACATCCAAGGTCACTAACACAAGATTCAGGATTGCATCTGGGAAGTACACAGATGTATTTTAACAGTGACTGCAAGAAACTATGTTTTTTATTACAACTGCATCCTAACCAAAAATCAAATGGCTAATAAAATTATACAACAATTTGCAAATGCCTATGTCTTTTTATCTTTTGGGGCTTCCTTGTAATTTGTGTTAGATTTACTAGAAGTATTGAAGCATATGCATTTTAGAATAGATCATTAAGATAATATTTGGTTAGAAATTATGAATTTGCCATTGATTATGAAATCATTCTTTCTTGAGATGTAATTTTAAAGAGGTTCATTGAGAAAGCTGAAAGAGCTTAGGGAACACAAAGCTCAGCTGACTGACTTTGCATACCTTCATTAGTAAGAACTTCGTATTGCCTGCAGAAATTTAACATTTTTACATTCAAATCTTCTCCAGCTTAGGGAGAAGCATTATGGTGCTAAATTTGTACCTGGAAAAATCGCTGGATCATGTTCTGAATTAATGTATTTGGAGGCATTGAAATTTGTCACACTGTATTGCATGGAGGTCTGTAACTCAAAATCAGACTTTGAAGAATAGAAATGGAGATAATAAACATCTTTAGCAATTTTACATTAAAAAAAATTCAAAGATTTGGAATGCATTTTGCACAAGCTAATTAAAAGAATGAATCATAATAAAGGCTTTTTAGAGAAGTTCTTAATTTACATCTTACTGCTTGCAAACATATTAGCCTTTTAAGACAAAATTTTTGTTCTGGGAATCTTATGGTTTAATGATAAAGAATAATTGTAAAGAGAGAAAGTAAGTATTCATAAACCGTATTAACTAACATAAACCAACTTTTCTGCATAGTTCTATGGACACTTTCTTGACTAAACTGAAGATTTTGTATCAGGCAAAACATGAGGTTGTTTTTGACTGAGAGACTTATGCATATATAAATATACATGTAATTCTACAGCTTGAGACTTGATGATCTCCTGCATGACAGACCAAGGGGTGAGGCCTGCAGTCTATATGCAGGAGAATTCCCACTACACACACAGGGTTTAATACCTTCAGAGGAAGCTTTGTCAGCAGCTGTGAGACAGGTATTATCGCTGTTTCATGACAATGTAGGCACCAGTTAGTTATCTTCACTTCAGTTTTGACCCAATAATTCATTTTCATGAAACTCCAGGAATTATAGAGTTTGCTTCTGTGACTCAAAGTCCTTGTTCTCTTGGAATTTCCATGTGGAGTATTTCTCTCCAGGTTTTCATATGTTTGCTTTAAAATTGCTCCTTTAGGCTGAGATTTGCTATTTCAAATAAGGTTTTTACTGGCCTAAAAAAGCAGAATGGAATTTGAAGTAAAACAATCTTATAAAGCTAAACTGTAACAGATATAATGAATTATGTTTAATTGAACTTTAGTGATCAGGTGTTAATCCAAAGCATTCTTTTTCTAAAAAAAGAAAACCCAAAACACAGCAAAAAAATATTTTCTGTGACTATGCTTTTCAAGAATAAAGAGTTTTCATGACAAAATTAACATATCTGAAACAGGCCAAATATCACTAATGGATATTGACTTGGCTAGGTAGAACTAGATTGAACTTGATTGAATTACTCTTGTTTAATAAGACTATTCTCATGTGTGTGTTCACCATGAAGAAATGTGTATGCACGTTTAAGCATTAAAGTCACCCTCTCAGAAGACCATGAGGTCATTTAGATAGAAACCACTGAGATATTTTTTCACATGTAATAATACTAAGGATTTAAAAAATTTAAAAACTCAAAGTCTTGAAATTACATTTCTCCTAGTGACCATTCATGGAGCACTATTAGAACAATACATGTGACAATTAAAGACAGGGTATTTTCTTCTCTCGAAAGATCACACGTGAGACCTCGTTAGAGAAAGAGATTAAATTGATTGCACTGATTGAAATGCTGTATAAGTATTTCTCCCTAACTCCATCTTCTTAACAGCGATAATAAAATAAATCTTACCAGTTGTCAATGAGTAAAGGCATTCAATCTTCAGTGACTGATCATTGACAAAGGTCTTTGAGGGGATTTTTCTGCAAAGCCCCCTCTTCATGTGTCTTTTCTAGAATGGCCATCTATTCTTCTGTTGGCAAATTAAAATTTTCAATAAACTAATTACTGTCATTTGGACTTTATTTCAAATCAGTGTTTGGTTTCATTCCTCGAAAGTTAGAAGTGTGCCCTTGCATTAAAAAAATTGTGGAGATTCACTCAAATACAGTGCCAATATTCAACTGAGGAAGTGCAGTAACAAAGAGCAAAACAGTGACAGAAGACTGTAAACAGCAGGTAGTTCACAGATAAGGGTGAAGCATTACCTGTGTCCTCCAGAGCTGAGGCACAGCAGGATGCTCTCTCTGATGTTTTCTCAGGGCATCCTGTTGTGCCTAACTGCTGCAGGGACATATGGTGTCTGAATTCCTCATCTTCACAGTGTCACATCTCACTCTTAATGCTGCCTTGTGTGAGAAGAATACAAGGGCACTGTCAGGGAGATCCTGTAATCAGCCTGGCTTGAGTGCTCAAAGCTCAAAGCTTGAACACACAGAAAATTAGGAGTGTTAGAAGGCAGACATAAAACCAGAAGATTTATAATGTAATGATTTAAACATTAACGGGTTAACAGAACTGATTTGTGAAAGCTGCTATTTTTTAAGTGTCAGGGCAGATGCAAGACAAATTTATGCTTGCTACCCTGATGCGAAAACAATTCAAAGCAGGATTGCTTTCTAGATTCAATTAAAACATGGGTATACGTGTCTGTATGCATTTTTCTCAATTACTTGTACTTTTCTCTTTGGACAATTCTAGCTGCATTGTACTTAGGAAAAAAAAAGTAGGTCATTATCTCCAGTAAATTTAGGAAGAACAGTTTCTGAATATCAACATCGAAGAGAATTAATATGACTTTTCCTATTTGCTATCATATACTGCATTTATTGAGAACATGCTAATAGTCTGGATTCCCTCCCAGAATGTAGGTTTGGAAAAAAAAGTTATTTTCTAATAGCACTTAAACCATAAACAGCAGAAATTAAGACTTAAATTTTCAAGCCCTGAATGGGCCAAGGAAGAGAAAACACTAGCACAGGACAAAGCCTCTTGCATTTAATCTGATTAAAGAGTTGAAAATGGAAGAAAATTGCAGTCACATTTCCTGGAGCATTAACACAATGCTTTTTAGGAATTGGCATGTCATCTCTAACATGGCAACGTTATTTCAAACTGAAACACACTTTAAAATCCACAGATTGATATTAATGAAATAGGAAGAAATAAGACAATTCATCATCAATCACTCTTTTCCAAATTGGTGAATCAATTGAATTGGTCTTGAGATGGTATGAGTATTAGAGTTAAGGGCAGCCATGCTAGTATATTACTGAGGTTCTTGTTTGTGTAAGTCATACCCAGGGTGTGGAAAAAAATGTCCCTTCAGCCCCACAGCCAGAGTGCTTGGTCACCTTCACCACTGAACTGACAGCGGCATGGCAGATGAGTGTAAGCCAAGTTGAGAAGTGTGCTGGGGCTGGTCTCTCTCAACTCTGGTTTCTCATCTTCTCACCCCATGTGCCTGCTCTGTACTTAATCAGCCAGAGAAAAAATGTGGAGCAAATCAAATAATTGATATGTCATTATTAATAATACAGAAATGTTGGATTTCTTCGACCTGTGTATCATGAAAGACTCCTGTACTTCTTGCTGTATAAATAATTTGTCTACAACGAAGAAAGTTGTTCTTACCACTACCAGGAGCATAATACTGGTTGGACCATTTATTTGATTTATCATGGAAATTCTTCTGCTTACACAGATATAGTAATAAAAATAACCTTTAGGACATCCATTTTTAATGCCAAACTCTATGAAAACTTTGAGACTTCCCAGCTGTTTGATGTTGAAAGAAGCAGCTCAATTTCCTAAAATTGTCTCACTACTTGAAGGTATTTGATTTAGAAAAGATGACATCTGCCTTGTTACTATCCAAGTTTTTCATGATGACCTTCTCTTTCCTTTCAGATGTGTACCAAAGCAGTCAGAAAAGTACAAAGATAAATCATTGTCTCTCGTATCAGACTTTCACCTATCAGTGTTGACACAAAATTACCTAGTTTCAAGTAAGTCCCTGTGACCTGTGCTCTGGCATTTAAAATGCAAAAAGTCAAAACCCAAGACATCAAAAGTGCTAAGTTTAAGAACTACTCAGATGACCCTGTGTTATCTAGAATTAATGCCATGGGAATACAGTTTTACCTGGTATCCCCTAATGCACTCTCGTCAGTCCAAAATATCCTCCAGGTTTCACTTTCATCCTGAACACATCAGGAGGAATCATTTCTCTTAAACTTTACTGATGCCCATAATAGCCTCAGGTTTATAGACTCAAAATGAGTCTTCACAGAAAGTGGGAAATGTTTGGCTGATACAAATGAATTTATGCATCACTCAGGATGGCAGTTTTCAAGCTGTGAATCTTTGCACAACCTCTTGAGGTTTAGTCTGAAATTTCTTAATCCCCAGACAATAGGAAGCACAATTAAAATTCCAACCCCGACAATTTGGACAATATAGAGGTGTATCCTTTTTCTTTTTTTAATGAAGAGTTGTCACTAGGAGGATGTTGCAGTGGAAAAACAGGTTTTTACTGGTCCCATTTCTGTCTACTCAATTAGGAAAGCCAGCAATAATATTTTTAAAATATTAGTCTTAAAAAATACATGACTATGCCTTTCAGTTAAGCTTAAGGTTTACTGGAAATTTTGAAGCAATTAGTCATTTAATATTGTGATAGAATTTCAAATCAATAGTAGAAATGTCACTAGCAAATAAAGAAAGGATTTGGAAGAGATACAGGAGTTGTCAGATAAATGTCAATCTATGATATCGTGAACATTAAATATGCCAAAAAATTAATGCACTGATTACTTCAGGTTTGACAGGTAGGAAGGACTGTTGAATATACTCATGGTAAACACTATTACATTAGCATTTATTCAGACAACATTGCTGCTTGAACTGAACCCAGTATCTGTACAATCCAATCGCACACATGCATGTTCCATATGTCACTGAAGAATGAGTACAACACACATAACCATACATTCCAATTAAGAGAAATGTCTATACACGCTGAAAAGGAAAGGTAAGTAATCTCCAGAATAGAAAGCAACCCAATGATGGAGAATTCAGGGTAATTTATTATACCCTCATCATATGATGGCATTTATTAGCAATTCTATTATTAACATATCCTATACAGAGCAGAGTGGTATTTTTTCCTAGATCACAATCTACTCACAGTTTCTTCAGCAAAAAATAAATTCAAACACCAGTTGTTTAGGTAATTGTTAAAGGACAGAAGCTGGGAAAAAAAAGTCTTTTCCTGAGAAATGGTAACTATTAATAGTTGCTCTTCGTCATACTTTTTACAGTTGTACAACTCTTCCTCTGGTTTCCAAAATAAATACACTATGAACAGTCTGAAAACTTTCCATAGACATTAGCAATATTTTCCTCAAGAAATCTGTATCTGAGAATGTTTGTTATTGTGCCAAAATATTGTTCACTATCAGCTGATTTAGAAGCTGAGAACAAGCCTTTTTCCAGGCTGTTCTTATTTATTCTACAGATACCACTATCAAAAATGTTAATACATTACTCTAAACATTGCGAACTTTGGCTGTCATGAAAAAGGTGCAGGTAAACCATTAACAACAAATGCATAACTTGAGATAGAGATCATTATTTTTCCATTCATTCTACATAAAACTTAATTGATATGTCTCAGTTTTGCTATGAAACAACAATATCCCAGTCTTCTGTTAAGAGAACTATTTGCCAATTGACTGAATTTTGTCATATTTCTTTCTTTGTATGTGACTTGGTCCTGGTAATATGATGCCTCTTATTGTCATGCCACAGCATCCCATACCACCGTAATCTAAACAGGAAATAGTGCTGAAATAAAAAAAAAATGTACGATAGAATGGGGAAGGCACTTCGTGTTCTGCTATGATATTAAAACAGAAACATGGTGTATCATTAAAGTTGTCAGGATATGTAGACATACTGCATTTCTCTGATGACCAGTCTACAGTTCACAAAATGCTGTAGTGTCAGCTTTGGTTAAAGGGGAAAGAAGGTGTTCTCTTGTCTGGTGAGATGATTCCAGCTTGCTTGTGGGCTTGCTGACTTTCCAGGATTTGAGACTGTTCTATGACCCATGCAGTGCTCCTGTGCAAATGGGCTAAAATTGCATTGTCTCTTCCGGGGTTTTCTGCAGGAAATTCACAGCACTTCCTCATGTAAGTAGAGGCTATGAGGTCAAACTCATACACTGTAAGTTTTATTTGCAGCTGGCAAGCACAGCTCCAGATTGAATTACAAGGACCAAAATATAACCCTTGTTTGAATGAGGAAGGAGTACTTTGAGATCTGATTTACTTAGGAAATACCGCACCTAACTCCTTTTGGTAATTTAGATTGTTTGACGGATATCTCTACCCCCACATACATACAACTGCTTTTGCTTATCTGATGATTTAAAAGAGAGGTCAAATGTTCAGTCTTTCCTTGGAAGAAAATGTGAATTGTTTACGCTTGAGAGGAAGAACTGGGGGTTATCTACACATTCTCACTGCTCCATTTGATTCACTGAGGAGAAGTGGTTTTGACTCGGGCAGCAGAAGCACCCGGCTGAAGCATGGAAAAAAAAAACAATTCTCCGGAGGGCAAATTCATGCAAAAGCAACATAAAAGGATGAACTGTTTGTGTGAGAGGAATCAATATTCACATGCAAATGAAGTCCCTGAAGTTTATGAAGCAGTCCCATGCTTAAATGACTCACTCTGGAATAATCACGTGAAGGTTCAGCTCTAGTTTATTCTGCCACAGGGAGTTTTGAAAGCGTTCTTTACCCCTGAATTTTTTATGACTAAAGAGTCTGAGGAAAATATGGCAAGTGCAAAAAGGGGGGATTTGGGATCACTTATACATGAAAACATGTTTTGCCCCAGAACTAGGAGTCTTGTGTAATAAAACTCAAGGTTATGTTCAACATTTTACACCTGCATTTCAAAAAAATTTCTTTCACGTCATGCTGACACTTATTAGTCTTAAGTTGGTAGAAGGATGTAGATCAATAGTCAAGGGAAATCACAAAGGCTTTTTCAAGGACTTTTGAAAAAGGTTTCTCTGGAGCTTTGGACTCATTTCACAATAGCTGTCTGCAGTACAAGAAGAGAGCCTTTTTTTGAAAGAAAAATTAAAAGAAACCAAGTATATGGGATGCACTATGTTGAAAAATATGTGTTATTTGTAGAGTCCAGTGTTTTGATTTCTATTTTTTGTTTTTGTTTAAGTCTATGAACAAAGAGAGTGGGCTCTTGTACTTCCAAAGACAAATGGGACTAGAATAAAATGGTACCTTTCATCTCTAGAGCAGTTAGCTGGAGGGCAGCGCAAAGTGTTTAGTCTAAAAATGAGTTTAAATGGCTTTATTTAAAATATATACATTGCTGAGTGGACTTTTCTGCTTTTTTCCATTAAAAAAGGTTTTCTTTTTATAAGGATCTTTATGAATCTGCCTAATCATAAAAGGAGCACATTTTTCTCTGTTTATGGGGAACTTTATAACTTTTAACAGATAAGAATGTAAGTGTTCCCTTTGAAGCAGCTGGTTTAACCATTAAAAGTAAATTTTAAGGTCCCAGCCCTGCATCTACTGAATGTAATGGAGTTTGGAAACTGACTTCCAACCAGAGAGAGACAAGCTGAGAAACTTAAAAGACCCATTCTTCCAACATTAAGGGTTTATGTCTCTTTCACAGAGTTAAAAGCTGAAGATGATGAAATCAGACTGTTTGACCTCATGGAAATCTCAAAACTGAAAGCCGTCCATTAGCATACACCTTTTACAGCAGGCTACTTCCTCAGACATTCATTTTATGGGAGCAGGAGATATCCTTTCCTTCTGCATTCAGATTCCAAACGAGGAATGTAAGATACAGATTTGAAATTTGGAGTGAATGGGTCTGACTAAAGAACTCAGGCTCTCTTCCCATCTACTGCACAGATGTTCCCAGGCTTCACGCTAAGAGCCAAATTAAATAGGTCAGTACCTTTCCTAGTATGCTCTGATGCTGGTGGAGCAATCATTAAAGAGTAACTTACTAACTGGTAAGTAGGGAGTGTCCCGATCCTAAAATTTGCTTTATTCTACCCAATCTCTCAATGTAAACTTTTAATAATAATTTTGCAATTCATGTCCCTCCAAGTGTAATAGGTGGAGACCATGGATATTTTTATGCGCATTATAAATGTTGAATCTCTTCTACTCTTTTATTTCTTACATGGACTAGATGTATACTTCACTAATAGCTGTTCATGATCTCAATATATTCATAATTTTAGTGAGTAAGAGATAAATTCCAGATGATGCAGTAAAACTATGCAGGTATTTCCAAAAATGGAAGGGACTTCCCACTTGGCTTCCTGGAAAATTAAGCAGACCTCATGTCCTGGGCTAAGTCCGGTGCAGCCTGGCTGCAGCCTGAGGGGGAAGCAGGGGCAGAGATTGAGCTCTTCCCTGTCTCCTGGAGCTGCTGCTTCTAGTTCTGCAGCACCTCTGCTATGAAGACAGGCTGGGCAGAGAATGCGTTACGATCCGATGAGGGAGAGCTGCTTCTGCCCAAATTCAGGTGCAAATGAGACTACGTGCTGACAACATACAGATTTCATTGAACATGGATTTTATTTAAGAAGCAATGTGAGGGAGAGAGGTAGAAAGTAATAGGAAAGAGATCTCAGAGAGAGAGCAAGAGAGCAGATGATAATCAGATAAAGAACTAGATGATCTTTGAGGCCCTTCCCAAGCCAAACCATTCTGTGATTCTAGAAGGTGTGTATGTGTATAAGAACTAGATATTACTATTAATATTATTATCATTATATTTATTTTATTGATTTACTACTACTACTTCTACTGCTATTTCATCTTCATCTTCTTCTTCGACTTAAGATGGTCATTATTATTATCATTTCCTATTATGTTTTCTTCATCTTAGTGTTCTTCTTCTCCTTTCTCTTCTGCTTACTTACTACTACTACTATTTCTTCTTCTTTATCTTCTTCTACTCCTTTTTCTTCTTCCTATTTTTTATTACTACTACTATTTCTCCTTTATCTTCTGCTTCTTCTTCTTTTTCTTCTTCCTATTTCTTACTACTACTTCAATTTCTTCTTCTTTATCTTCTTCAAATTTTTGATATTTCTTATTCTTATTTACTACTACTATTTCAAAATCTTATTCATATTCTCGTATTTCTTACTCCTATCCTAACTCTTTTTTTTGTGTATGTGTATTTTGGAGGGATTTTTTCGGGGTTTTTTTTGGGGGGGTTTGTTTGGTTTTTTTTTACTACTACTATATTCCAAAGCCACCTTTGATTAGTCTTTGGGCCCCATCCTGGCACTGTTGGCGGGCGCTAATCCTCAGGCCGTGCTGCCAGGCAGGGGCAGTGGAAGAGGCTGCGCAGTGCCCGCAGAGCAAGCCTGAGGCGGGAGGGACGTTTCTTGTGGGGACCCAGGTGCTGGCCAAGCGCCGGGGCTCCCGGCTGGGGAGCTGAGGGGCTGGGGCAGCTGTGCGGGGCAGGCAGCAGGCTCTGTGTCCCTGCCTCTGGCAGCTGCTCCTCGAAGGCAGGAGAAGCCACGTGTCCTCGGAGGCCTTGGGCTTCCAGATGGGGAGGCAAGGCACAGAGCGGCACTTGGTGGCATGGCTCAAATGCCTGGCTATCAACCCAAGCTTCCCGAGGGACAGGCACCGGGAGCCCATCTTCTGTAAAACCTGCCTGTCTTTGCACTCTGTCTTCTTCGTGCAGCTCCAGGAGGCTCACTTCATCCCACTCATCCTCCTCCTGCAGCAGGGGCTTGAGTCCGATGCTGCAGCCACTCACACTTTCCCAGTTGTCCTGCTTGAGCTCTTTGTCACTGTCATCTTCCCAGCTGGACTGCACCGAGGGTCGGTTATCGTTTCCTTTGGGCAACTCCTGGCCAATGGACTCTTCCCAGTCGGACACGTCTTGGCAACTACTGACTTCTCCGTGGGAGGACAGCTCTTGCTTGCTGGATTCTTCCCAGTCAGAGAGCTTCTGGGAGCTACCAGCTTCTCCGCAGGAAGGCCCTTGCTCCAAGCATTCTTCCCAGTCAGAAAAGTCTTGGCAGCTCCTACCTTCTCCTTGGGACAGCTCTTGTGCACTGCATTCATCCCACTCGGAGAGCTCCTGATCGCTGCAGTCTGCTACTGGGGACAGCTCTTGCTCAGGGCAGGCTTCCCCTTGGGACACGTCCTGGTAGATGCCAGCACCTCCTTGGGACAGCTCTGTGACTTCCTCCTCTCGGATCTGGGAAAGTTCAAGCCCCCCAGCCCCCTCCTCCCTCTCTTGCTCTGCAAGGACCATGCCCCTCTCTGCCTCCTCCTGCTGACCACTGGGACCCTGGGTGGCCACCAGGCGGGGCAAGGTGCTGGGGGAGGAGCAGGGGCTGAGTGGGGCACAGTTTGGACTCTCTTCCCTGTCTCCTGGAGCTGCTGCTCCTACTTCTGCAGCCAGGCTTTGCTCCATGCCCCTGCATTCCTCTGGCTGCTGGCCTGATGCTTGGACCTCAACCAAAGCTTGGCTCCCCATCTCAGGGCTCATGTCCTGGGCTAGGTTTGGTGCAGCCTGGCTGAAGCCTGAGGGGGAAGCAGGGCCAGAGATTGAGTTCTCTTCCTTGTCTCCTGGAGCTGCTTCTTCTAGTTCTGCAGCCAGGCTTTGCCCCATGTCCCTGCATTCCTCTGGCTGCTGGCCTGATGCTTGGACCTCAACCAAAGCTTGGCTCCCCATCTCAGGGCTCATGTCCTGGGCTAGGTTTGGTGCAGCCTGGCTGAAGCCTGAGGGGGAAGCAGGGCCAGAGATTGAGTTCTCTTCCTTGTCTCCTGGAGCTGCTTCTTCTAGTTCTGCAGCCAGGCTTTGCCCCATGTCCCTGCATTCCTCTGGCTGCTGGGCAGCTGCTGAGCTGTCTGGCTCTGCTGATGGCGCCTCCTCACTGAGGAAAGGAGAACCTGGTGCCTTTTCCACATCTGGAGCCACAGGCCCAGCAGGCTCCTCCTCCTGCACACCTTTAGCCAGGGCAGCAGCTGCCAGCTCAGTGTCCAAGGGACTCCCTGGGGCAGGAGAGGCACTAGGCAGCTCAGAGGCTGCCTCTCCTGCTGCCTGGATGCCCACCCTGCTGGGAGAGCCAGGCCTCTCCTGGGCACAAATCTGGGCATCCTGGTTTCTCTCTAGGTGCAAGACTTTGCCCCCCATCTCCTGACTGGCACCTTCTCCCCATTGGGACAGGTCCTGGCTGCTCCCACCTTTTTCCCTTTGGGACCACTCTTGGTTGCTCACATCTTTTTGCACTTGGGGCAGCTCTTGGATATTGTAGTGCTTGCCTTGGGATAGCTCCTCGTCACTGTTGTCTCCTACTCGGGACAGCTCCGGCTCTCTCTCATCTTCTTCCCCTTGGTACACGTGCAGATGGCCTCGCACATCTTCTTCCAAAGGACTCACTTGCTGGTATCCCTTCCCTTGCCACTGGGACAGCTGTTGGCCTGTCCCATCTTCTTCCCATTGGGTCAACTCTTGGTATGCCTCATCATCTTCATCCCATTGGTCCAGCTCCTGGGCTGTGGCACTTGCTTCCCAGTGGCATAACTCTCTCTGTGGGCCATCTCCCTGCTGGACACTCGCACCTACCTGCCACTGCTGCAACTCTCGGTGTCTCTCGGATCCCCATGGGCAAAATTCCTGCACCATCACTTCTTCTTGCCATTGATAAAACTCTCGCACTACTTCTACCCACAGGCACAGCTCTTGGCCACCAACAACTCCCCGTGGGGAAAGCTCTCGATCCACCTCGTATTGCAACTCTTGATCCGTGTCGACAAGGAGCTCCTCCTCCTCCTCCTCAGTCTCCCACAGGGGCGGGTCTGAGCCACCCCCTGCCCCCAGCCACTGCCCGCTGAGGGTCTGGCCTTCCAGCCAGGTGGGCAAGGGGCTGGAGGGCTGGGAGTTGGGGTTCACTTTCTCTTCCTCCATCGCAGACATTGTCTAGGCAGAGGGATCCCAGGAGCTGCTTCCTTCTGACACAGCGGCTCTCCTGGGACTGGGCACCCCAGGAGTCCATGTCCCTTATATACTCCCCAGCAGGGCAGGGTGGGGCTCTGCCATGTCACAAAGGGCCTCTGGGCACCACAATGTCCCACATCACCAAGGGCCCTGACACAGTGCAGGTGTGTCACAAAGGGTCACACCCGGCACACTTCAGCAGCCAAACCCACTGCGAGGGGCATGGAGCACTCCCTGGACTTGTGGGCTTCTAGCCCCTTGTTATGATCTGGTTATTAATCTGCCCAAATTAAAGTGCAAACACCATATGCCCAAGTCAATAGTGTGGGTTCTTTTGGACAGTCAGTGAGAGAGAGAGAAAGAGTGGGAGAGAGAGACAGAAAAAGGGACCGAGAGCGGCAGAGACAGATTAAGTAGAAAACCTCATCGCTCTGTGGATCCCAGTGCTGTCCATCAGGTCTTCTTGGTGGGGAGGGACCCCTGAAAACATAGAGTTCAGTGGACTGAAATACATTTGGGCCAGGTGGGAAGGCCCAGCTACCTTTCATGGCAGGGGACAAGTTTGACACAGTCTCTTGCAACAGACTCTGCATCTGTGGCATCATTTTACATGACGTGCAGTGCTCTTCTGCAAGGCCTCAGCAATGAGCCTGGGGAGAGCTTCAGGTGTCCTTGATGGATTATGATGCCTCCTCAGCTGCCCGTCACGGGAATGTCCCATGGGTGCGGCCTTGCTACAGTGGGAGGTTTTAGAGCTGGTCCAGTTTTTGTAAGGGAGGATGGGTGTTCAGTGCCTCTGACTAGAGATGACAGCACACCCCTAAAATGTGTGTGTGCAAGGCTGGCCCTAGCAAATGAGCCTGGGGCTTTGTCCCGTCCCACTGCAAAATAAAGGAGTCGGGAAAGATGCTTTTAATAGATTTCTTGGACAAAAAGTAAAGCGCAAACACGGCAATATTATATCTGAGAACTGTTTATTGATAAAGAAGGCAAGTGTTCCGACCAAAGGGGGACAGAAAAAGGAATAAGCAGGGAAAAAAAGAGACGGAGAGAGAAAGAATACCGGACAGATCGCTCCCGCTGTACCCCGGGCGCCCCGCCGGCGAGGGTTTGGCAGATGGAGCGAGTGCGCTGCGAGCTGCCGGGAGTCTGCGTGGCTCCCGTGGCTGCTGGGCGCGATTTCCGAACTGCAGCAGCTGCGTGTTCCTGCCGTGGGCGAAGAGCAGGAACAGGACTCGAGGAGCAGCTGCAGGCGGTCAGGGTCGGAGCACGGTGGCTTACAGGCAGCGGCCGCTCCGGGGCTGCTGCGGAACACACGGCGGCAGCGGAACCGGGCTGGGTGCATGCAGCGGTGGCTGCTCCGGGTTTGGTGCAGGCCGAGTGCAGGTGGCGGCAGCTCCTCCCAGAAATAGCGACCATGAGGTTGTCGCGGCGACGGAGCTACCTCGGGCAAGCAGCGAAGCAGACCAGGACAGGAGCAGACAGGATAGCCAGCCAGGAAAGGAGCGGATTGCAGGAAGAAAAATGCGAAGCGGGGGGGACGTCGGGACGGGGGGCAGAGCTGACCCTCCAGGCGAGCCCCCGTTCCCTCCAAGAAACCCCAGGTTATATAGCGAACGAATATAGCCCCAGGTTGTGTCGAAGTAAACTGCTTTTATGCGCTTGGCCGTCCTATAACGTGACTTCCCGCGCACTTTTGGGCGCGTTTCTTCCCGGGCATCCGGGGATCTGCCCCACCAGCAAGGGGGTCGCTTGCAGTCCAGCAGTGGAAGCTTTCGCTCTCCTGATCGGCTGCCCGGCGAAGCATCTCCGGGAGCACTGCTCCCAGCACGTACACAGACCGTAAGGTAGTTTTTTCACCTCATGCATAACAATTGTTGGGTCATAAATAAAAATCATGTTTCTCTGTCACCTGGCTTTGGAGGGTGGGCAGTGCGGGCCATGAGCAATTGGCCGGATGGACGCTGCCAAGGAGTTGTCGTCGGTGGCTCCCTGTCCAGGTGCAGACCGGGGATGAGGGATGTCCCTCAGGGCTCTGCCTTGGCCTCGGGGATCTGGAATGGCTTCCCCAGTGACACAGAGAGTGGGTGCAGCTCCCCCTCAGCACGGGCTTTGCAAGGCACAGGAAGCTGAGCGGGGCAGGGGCTGAGGAGAAGGACTTGCAAGTCCTTGGAAATATGCAGTAGCACACATAGCCTGCAGTAGTGGATGGATCAATGTTCCTATGGAAAGCTGGCGCAGGTGAGGGGCTCCATTACTCTGAAGAAATGATTGCTGAGTAAATGGCGTGAACTGGTGTTTCCCAAGTGACATCATCCTACCCTTAAATTCCAATTTTCATTTAGCTTAGTTCGGCTTCAGAGTATGGATTTTGCATTAAAACATTTGCTAAGTAGATCTTCTCAAAGTCTACCATGTTACTTTTGCAGGTGGCATCAGATGAATGGTGCAGTTGACACTCCTGAAGGACAGAATGGCATCCAGAGGGACCTGGACAAGCTCAGGGAAGGGACCCATGGGAACCTCATGAGGTTCAACAACACCAAGTGCAAGGTGCTGCCCCTGGGTTGGGATAACCCCCAGTATCAATCCATGCTGGGGGATGAAGGGATTGAGAACAGCCCTGCTGGAAGGATTTGGGGATGCTGGTGGGTGAGAGGCTGGACATGACCCAGCCATGTGCACTGCCAGCCCAGAAAGCTAAACATGTCCTGGGCTGCATCCAAAGCAGTGTGGGCCGCAGGGGAGGGAGGGGATTCTGCCCCTCTGCTCTGCTCTGCTCTGGTGAGACCTAACCTGGAACTCTGCATCCAGCTCTGGAGTCCCAGCACAGGAAGCACATGGACCTGCTGGAGTAAGTCCAGAGGAGACCACCAAGATGATTGGAGTGATGGAGAAGTCTTTTTGTAAAAAAAGACTTTTATGAGCTTTGGGATTGTTCAGCCTGGAGAAGGCAAGGCTCCTTTTCTTGGAGAGGGACTTTTTTAAAGTACATGTAGTGGCAAGACAAGGGGGAATGGTTTCAGACTGAAAGAGAATAGGTTTAGATTATATCTAGGGAAGAAATTTATTGTGAAGGTGGTGAGGCACTGGAACAGGTTGCTCAGAGAAGTAGTGGCTGCCCTATCCCTGGAGTGTTTAGGGCCAGATTGGGTCTGGATGGGGATCTGAATCACCTGCTCTAGTGAGGTGTTCCTGCCATGGTGGGGGTCTGGAATTGTATGGTCCCTAAGTGCCCTTTAAACCCAACCCATTCTATGGCTCAGAAATAGCATTTCTCAGAATCCCATTATAGATAAAAACTTCAATTTACTTGGGTAAAAGAACAAATAAAATATCGATGTATTGTAGTTCTTGTTTCAGGACTTGAGGTAAAATTGTCATTACATTGTAGGTCTTACTCCAAAAATCGTCTCAGGAAAAGACATTGGTACGGTCACACTCTTTCTTTTCTTTCTTTTCTTCTTTTCTTTCTTTTCTTTCTTTTTTTTTTTTTAATTAAGTTCCTCCAGGGAATTATCTAAAATCTGCCAATTCTCCTTGTACTTCTATTGCAGCTGAATTAACTTCCTTAACGTCCTTGTTAGAAAACTTGCACAAGACTGGAGAAGACCTTTTCTACCTTTCTTCCAACCTGATGGAGAAGTGTTGGGTGAGGGACTTTTTGAGAAAAGATGTGGGTTTGAACTCCAGCCACCTCAGATTAAAAGTGCTGCCTGGATACATGCTCTGGCCCAAGGTTAATACCTGAAAGGTAAGAACCACACTTGTTCTAGCAATCATTATTCTAAAGAAATACATTCTCCTTTACAGCTGAAAAATCATGAAAGTTCTGGATCCTCAGCAGATGGAGGAGTTAATTCCACCTCTGGCAGGTACCTGGAACTTGGAAGATTGGTGCAATTATAAGTTTTCATGTTAGCTAAGATAATTGCATATTCCCATTCACCATGTAGGGAAACAAGCCTGATGTTCCTGGCTCATTCTGTAGATTTGAAAAGAAGTTAATAGAGATCAGGTCACTGACTCAGTCCACTCTGAGTATGAAAAGCCACACACACTTTTCCTCCTCTACCCAGACATACTACCTTTAAAAAACTGGGGCACTTTTGAAATTGACATCACTAAGCATCTCTTTCTTAAATGTGCAGCTGTTTTGATGTGTGTGATGCTTTTCATACAAGAAGATGCATTTAGAAGTGTAAAGTTTGACAAATGTCTTGTGCCAGTGGAATCTGATTTTTATTTTGTCTGTCTCCTTATTTTGGGTGCTATTTTTGTAGTTTTAGTTCCTAAAAAAATAAAGACATATCTTTCTTTATAAGGTAAGACTAAAAAAATATGGGTGTCAAACAGGGAGTCTTTTTGAGGTGTTAGAAAGAGGCAGTTTCCTCATTTTTCTCCATGCTTTACTCTTGCTCCCAAGTCTGTATCAGTGATGATACCTGTTTCCCTATCTAGTTGCTATTTCTCGATATGTAACACCATAACTAGTATTTCAAAAGAGTCAAATCTGAGATCTGACATTATTTTTCACTAGTATTTCTACTAACAGCTTATTCCTTGTTTTTAGAGTGTTTCCTTAATGTCAGCATGAAACAAAACTCGTCATATAGAGCTTTGGAACCCCAAGATTACATAGAATTCAAAATTTATTGAATAACTTTTCTTGGTTTTTTTGTTACAGGTGAAAAGCCTTTTTGTTTTGTTTGTTTTGTTTTGTATTTACTGTACTGTTATCTCTAAAAGAGATTACATTTTGTATTTATGTAAAGAAGCAGTTTGGTTGTTTTCTGTCTGACTCAGCTTGGTTAACCAAAGCATTTGGTCTTTTGAATTCTCTCAGATGCATGGGTTATTTCAATAAACAATGTATCTGGTATAGGAAATACTTAGCATATGTTTTATAGTGCTGCTGGGACCTATATTAAAATTCTAGCATTCCTAGCAAATCTAAATGGTCTTTTAGATTATAGAGCTTCTATAGATTATATTTGTAAAAACAAAATATCCTGATAACAATGAGTGAAAATACTTACTACTTTAATCAAAATGAAAATGTTTCACAGATAAAATGCATAGTCTGGGTATTTTTCTGGGTAATTTAGGAAACTCTACAGGATGAAAAGGTGACAGGAAAAAAGATCACTATGGGTGTCAAAGATATGTCTTCATGAGTTCAAAAGAGATTATGTCTGGTTCTGAGTACCTTGTGATAGCTATAAAGTCAATATTGGTATAGCATCCAGACTTGAAAACTAGTCTGAGCTCACATTTACCTAAAGAACCATTAAAATATTCTCAATTAAAGTGAATGAGTCTTGTTCCCCTGTGAATTTCAGTGGGATCTTGTGAACTTGCTGAATGAATCTATTAACCACTGAAACAAAATCCAGTTATATTGCTGAGAGGGTTGAATATGAAAAACACATACCTACAGAAAAATTAAATGTTTTTGTTCCAATTAAAAGCTCAAAACACGATGCCTGGAAGTAGCTGAATACAAGCGGAATACCCTGTAGGTTGTCTTTTTATTTTTCTTTTCCTTTCAAGAATATGTACATGCAAAGCCATAAACATACTTTTCTCTCTCCTGCTACTCTACTAATTCCATTATAAAACAGATCTTGTTTTGATCTCATGAATAAAAATAACACACCAAATAATTTCAGAGGTGTGCCCCTTTTTTTAATTGTCTTTGCTGCAGCTAGCTTCTAAAAGCCAGCTACAACACTTATGCAGCCATGGAACCCCGAAATCCTACTCTGGAAGTATTTATACAGTAGGAGGATGCAGCATCACATTTAACCCTTTCTCATGTGGTATTGCCAAATTAGGAAAAACAGCTCATTATTCTAGTCTCATCTAATGAAATAGTCTCAATTTTCTTGTTTTTTATTGTTGTCCCAAATTTGTTTCTTCTCTTTATTCATAAGCTTTATCAGCCAGTGAAGAAATTCATATCTGAAGATATTTAACAATGGAACAGAAGTCTTTTTTAAAAACTGAAGGATGAAAATTTCATGGAAACAAACTACTGTTAGGGAATCAGTAGTTATGCATTGGTGAACACTTGTCCTCTAAATTTATATTTCCCTCATGAATGACTGCAACAGGATAAAGAAATTAGCATAGGATATATCAGTGATTTGCCTTTGTGGTGTGTGAATAAAGTACTTCCCACAGTTTTTTGTTCAATATCTAACAACTTGTTAGCTATATCAATTATATAAATGTCTAGCCAGGGAAGGAAGTATGCTGCATGTTCAGTACTCATTTGGAATAACACCTTTTTTTTTATCTGTACTGAGGTGGCCTCAACATGTCCTCCTTACTTATCATGGTTGTTTTGAGTATTTTCTGACTCTTGACTTAATATTCTTAAAACTTGGCTAAACAGAGCTTTAGAAAAGAACGTAGGATTTCCAAGAGTTAACTGGGTGAACTTGGTCAGTCCCGTGGTCAGACAGATTCATTTGATTTGTCTAGTTGAGTGACCTTTTGACTTGCAGTCATCTGCATTCTGTTCATGGTTTATTTAATTTTCTTTTACTGGAGAGCACTTCGGAATGTTTGTCATGAAAAGAGCTACATAAATATTAATGTATTGATAGTGTTATGGCTTTTAAAGCCTATTTTTCATTTCACGGGTTTTAAGAGCTACAAAATTTACTGACTATACGGAAAATATACTATAATGGACTTTCTGAAATGCCCTGAATGAGATAAAATATATGAATTATTAATCCCATGGATGTCAGTGCTGTCTTGCCTATAAAAAAAATTTTCTGTTCCAATCCAAGGTTTTTTTCTACTGTGCAAAGTTTGTGATGAAAACTCTTTATGCCTCTTGTCTGTAAGTAAACATATGTTCCTAATTACATTCTGAAAATAGCTATATGAATTTTATGTGCACAGTGTAGTCATTGGGATGCACTTTGAACCTCCAAAAACTGCAGGGGACATGCAGGGAGACATTCACACGGGACTGTGTTTCCTACAGGTGGTGATAGCAGGCATCCTTCACCATAGAAAAGCAGAAGCAGCTTCAGTTTCTGAATGAGACAAGGAGATCGTGCTCTAGGGATGCCTTGGCTCATTTTATTCCCTGCTGTTGTTTTTTTTTCCATTACCTGCTGATTCCTTGTCTTTTTTTTTTTTTCCTGGTGGATATTCTGCCATCTGGGCTCAATGGCTAAGTTATAAGCTGTGAGGCTCATTTATCACACCATGGGAGGGAAGCCGTCAGAATCTGTAAATCTGGAGCAGAGCACCTAATACAATACAGACTAATGAAAACAAATGGAGCTCAAGGTAAAGGCTACTCGCAAATCTTAACTCATCCAGCTGTTTTAAAAATCATGAATGCTGAAGGTCCCAGAATCTTAGATAGTCTTTATAAGGTGGCCAAATTCAATTGAACCAGATGGAGAAGGTCTCAGGTCTGGACTCCTGCGCTTACTTCTGATTTGCGTCAGTTGTCAAGTTGGTATGAACTGTGATCATTTTTCCTATTAAAAACTGAACTCTAACATTCCATGCTCAAGAGAGGACTG
The DNA here is from genome assembly GCA_013397955.1 of Grantiella picta. Taxonomy (NCBI): domain Eukaryota; kingdom Metazoa; phylum Chordata; class Aves; order Passeriformes; family Meliphagidae; genus Grantiella; species Grantiella picta. The sequence continues at coordinate 2,113,666 of VZRM01005556.1, forward strand.
GAAGGTGCTGAATAACCTTTTTTTCCACTCAGTCAGCTGCAGTCAATGATATCAGTGTTCTCGTAGCTCACTGTCTCTTGTTTCTTCACCCCTGCTCACTGTCCTACTGCATCACTGAACATCTTTCAGGAATGCTGTCCCCTTCAAAGCCCTGGTACTCCTCGCCTGTATTTTTATGACTGACTAAGGTAGAAGATACATAGCATTTTCACAAATGCTTCTGCAGATGCAGAAAACAGACCAATACTTGGCATTCTTTCCACCTTCAATCAAAAACACAGGTAATTCTTACTGATACTTCCTTTACTGATCGCCACCACTCAACGAGGAGAAACTTGTGTAGTCAAACACACAGAAGACTTTATTTGAGGACAGCCTACCGCTGTACACAATCCATCCATCCATCTATCTGAACCTGCGTTATATCATCTATCACCACAGTCTGAATTTATTGACCTTCAAAGAATAGAGCAAGCTTCATCTACTAACTCAAGTTACTGCCAAAGTTATACGGGGATGCATGTGATCCCAAGTATCTATTTATATTTTAATGTCTAACCATTTTCTCAGAATTTGTTAGGTAAGCGCATTTTAAAAATCAATCAATAATAAATATATCAGGCTCACTTCAAGGACAGAATGTTTACCTTCCTCTGAGTCATAGTTATGGCACTATTGCATATAACCTCAGACAAACAGCAAAAAGTAGTACAGCAGTGTGTGAAACCAAAGAACCGTAACTGTGCAAATACTTTGTGGTTGATTTTGTTTTAGCTGAAAACAGTATAAGACTGTAAAACTGACAGAATCTGCAGATAATTTGTATACTTAAAATAAACAATGTCTTTAATTTAAGCTTGCACAGAATTACATAGCTGGGTGTGAAAATTAACTTTATTTTGCTTTTTTCCACTGTTATGCTGTTTTGCTTGTTTTCACACTCAGAGCTGGAAGGCAGTTACAATCTGGCTTTCAAAGCTTCCTTTCGCCACAACAGGATTTTTACTTCCTCTAGCAGAAAAAAAATTAGGCAGCTATTTAAGTTGTTGAACTACTATTTACCTTTTTTTTTGTGTGTGAAGATTATTTATGGAGAAAAAAATAAAGAAAAAAACAACCCAAACCTCGAATTACTCAGCTTTAAGACACAGATGTTATGACTACATGTAGAGCATGTGCAAGAGATTACAGCTGGTGATCATTAGTGTTTTCTAATACACTTCAAAAAATATAGTGTGTTATTTTTTTGTAGGGGGATTTCCCACTGGATTACTGGAGGATGAATGGAATGTACATTTCATAGAGAGAAATAAATGATTGATACCTGGCTACAGGGATAGTAGTTGGGGGGTTAGTTTGGTTTTTTGGGGTGGGTTTTTTTTGGTATGAAAGGTGTAAAAATCATTGCCTTTCACTCTAACTTATTTTTTCCAGAGCGGACAGGAAACGTGAAGAAAGGCATTGATACTCTGTCATAAAAGAGGTATATTTTTAGCAGTCTCACACAAGCCACAGACCCTTAGTCCAGATTCTGAAGTACTTTATAGATTAATTTGGAGATTATCTTTCCAATTAAAGGTAAAGGACAAGTCTCTAAAAATACCTGGGATCCATGCAATGGTACTGAAGCACATTCCCAGAAATCCCATTTAAAGACAATATTTTGACTTTTTACTGTGAAGTACTTTTCAGGGAGTGCATGTTGGTTTCTTTTTTATTCCTTTTCTCAGCATTCAGAAAATTCATAATGTCTTCTGAAGCTGCTTAATACAGGGCTTTGTTGAGTAAAAGAGATGACCTCTATATCTCTCATTTTTCTGCTAAATTTATATGAACTTCCTAATGGATATGACTAGCAACATTTTTACGGAAGTTAGTTGTTAAATTATGGTGACAATTTTATTCTTTCCCCTTGAACACTCCCTAGAAATGTAGTTTAAGCTGTTACATTAGTATTTCAGTGACTTGCTTGCACATGTGTTAATTTCCTCCCATTTTCCTAAGACTTTGGAAGCTCCAGTATGCTCACTCCTTGACCGGTCAGGACAGCTCATGCAGGTCTTTTTCTCAAAATCACAATCAACTTGCTCCTCTTTTGTATTGGAAAAGGATAAAGAACAATTCCATGTATTAGAAATTAATGTGTTTTATTGTCAGCTAAAGTGTATACAGTGGTAATAAATACGGACCACCAATGAAATGGCACATTTAAAAATAAGTGAAAAGTGACTTTTAACAGTATTGATACAAGAAGCACTGTGTAAAGCAACGGTTAGGCCTCAGATATAAAACTCTACAAAGTTCAGTAGAGAGAAAGGTGAACTAAATCTGTTTTTTGTGCAAGTGGTGATGCATGATATGAATGGAGCTTGCCATGCAAACTGAGATGAAACAAGTATAGTGTGTTTCAGACTAGTAAAACACAGACCAAAAGAGTACGAACATTAGCCCATCTGAGACGTGAATAAAAACACACTTAAGCCAAATCATGCAGCTGGAATGAGATCTAATGTGTTGAAAATTATTATGAACATGTTTTGGCAGAGAACTTGGAAGCTTTGAACCACCATAGACATAAAGTCTAGAAAGCTTTGAAAAAAGGGTAATTGCGGGGAAGGGGGAAGAGGAAGGGGGAAGAGGAATGGGGAAGAGGAATGGGGAAGGGGGAAGAGGAAGGGGAAGGGAGAAGAGGAGAGAGAAGTTAGGGAAGGGCACATTGTGTGTATGACAGGCATGGAACCTCTATTTGCAGCTGTAGGAGATTTTCAGAGAGATTTCAAAATATACTTGCAGGATATTAAATATTAGCAGAATACCTACAAGAAACTTATGATTCCTCTGCAGTCTGTTTCATCTCAGTTTCTAATTCAAGAGGGTCTGGCGCCATATTTCCTTATTTGACCAAAATTCTGATGCCCTTCTTACAATTCTTTTGTCTGAATTATGTTACAATGGTTCAAGAGCTACATTTTTACTGCTGGTAAAAATGAAAGGGGATTTAAACTGTAAAGTGCTATGTTCAAGAGTTTGAAAATCTAGTATTAAAAAAAGAGAAGTTTTTTCCCGATAGTTTCTCTTGCAATGTCAGTTTTGAATGGGTGGTATGTAACTGCATTTGGACTTCCATTAAATTTTGCTGTGCTCATTTAGTACTCCTGTGTAAATTTCCAGAAACATCACTCTACACAGCACAGACCAAGATCTTACAAGGGTGCCATTAATGAACAATCTTTCATTTTTCAAACATTTAACAGCCATTCACAACACTCTGGGAAAATGATAGGTACAATATATGCAAAGAAGGGAAGATTTTATTTGAGAGACTGTTTTTCTAAACTGCTTTTGTTAGTTATTTTGTGTCAAACCATGCTTTAAAAAACTGGTGAAACCTGATTTCTCAGTGGGTTCGGATCCTTGCTTTCGTGCCACATGGTGCTGCTGACTCCTTGCACTACTGTCCCTTTTGGCTTTCTTGTCACAACTGTCTTTAGGTCTATTCCAGCAGCATTAGATTCAGCAGAGTTGACTTCATTTTCCTCTACATTTATTAACCATCTTGATGATAAAGATTGTTAATGAAGAAAGACTTAAAAAGCTTCATGCAATGTTAAAAGGTATTTTACTTTTTCGTGTTATCTTGATAGCTTACTATGTATTATTATTCTTAATAAATAAAGGATTCACTTTCTGATCTTCATCACAAATGCTGAATTGTACAGACAAAAATTTCAACCTCACTTGGACTGCTAAAGGGCAGGATTTGGTTGTGGGAAAAGTCACTTTGGGAAGAGTAAGAGAGAATAATGCAAAAAATGTTAGGCTGGGAAATAACCAAAATGTTGGCAGAAATATGACGCTTGGTAGCTGAAAGGCAGAGGAGGTCGTCAGGATGATTAGAGGGATGGAGCACCTCTCCTATGAGGAAAGGCTGAGAGAATTGGGATTGTTCAGCCATGAGAAGCCTTCCAGTAACCAAAGGGACCTACAAGAGAGATGGAGTGGCACTTTTGACAAGACCATGTAGTGACAGAACAAGAGGGAGTGGATTCAAACTGCGAGATGGCAGAGTTTGATTTGATATTAGGAAAAAACTCTTTACTGTGGGACTGTTGAAGCTCTGAAACAACTTACCCAGAGAAGTTCTAGATGCCCTATCCCTGGAAGTATTCAAGGGACGGCTGGTCCTTTCACCTTGCCTAGTGAGAGGTGTACCTGTCCATGGCAGGGTGACTGGAACTAGATGTTTAGAATTCTTTCCAGCCCAAACGATTCTGTGATTTCCATGATTCTGTGAAATGTAATAGGCTTGCAAATGGACGATCAGGGTAAAAAAAGAAAAGGAAGCAGGGAAGAAAATCCACAGACAGGGACAGAAATGGGAAACTGTATGGGTGACAAAAGGTAGCAAAAGCCCGTCTGTTGTACACAAAGTTGTATTTTACTTATTTTTTCTTCTATGATGTCCTTGATCATTTATTATGACAATTGCTTTGTAGAAAGAAACTGGAAAATACTGGGATCTCCCATTATTCACCTCCTTGAATTCTGCCAAACTCCTATTATTGGGCCCCTACAGGGCAAAAAGTGCGGAAGTGTGGCCTAGTGCCTTAACACTTTCAGGTTCTGTTTTCCCTTGAGTTGTGTCAGAGAGGAATAATTGCTGTGAGATCGAAGCTTTGATCTGAAATGTAAGATTATTCTGGGAGCACTTTGCTCAGAATTCTTTCAAGCACCTGTGAAGAGCCTGCACTATACACACCAATACTTTTGCCTTTTTTTTTAAATACTACTCAATTTTTCAATATTTGATGATTAACTTTTTATTGCAGGGCAAGCTGGTTACTGCAAGCTCCAACTTGGCGTTCCCATCAGCCATGACCTAGGAGGGTGCCTACAGCTTGAGAGTTTTCAATGCATTAGAAAAAGACATCCTACTTTTGGCGTCAACTGATTTTCCCTGTGTATAAGAAAAAATTCAGGTACTGAGGGTCTACCCAAAGAGTATAAGCTGCCAGCAGCAAACTGTGTGGATACTTGAGTCTACAGTGATGAGAGCTAGATAATCATCAAGTTTCTTGTTAAGACAATAGAGGATGCCATCTTTTCAAACACTTGTTTTTGCCTGTGAGAATACTTACTCTCCCTGAAGTGAAAAAAGCAGGGCTCACCAGAGGGTTGTTTTGTTGACATTACCAACATAAAACTTCTTGTTGACCACAAGAACAGGTTTTCAACTCAGTCTCTGTGTATTTTTGCAGCACTAGTGAATGGTTAGACCTTTTTTTTTCAGGGAAGTGTTCTTTTTATGTGAACGTATAGTTCGTATAGTATTCAAGTGCTATCGTTTTTGAAGTCTGAGTGTGGTGGAGAGTAATGGGGATAGAGCATGATGAGGGGTTCTGAGTTTTGGAGATAGTCATTAAACACTCTAAGAAACCTCTTGGCATTAGCTCTGCTTCTGTCTCCTTGAAAATACTAGATCATGTGGCAATCTCAGTGAATAGTAAAATCTGCTCTGCTTTTTGTGTAGAACCTTTTGCAATACACTTCCTAGAAACACGGGGCAAAAATGTAATTGTAGTGTCTACTCTTGGTTGAGCTGGACCACATAAAACATTCCTGATCCAGCAGAAACTCTTTTAGCATGGAGGCCAAGAAAATTACATAGTGTAATTTTGCCTTTCAAGAGCTGTTCTCAGTTCTAAAAAAATGTCAATAAAGTTTATTTTCTTTCAAAACAGACTGTATCTTAGAGGAGTAGATCACAGTTCAGTGTTGGTAGCTGTGACACAGTGGGCCCTACAGACCTCTGCAGCCTTTGATTCTTCTCAAATCACTATTTTCCAGATGATTTTTAAAGAAGCATAGTGACTGTGTTAGTCAGCAGTCTGAAGTTGGTGCCAAGAGTATTTGTAGAACTATCAGCCAGTGAAATAGCCCTCACCCAGGACCTGTTCTTCTCATTCAACTGCTGGCTCCTGTTTAAGATGATCCTTTCTACTGAATGCCTTTTAGAACTCTGAAGCAATATTGAAATATCAAATGTTTTTCTGTGCTGATGAATGACTATGGAGCATGGTATGGAATTTTTCAATACTGATATATGTTCAGCTTTTTATTAAATTTTTTTGAAAAAGCAATATTTCAGAGTATCATGTGAAGATTTTTAGGTAAATGTTTCCCATTAGACATAGCTGATCATATTATAACTTGCCTGACCTCATCTTTACAGTTCTTGTCTTTGTCTTTAGGAATTCTTTATAGGAAAAGCTCTCAAAGTAAGGTCAATTGAACTAGATGTGATATGTTATTTTTAGAAAAATGATTGGGATAATAAACATTTTAATAACAGAGGTATGGACCTCTGCAATATAATCATTCTAAGCGACATAGTTTCTAACTGTGTTCTTTCCAAAACCATCTGAGTCATGACATCCCAGTATTTCCATTGTCCTCTAAATATGTCTTTCTCTCTTTATAAATATTGGACTATTTATACACATATACACAATTCTCTACTAATAGGGAAAGACTGCTGCTTCCTCTTGGGCTTAAGGTGACCTTAATTTGACCTCCCACAATTAAATTACACTTTCTAATACATAATAATGTATCATACTGGTGTAGGGTTGTATATTTAGCAGATGTAAACTGTAATGGCCAGGGTGAATTGCCTTGTCTCTCTATACAAGCTGAGGATGGAAGTCACTGCATTTAGCTGGGTACCACATGCATAGGTAAGATGTATGATGAGAGGCCATGCTGGAGATCTAATTGTGCCACATGCATTAAAGCAGTCATTGGATTAAATAAAAAAATTGATTGGGGAAATAATATAGATAAAATGTGTGCTTGTTGGAAATGAAGAAATTAATGTGATGAATTGTATCCAGGGCACTACTAGGGCATATTACAAATTGTACTTCACAGTTTTGAAACATGGAAAATTTATGAAGTGGATGACAACTGCTAAACAACTGCAAACTTTTGTAATGTATCTTCCAATAAATCTGCATAACAGTGCAGTAGGGAAATAGATTTTTCTGGATAAACTTAATGAATTTCACAAATGCATGTATTCAGACATGTTGTAATACAAAGATATCCCAGGCTGTCTGAAGACAGTACAAGAGGGAATGTCTTATTTTTTCAATTAAAATAATATGCTTTTACTGTTGTTCTGTTATTTAGCTCAGTAGCATCTAATAAGCATATGCAGTACTCCCAGAACACCTTTTTTTTGTTATATTCTGTTTTTTCTCTTCTGCTTCAGTTTATTTAAACAAAATTTCTTCAGCTCGATTTTGTGCCTGTCCACCTATAACATAATGATGCAGCAAACAAAGCACTGTGAAAGAATGTAATTTCTTGCAGGTATTTGTGTCTAGGGATATTTCAAGCCTCATCTTCACATAGGCTGTTTTTAAATTTTCTACTAGAATAGTCCATGTTCCTGAAACATGAACGAAAATGAAGGGGGTGTGCAGTCATGGCATTTGGTCAAAATATTTCGTTGCTTGAATGAAGATGATCTGATGCTCTTCAAGACCACTGAATTACTGCAGATACTGTTGTATTTAGTTTTTCACGTGCTCCAGTCCTAGAACTCTGACACACCCAGACTCCTATTTGTAAATAAGTAATGCTTTGGAAGGTTCATAACCCTATCTGTGAAGATTAGGGAAAAAAATTCTGGGGTGATAGGAACTCAAACTGGATCCCAGTTTTACAATCACAAATATATGCATACACATTCCTTGCCTGTGTCAGTCCATCTTACGGTAAATAACTGCAATCTTTTATTCTAGCTCCCTGCAATCTCTTGAAGAATTTCATTCTCTAAATTTAAGTATTTCTGTGAAAGGGTAAGGAAAAGAGAGAACACAGCACACAGTGAGAGTGTTTTTTCTGAAATGAAGAGAGGATATGTTATGAAACCAAGGAAAGTGAAAGAATATTACAGTGTGAACGTACAGTGGGAATACAAAACACAAATCATAATATATACATTTAAAATGTTTTCTCACTTATGTTAGTTAGTTTTTGTGCAATCTCAGTGGAAGAGAAGACAATATAGAATTTATCGGTATAGTGGAAGGGTTTTTTTGCAAGTTTTGAAGCAAATAAACATGGGTTTTGTAGAACCAAATATTAGAAATGAATACGAGAGTTGGGATTAGTGAGTAGTAGTTATCTAAGAAAAAGTTGGGAGGGCCCATTCAAACTGAGGAGGGAGTTGTCCTTAGAGGTGCAAATGATCTCAAAAAAAAGTGTAGCAAATAATATTGGCCAATATTCCAGACACTCAACTTGCAATTACAGAGTGGGTAAGAGACAGGACCTTGCTTACCTTGTCACCCCACTGGAAGCACTATTAGATGAGCCCTCCAGAATTTTCTCACTTTGAGGTGTAACTCAATACCCAATTATGTACCCACACTTCTTCAGAAGCAGCCTAACTTTCTCAGTCGTAAGGTCCTCTAAACCTGATTTTTGTACCATGAAATCAAGACATGGCCAGCAGTGTAGAACGTAACGCTGACCATTCTGTAGATTCCACCATTGGTTAAAAGCAAAGTTGTGAAACCACATTGGATTAAGCATCTGTAACTGCTAGAGGACTTTGTGTAACTGAAAAGTTGTCACATTTTTCATATCATCATTATAGAAGGGATGTCTCCAAAGCTGTTTGCAAAGGCATGTGAAGTTTCTTAAAGTTATGTACAGACTTCAAAGACCATTTGCTGGTTGGATGTTGCTCAGCTTTGGCCACTGATGTTAATAATTGTGCTTAAGTAGTTTTTTTTTCTCGAAAGAGCTCCTTTTTGGAGAAGGCTCACACAGATTTGCAAGGTTTAGGTTCTGGACATAGTATTAGGTCAGAGTGTTGGCCTGGAACTGTTTCTTCTGCCTCCCTTCTTCTGTATGCTGGCCCAGGAAGGGAATTAAGAGTAGGAACCATTTCAGACCTTCAGATTATCTGAAATTGCTCACTTCATGTTTATTGTATTCCATTGCAGAATGTGCTGCCTGCAGTCTGGAAGAGAAGTGAATCGGTACTCATTGCTAAAGAGTTTCACTATGATTTGTAGAATGAAATCATTATGGAGCTGCCTAAAAGCAGATAGCGAAGATTTTTGTTAAATAGGCGAAGAAACTTGAAAAAAATATCATCCATTTCTTGTCTTCTTAAAATTTTTGTCAAAATGCAATGATGCAAATGAGGAGCTGCAATCCCACTGAGTATTTGTTCCATTTTTGATGCATACACTTACTGGATTGGAGCATTATTTTAAAAAATAACACACACAGACACACACACACAAAGCCATAGAGATGAATTCAGGGAATGTGAAAGAGCATGAGAAATTCCCATTGGAACCATTCCCATTACATTGCGTAAATAAAAGAGAAGTTTTGGGGTGTGCTGCTCCTCCTCTATTTTTCAGAGAATGCTAAGTGTGGGGTATGAAGCATTGCTGAAGGCAGCCAGCAGCACCTCTTCTTTCCTGATTTCTGCCTTGTTTCCCTTTCATACCCACCAGCTTTCTCTCTCTACCCTCACTCTTCCACAAAAGATTTCCAGCAGAGAGCAGCTGGTGCCTCGTTTTGGCTGCTTTCCCCAGACGCTGGGGGCTTTCACTAGAAATCAATGGCTGCTTATTTTCCCCAGTACTGTGTTTTTTATGTGTGGACTGACATGGCCTCAACCATGCTGACCCATTCTGCTGAGCTATTTCCATTCAGACGTGCCTCTTTACAAATAGCGGAAATTAGTTGAGGGCCAGTGTCAAACTGCTTGTCACATCTTGTTTTCAATCTGTTCAAATCAGGTTTATAGTGTCCTATTCAGAAGCCTAGGCTGCTTTTGAATGCACACAATGCATTTCAGGCGTTCCATCAGGCGATAAATGCAGAACTTCACGTTGCTATTAAAAAATAATCATAATGATTGGTCTTTTGAATTTTCTGAAGTAACTTATTTGCTCTGAATTTGTTGTCTTAATTGCACTACGTCCTTTGTTCATAGGTATTCATCTTCATAAGATGTAAACTCACTCCTAGCTGATCTGTCAGCATAGCAGTTGTACCATGTGGATAAGCTCTCCCATTGATTTAGCAGTAATGAATGAAAGAGTAAGTGAATGAATGAATAATCAGAGGATTGCTAGAATGGATGCACTAAACCTGAGCAACTTGTATTCTCTTCAACTTCCAGGAACTTCTGTCAAATGTAGCTTTATTTTATGTCTCCACCTGATGAACAACCATGCAAGAATGTCAAACAGGCTGGATATGTCTGCAGTCACACTAGGTATTATGTGTCACTTCAAGAACAAGAAGAACTTTTCAAAAGTGCTTAAGACCTTAAAACTTTGTGGAAAGCTATGTTTTTAATGACATATCAGGACTTTTATTGTGCAATCTAACAATATATTTTTGGTATAACACTATGTTGTCTAAGCAGGAAAGGAAACCTTATCACAACCTTTAGAACAGACAATAATTTTAATTCAACTCATTTGAAAGTCTTCAGACTTGCCAAGGATTTTATCCTTGATGAGTGAAAATGCTTTGGGTGTTTGATGACATTCAGTTGCCAAATAATAAAGCTATTGAAATAACATATGCAAATGCACACTATGTGATTTTCCACTAATTTTTAACAATATGCAGAGGTTTAGAGCTCCAGATACAAGCATTACTGTCTACATGCTGTAAAGCAACTACTGTCATGTTCTTGTAAGAGCTTTCCAAGGCTCTCATTTGAATCTCAATATGTGTTTATTCAAATGAACAGCCAGCCTCACTTTTCCCTTTTCTTTTAAATGACAAAAAAAAAAAATCAAATGGGGGTTTTTAAACCCCACAGAACTTCACTGCAGTAGTGCAAGTGAGGCTTACAAAAGCCCCCAAATGTTGAAAATTCCTTGCTGAATTTCAATATTCAGTAACCGTCAAGGTCTTAGGCCTGATTGCAAGGAATGAAGCTGTCTCTATGTCAATGCCAATAAGTGACTGCTAAGTGGGCTCCAGCAGTTAACACCAGGAATTGTATGTTCTTGGAAGCAGATCTTGGAGATTTTTTTCTATGGGGACATCAGTAAGGATAAAGATTTGCTGTAAACTGAATTCCAGTCCATGCACTTGAGCCCATTATCTTTGTTTTGAGTGTGTAGACATTGCAGGAGTTGCACAGTTCAGCAATCTGTTTTCCTTCTTTCCCAAAAGCAAATTCTTTCGTGAGTCTGAAAGCTATAGAGAAAAGATCAGTAGGGAAAGGTGCATTCTCCAGTCTTACAGACTGGCAGGATCATCATTAAGTATGACTTGGACTATCTGGTGGCTAAACCTTAAACTAGAAAATAAAAATATAAACCAGACATGTTAGAGAAGGTGGCATATAATTTCTTAAATCTCTTCTGATGTCAGTTATTGTTTTCTCTCTCAAGTATCATGAAACAGTGTTATGGTCAGACTACATTGATCAGTGGAGTGGTCTGACTTAGGTTTAGCAAAGTTTTTCTCATGCTTCCGATGTATGACATTTTGAATTGTAGCCTGAATCCGTCAAGTTCAGTCCATTATTTTAAGTTAACTAGATGCAAAATCAAGTAGTAACATATCACATCTCTCAAATGCAAGTCTATTTGTGTTCAAAGCTCCAGACCTCTCCATTTTCAGCAAAATAATTTTCATAGAGGTTTAAAATTACTTTTTTTTATCTTTACACCTTAAAACTATATTTTATTTCTGACCTGTCTTTGTATTCTATCACAACAGATATGTCAAAGCCACTGCAGGCTGGCAGAAAGGTATACATGAAAGATTGTTAGGGTACTATTGCTTCACTAGCCCATGGAACATGGAATCTTGAGCTCTCGTTCTCAAAGACTGGCACTAAAGGTTGAATTTTACTCACCAAAAGTGGCTTTAAAACTCAACTTGAAAAGAAAATATTTCCCTTTTTTTAAGAGTTTATCTTCATTATTTCTCTGTAAAGCCATACTTTGACTCTTGCCAACTGTTTCCAAAACATGAGAATGTCTGGATTTTTGTTCTAACAAAACCCTGATAAGAATATGGATTCATTCAGTGATTAAAAAAAAAAAAAAACTCTTATAAATATTAGTTTTGTTAAAGTGAAAAAAAACCCAGGCCAATTAAGCAAGGTTTTATTTCCCTCCTAGGTGATCTTCAGGAAAAGGTAGAAAGTATTCTGATTGAGATCAGAGGAGAGGGGTAAGAATAAAAGAATATTTGGACAGAGTAGGAACAGGACATGAAACAAAGGACTGAGATGCCAACCATGTTAGATCATCTCTTCATTTTGGCAGAAAGTTTATGTAGAAAAATCTTGGTAGAAATAGGCATAGCTGTCTAATACTGCTGGAGATGACTCTTTATTCTTTTTTTTTTTTTCTAAATTAAAAAGGTGAAACATAATCACAGACTTATGGGAGAAACTATAGAAAAAGTTTTCTGGAGTTGTTGCTTTTACAAGAGAAAATAAAATCTAAGTTTGTCTAAGAAAAAGTTAATATTTTCAAAATTTTCAGTAGTTCATATAATTAAAATGGTTTGGGATATGTAATTATTATTTTTCAACACTGATTTGTTTTGCTGACTATTTAAAAGTGTCCCTTTTTGTGCTTTCTATAAATCAAAAAAGACAGAAAATCCGTTTTCAAATGCAGGAAATGCAAGAATCTTCCTACATTTTGGCTCTTCCAAACAGCCAGTTTATTCTAATTTCAGCTTCAAATTCTTCCAGTGACGCCAAAACTGAATTTTCACTGTTGGAAGTTTGGATGGATTACTGTGGTTTGAAAGGCACATTATCTCATTAGGCATATTTACACCCTTTTTGGACTAAAAGTCCTACCAGAACTTCTTAAGAGAAGTCAGATAAATGCATCTGTCAGTGTGCAGAGGAAAGGGACAGCATATCCCTTCTTACAAGACAGTAACATCTCACTCATGGTGATGGACAAACCCTTTCTTAATGGATGGGGCCACAGCATGAAATGTTGATTCCTCCTCTTTATGATCTCTGTGATTGCCAGGCAGAGTGTAACAGCTAACAAAATGAGTAAAAAAAAATATTTCTCATATGCTTACAAGCAGAGATCTCAGGCATGGAATATTTTGATAACCAAAAGGTATTATGATAACCAATAGGTATTCAGGATACCTATTAGGCATGTAAAGCCTAATAAAGGTTTGGATGACTGTATAGGGGCAGAGAAAGAACCCATGCAGAGACCAAATCTGTGAGTATAGACTGTAAATGAAACATAAACAGGTCTGTGTGATGCAGCTTGGAGCAATAACTTGTTCCTGGAAAATACTGCTGTCTAGTGTTTTTACACAGCATACTTGCTTGGACTTTTTAGCACTGTTTTATTGTAGTCAGAAAAATGAAACTATTTTACTTTATTCAGAAACAGTTCAACAATTCCAGAGGGTACTGTACACACACTTTTACCCTAAACAATACATCAAAAAGGCACTTCAAACACAAAAGCAAATTGAGTGATGAGGAGTGTATCAAACCAGAATAATTGGCCCTGAAGATCACAATTTAAAAGTGGATGGCAAATACCCTTGGGTAAAAACAGCACCGAGCCCTTTCTCTCCACGAAGAACCGTCAGCAGCAATAAGATTTCCAGAACACTGAACAAAAAGTGTTTGCATGTTTTTCCTATCATTGTTTTCAATAAACAGGAGATACAGAAACTATGGTGTTAGGTTTATGATCTCTTAGTAATGAAGGATGTCAAATTACAGTGTTAACAGAAACATTAATTTATCCTCTTTCCAACAGCCACTTAAATGTGATCTTGGAGTAAGTGATGGAGCACTTAATAATATGCCTCAAGCAATGCATTACAGCTATAGGCTGCATTTTAAGGCAGCCAACCTCTTCCATCAATGTGTATGTTAATAACAACAACTATCTCACCTACAGCACCTTGCTCCCCAGAAGTATGGCACTTTCAGCACATCTGGACTGGAATTTTGAAGAAATTATGCATATGCTGCATTCTTATGTCTATACTTTGTGATTGGAAGTCCTTTAATCACAATTAAAGTCTGTATTGACACTGTAACAGCATAGCATATGTGCTAGAGATCTACATGCTAGAAGGTCTGGTTATATTACATAGAATGTACACATAATATGTTTTATTATTTTGCTTTGGTACAACTTCTTTTATAATGCTGAAAACACTTTCCCTGAAACAGAAACCGTGTTTTTTTAACTCATAAGCATAAGAAATTGTCCTTATTCTCAGTTTCAGTAGATATTCTAAAGGCTAAAGATATGTTTCCTATTTCAGCTAAATGCTCATAATCTTTAAAAATCATCTGCTTGTATTCAGACTAGTTGATTTTTTAGGGCAAATACTTTTAATCCATTATGAAGGTTATTACAAAGACGAGAGCCAAAAACTCAATGACCACGTGTGAAAAATTTTGGGAAAGTTAGTAGGATTCAGCAAGGATCTGATTCTCATTTGGTATTTCCTCATAGAATATAAATAATCTTCCTCATTCCTATCATACCACATACATAAAGGGTTGACAGTGCAGCAGCAAGGGGTATTCTAAAACATGACATATCCTGTTTTTTTTATATTTGTGAAGAGAGATCATATTTCAATGGAGAATTGATTTTGTAAAACATAGAAACCACAAAACCAAAAACCAGCCAACCAGCCAGCCAACCAAGTAAGCCCAAAACCTGAATATATATACATTTTTGAGAGTGTCCTTGAAGTTTCTAAATTTTAATATTCAGCATTCAATCTTTTTTTTTCATTCAGAGGGGAATCTTCTGATGATGTGTCATTCAAAACTTTTGACAGTCAAAGAAATTTCTACAGGACTCATAGCAGCTGTTGAGCAATAAATTATGAAGATAGTGCCCAATTCTTTGTATACTGACTCTAGGTGCACTTCTACAGTGAATGGCAGTATAGCTGCTGAGGTTAGTGGGACCCCTTAAGCCAGAAGAGAAGTCCATATGACTAACAAAAGTGATAAATAAGCAGAGCTCAGATGGTTTGCATCAGTGTTTCAGTAATGGGTGCATGTGAGCAGACATCTTTAAGACTCCTGGAACAGCTGCTCTCTTGGTCTCCTATTAACTTTGAGCTAGGAAATCTTTCACCAGTAATCATCTGTGCTGTCAATCTTTTTCATAGTTCAGATTGTTACACTTTCTTTTGGGATAAAGAAAAAATGCAGGGTCCTATAACAATGTATAGTGTAATACTTATTATCTAAATACCTAATTATTACTATTGTGATAAAGGCTTTAAATTATTTGGGCATGTCCTTTCTAGCCAGTGGTGATTTCTGGTTTAAAGACAAAGCCTACAGTATCACAAACTTGGGCATGTATCAGTTTTCCTACAATAATAATCCAAAAGATAAGTCCCTTAATTCTAAACTAAATAGTCTGATTTTAGTACTGAAATTTATTTCTCTGACTGTTCTACGATAAGGGCTGGTTCTTGATTCAGTGACACTTAAAACATGAAGTGATTGATGAGCAATCCTTTATGGGCTCTCAACTTGTCAAGGATAAGGTTTTAACACTATACTGTGTTCTGTATCGCACCTGGGTGCCTGCAAGCCTATGTGCATAGTATCCCACACTGTGCTCCTGGTAAAATATTCTGGTTTTTGTTTTGGGAGTTCTTTTCCCATTTCTATCTGACAGCATCATGACACTGTGTTTTATCTGCTTGTCTTATCCCTCCTGTCGTCTCTTTTCAGTAATTACACATGTTTCTAGCACAACCACAGTCTATTTCACTGGTCTTATGAATACACTGTAATTTACCCTTCATTTGTTAAATAAATAAAGTGCAACTCACATATATCACCAGTACAGAAAAATCATCACTCTTAACAGGAAAGGAGAACCTCTGCAAAAGTCTGTCTGCCTGTGAAATTCTTATCACACAAGCCAAGATAATGTGCCATAGTTAGTAATACACAGTCAGTGTCTTGGTGTGGGATTAGTGTTTGTTTGCAATAATGGCAACACTATGCAAACTGAGTAAACCCTGTTATTTCAGATACAACCTTTATTTCACATATACACGTATTTCATACACAGCAGTATGCTGTGTTTGGTACCCTGCTGACGAGTGCTCTGTTTAGCTGCAAAAACAATTTCAGTGAGTTATATTGTTTGGACAACAGAATTTATTGACCCATCTTTTCAGGCACTGGTTACACTTTGAAAAAAAAGCTGGTTGGTGCAGTTACTTTGCCATCTGTGGCAGCAATAAGAAAATATGAGAGTGATGGTCATGATTCTTACTGACATCTTTTATCCTGGTATCTAATAACAGCTGACAAAGACGCACCTGCATATGCTCCTTGAATTCTTGAAAGGTTACAGACTCAGAGGTAGAAAAAAACAAAAGACCACCATGCAAGGTGATTTTGATGTGCAAATTTTGTTTACAGTAACTAAGTATTGCAGAAACCATAACAAGACCTACATCTAAAAACATTATCAGTAGTAGCAATACCACCAGGATTTCTATTTCTAATGAGTCCAGTCATATCAAAGCTCTGCAAAGATGAGAAATGAAATACCGTCATGTATTTTTCTTTAGTAGAATTCCTTTGGGTCCTATTCCTACACTATTTATCAAAACAGCACTTTTCAGCAGCTCCTCTGAGGAAAACAGAACTTCATTTCAGTTCACAAAGTTAGTGTGATATTGTTGGACAAGACTGGTGCGGATGGGAGGGTGGGAGGTGCAGCGGAAGAGCAAAAAACAAAACCCATAAGCCAAACAAAAGAGAAGAATTATGTCTTTGATATTTTGCAATCCACCAATATTGTCTTGGAAAACAGATCAAAAATTTCCTTAGTAACTTTCATGGAGCAGACAATGGCAGAAAGTTATCATTTCTGTAACATATCAAAACAAGTTCTCATATATACAGCTACTCCTTTGAATGGTGATGTGAACACTGGGATAAAAATACATCTCTTCTGTGTCTTCTCTATTGACCTAGCTTCCTTAATCTACCTTTTTTTGAAGGATTCTCAATTTTTTTGTGAAGTAGCAATTCTTGCATATGGACTTAGTATTATGTTGTCTGTTAGCTTGTCTGTTATAATAAAGTTGTGGATTTACCAAGGGCGAGTCCTGCCTCATCAGCCTGGTGGCTTTCTATGATGAAGTGATTCCATCGATGGGTAAGGGAGGGACTACAGATGTCATTTGTCTGGATTTCTGTGAAGCCTTTGACACAGTCCCCCACAATATCCTTCCCTCTAAATTGGATGGGTGGACTGCTGGGTGGGTAAGGAATTGGTTGGATGTCCACCTCCAGACAGTAGAGGCTTAGAGTCCTGATGGACATCAGTGAGAAGTGGTGCCCTCAGGGGTCCATATTGGGACCATCAGCGGCATACAAAGAAGTATCAAGTGCTGCCTCAGCAAGGTTGCAGATGAAACCAAGATGACTGGTGTGGTGGCATTCCTGAAGGACAGAATGGCACCCAGAGGGACCTGGACAAGCTCAGGGAATGGGCCCATGGGAACCTCATGAGGTTCAACAATACCAAGTGCAAGGTGCTGCCCCTGGGTTGGGATAACCCTGAGTATCAATCCATGCTGGGCGATGAAGGGATTGAGAACAGCCCTGCTGGAAGGATTTGGGGGTGATGGGGACTGAGAGGCTGGGCATGACCCAGCCATGTGCATTTACAGCCCAGAAAGCCAGATGTGTCCTGGACAAGGGAAAGGATTCTGCCCCTCTGTTCTCCTCTGGTGAGACCTAACCTGGAACACTGCATCTAGCTCTGGGGTCCCAGCACAGGAAGGACATGAACTTGTCGGAATTAATCCAGAGGAGGGACAAAAAAATTATCAGAGCTATGGAACTGCTTTCCGATGTGGAAAGACTTAGAATGCTGAGATTGCTCAGGCTGGGGAAGACAAGGCTCCAGGGTGACCTTATAGCAGACTTCCAGTGTCTGAAGGGAGTCTACAGGAAAGCCAGAAAAGACTGTTTTATAAGATCATACTGCTGCGGAACAAGGGGTAAATGTCTTTAAGTTGAAAGAGATTGGGTTTGGATAGGTTATTAGGAGGAAGTTCTTTGTGTGAGGGTGGTGAAGCACTGGTTTTGAAACACTGGTATGGGCTCTGCCCAGAGAAGCGTTGGATGCATCATCCCTGAATGTGTTCTAGGTCAGGTTGGATTGGATTTTGAGTAACCTGGTGTCCTTGCCCATGGCAGCAGGGTTGGAACTACATGACCTTTAGGATTCCTTCCAACTCAAACCATTCTATGACAGTATGATACCCATGAAAATATCAGCTTTGCCTTGAGCTTTTACCTCAGGAGTTCTCTGCTAATTTGCAAGTGCTATGGGTGATACATGGGAATTTTTGCAATAGCAAACTGCAAGTGAGAAGGAAAGATATCAATTGTGCAAATAACTGGTTTTAGCAGTTTGAACTATAAAGTAGAAGTTGAAAGAAGGGAGTTTATTTTGACCTGTGGTTTTTTCCCCTAAGCAGTTTATCCTTCCAATATTAAACAATTACATGAGCTAGAAGTGTAAAGAAATGAAGTTTTAAAAATCTTTTAATAAGATCCCACATGGATGGGATCCTCTCCCTTCACTTTAAACATCTACAGTTTAACTATTTGTTTAGATTTCCCATAAAGGAAATTGAAAGAATTAAACCTTTCTGAAGTATTATTTATCCTATCTATTTCAGCCATCTATTTTGAGATAAATTATATTCTAGAGACACCGATTTTTCTCCATAGATTGCAAATAGTATCTAGATGATTAACCTAGAGATCTAGACTTCTAATGAAGAAAATAATCATATGTCTGAAGTTGGAGGAGATGAATCCCACCTCCTATTTTAGGTCTATAAACACTTTTGGCACCTCAGTTTGAGAAAAATACAACTGTTAGGTGCAATGTATCTCTTTTAAGACAAACAGCATCACTGATACCTTTTTGTTCTCACTTTATCCATGTAGCTGTCAACCACAGGTAACAAGTTTGTGCTTATGGGTAATGTTTGTAACTCAGATATATCATGGAATCTGTGCCAAGACTGAAAAGTCATATAGCATTACATCAGACATTTTAACATGAAACACTCTGAGACTGAGGTTTACAAACATCAACACAGGTGACAATGTGAACATAATCCTCTCTTGGGGCTTCTGACTTTTTATTACATGCACGATGAATGAAAATATCTGAAGTGGAGAAAACATGACTGAGGAGACAAATTAAAATCCATTTTAGGAATAAACTACATCATGGAGCAAAAAGGTTAGGATCAGATGCATAGATTCAAATCCTAGCACAAGAATTCTAGAAGATATAGGACTGGAGATCTGCCCTTGATCATGCCACTTACTGACATGAATAAACTGGAATTGTGTTGGACGTAGTGTGTGCCAAGTTGTTTGTGAGAGATTGAGAAGGATGCACAGAAGGACACATCTCATTACGGCGTTGGTGTTGTATGCCATGTTTCGGAATGGTCAAATGTCTCTTCATAGGGAAAACACTGCATGTTTGGAAAAACTGACGTCCTAACAGGCTACATCTGGAAAACAAATTATGACCATAGCAATAGAATATGAAATTGAGACAGAGCACATTCAGTCACCAAGAAAAAATCCCTCTATGAGAAATGATTTAAGCTAGTAATTCTTGAAAATTTAAAGTGTTTGCCTTGATATACAATAGGATATTGCTCACTGCAGTCTTTTCATATTCTGTAGATTAGTTCAGTAAAATGAGACAATAATTGTGTTCTGTAAGATGAAAATTAAAACCAGATACACATGTTCAAGCCATCTGCTGAATGCTGTTTTTCAAGAGAGAGGTTGAGCGTATGGATTCTAGGGGGGAAAATGCCACTAAAGTAAGTGCATGGATGTAGTCTCCAGTTTATAATGCAGCTTATAGGAAATATTGATACATTTTTCCTAAGCACAAAAAGGTGCATTATGATCAAAAGTTGCTTCATTTAGACTAAGAAAAATGGTAAATTTGTCTCCAAGCTCATTTCACAGACACCAGAATGACACTGAAGAAGCTGAGTGAGGAAGGGTTGCCTTGCTATCTGAGTGCCTTGAAAGATGCTGCTCATCTGGCAAGTGCTCAAAGTCTGCAGGGGGTATGGGTGAGTTTGAAAGCACCCCTTTAGTGAAATTCCACTCCCGTGCTTCCTGAGGTAGCACCACTGCAATGGGGAGACAGGAGTATGGCTGCACTCCATGTATTTACTTAAAGTGTTTTTCTTCCCTGGAGGTTTTAATCTCTCCTTTCACGATTCCTAGTTTACAATGGTGCTAGCTATCATAACTTAAGTCTATTCTGGCAGCACTCCAGAGAACAAACACAGAAATTCATGAAAGATGTGTTTCACGTGCCAGCGGAATTTTGCTTCCACTGAACAAGTGCAGTGGCTGGGAGTCCTTTCTGAGTTGGAAGTTTGCCACAGAAATGATTTCCATAAACCCCTCTGTCACAAATAAATGCAGGGATTTTTTTCCATGACATTCAGCATCTTAAATGAAATGCAAAACCAGTGCTCTACAGCACAGGTAACTGAGGTACATGGAACATAAATCAGTAAACAACTGAAGGACATACTCACCTTCTTCCTACATAATTATTTGTATTACAATTATTTGTTTTGACCAAATTAATATAATTAGCATACCACTTAGACACCATTCATAGGAATGTTAGTAAACAGGATTTTTGTCATTTGCTTTTAAATAAAAGAGGAGTTCTGTGAACTTGATTCATAGACACTTTAGTAGCATAAAACTGCTTTAGCAAAATGGTTCCTTAGAAGCCTTATATTTGTAATTGTCGTGTACATGAATGTGCAATAATTGCACAAAGAAATTCAACTGAGGTGTTATATATGCTTAAAACTGAGCACAGGTGAAATGCACCTTCCTCATTCAGTCCACCGATATTAGCCACCCAGTTATACACAGAATGATACAGATCCAATGATGTTGGGAATATTCTCTGGGTTTTACTTTTGGATTGCACATATGACCTTCAAAGGAATAGTTTAGATACATCCAAAACAGAAAGTCAAAAATACTAAGACTCAGCTACGGAAAATTTTGGAATTATTAAAATAACTTTGAGACCTCCTATCTTGTCAAGGAAGCTATTCGCATGTGTCATGACAGCATTTTGTGGACTTATTCTGTGTGTTGTGGCCATAGATCCATGAAATGTTAGGGCAGGGGCACAAACAAAGAATACAGAGCTGTTGTGTAGTGTCAGAGATCCTCTGTTCTCCTGATTATGTGTCCTGGCAATAAGGAGCAACTGATCTGTAGCTGCAATATGGGATTTGTCTCTTACCACCTTGTTGTGGTGCACCATTCCAGAAGAACAATAGCAATTAGCTACTGTGAGTGATCCTCATGTGGGTGTTTTTTTAGGGTCAGAATATTTAGAGCTGGAAGAGCTCTTATTACCTAGTTTATTGCCTTTGCACCAAAAGAAGCACAGTCAGCAGATGATTTTGTCCCTCTGCCTTGATGAACCCCACCTCATGCAGTGCTGCATCCTGCTTTGGGTTGCTTGAGACTGCTTGAGATATCTTCAGATAAGTGTCTGAGGATTGGGACTCTTGGGTAATATTTAATATTTTTCTTTTTTACTCTTAAGACACACAATCATTGTTTAGAAAGGAAAGCTGAGGATTTGATGTCAATGTGTATCTAAAGAACAGGAAGCAAGTAATCAATTTCTGAATGCATTAGGAATAGATAGAAAGTGACTGAAAGTCATGAAACAAAAGGGAGAAGCATCTTTTTTCTGGTCCATTAATATAAATGCATCCATTTTATTGTGTTATGTGGTGGATTATCTTAACATGCCTTCGGCTTTAATTCAGATGTCTCCTCAAAGAAAAGGAAGACTTGAATTTAGGTGGAGTTTCCAGTAGTCATACTTGAAATTCATGACCCTCTTGTGTACTCTGTTCCCTCTGTCCATTAATCTGTATCCACAAAGTGGAATAGCACCAACACAGAGATAAAGACAGCCGCAACCGAAAATAGTTTGGTAGTTAGCATACTATTTTTGGAAATATGAGGCTTGGCTTCCTTTTCCTGAAGTACATGTGGTTGAATGAGGCTTATCTAAGAGATTTACCAACTCTAGGTGTAAGCAGTCTTAAGCTCTTGGGAATCATGCATGATCCAAGACTACTGCTATATAAAAGTTCATAATTAAGATGGATGCCAGCTCTGAGATTAATAGGATACTGGAGATGCTGTTGTCACTCAGTGGTTTTTCATATGCATGCAGTAGCTGTGTTACTCTGGACATTTTGCTTCAAGTCCAGGAAGCAGAAAAGCCATTTCACTACATGTTGCACATCTAGCCTCAGGCAGGTCTGCAGGCTCACTCTGTAAGCAAAGGAAGTTATCTGTGGAAAGGAAATCAAAGTTTTGAGTGCTGTGATTCTGTCCTTTCTAGGCTTGAATACCTTCCTTTTTTATTTCTTAGATCTTGTTCAGATATTATATAAGTACAGAAGATCTCTGATTATGGACTGGGTCACTTTCAGGGGATGACTAGAAATCTCCAGGCATAGACACCTACTCACAAATGCCACAGCTGTCTTGGGAAATATCTGTCATCCTCCTCTGTCCCGAGAAGGAGCTTGCAAGTCTAACTGATTTTTAGCCATCTAACCTATGTGAAATGAAACCTACACTATTTCTTAAAAAAAGGATTGAGAGGCCTAAAATGGCAGATGGTGCTTACGTCTTGAATTACTTACCTAAAAATACATAAGAAATCATGGAAGGGGAGTTTGCAATAGAAAGCACTGATCTTTGGAACTAATCTAGAGACAATCTGACTGCCATTCTACTGAAGCATAACAGTATACGGTTTTAATAAAAGCTCACGCATTTGCCTTGAGATGCCAACTTTGAAAAGGTCATTCCTTTTAGTGTCATTATTATTAATTTACTAAGATCTTAATTGAGTTATTATGTCAGTGAAATTTGTGTATTAAAATTAGTATCTATCGATCGAACATCTAGAAAAAATAAACCTGTTTTTTTTAGTATTTTCTATTTAATGCATTTGCACTTTCCTCTTGTAATTTCTAGCCAATAGTGATGACATTTCACTGACACCTTTAAAAGTGCTTGGTAATCTCTGAAGGCAGAGTAAGAAAGATGTAGGTTGTTATAGCTAAGAGACCAATCAAAGGCTTGCATGAGGAAAGATAAAACAATTCTGATGCATTGATTTTTATTTTTTATTACTTCTGCTGTTTGCACGTGTCTTTGATTCGATTCATCCTGAAACTGAATCCTGATGACTCTTGGACAGAGAACTTACAGAATAAACAATGATTCAGCACTGTAATGTTACTGACCAAGAGGCTATAAATTTTACAGAAGATTAAGAACTCACAAACTGGTTAAGACCTAGCGTAGACAAGGAATTCTCTTGCCAGAGTCTGGCCAAACTCAGATTTGCGTTCAAACCTTGCATTGGCTGCTTTATTTTCACTGTTTCCAGAATTTTCCTGTATTTGTAATAGCTTTTAACGATGGCAAAAAAGTCTGGCCCTGCTGCAAACCTACTTTTAAAAATGGTGCTTCTGTTGTTTTCTAGGTTTCCTACAGCATTTCAATGAAGCCCTGCATCATGCACTCAAAATAGTGTTTTATTATTTTTTTTTCTCTCCCAGTTTATGTGATAGCTGAAATTAATTAACTGAAAAAATGTGTCATGCTATCACAAATTTTTATTGTACTACTCTTACACATTTAAGTGCTGGAATAATTCAGTTTCAGAGTGTTTGGTCATAACAAACCTAATGCACAAGGGGCAATTTGATTTTTACTGGTTACAGTAATTTGTGCCTGAAGACCACCCTTGGAGAAGCCCCAAGTGGCTTTACACTCCAGTGGACTCATTGTAAAAGTAACAAAATAGGATGAAGGATGGTGTTCAGCATGCAGGGGGGGAGGGAGGAAGTGACACTCAGTGCTAGCAGTAATTTTGACAGTACTGAACAATTGAAACAGCCTTGTACTAAATCAAAATGCAACCCAACTTTTCCTGACTTTGAAAGTATAGACAGAGGAAATAAAGAAAGCAGAGAAGAGTAAAAAAGAGAAAAAAGTGTTTTGACTGAAACATAATTACCTTCTATTTCTGTAGATCACATGACTAAGCTTTCTCTGGTGTGCTCTTTCCTGTAGATTTTAAACCTCAGTGTGTGGTTAGGTTTATTTAAAATATGTGCATATGTAAAGCACCACACACTCACAAAAGGGTGGAATCCATGTGCCAACCCAGCTGTACCACAGTTTCAGAGATATGAAACCCTCCTACTCCACCACCAGCTATCCATACCCTCTCCATCTTCCTTTCTCTGCTTTTGATCACCCTTCAAAGGCTGCAGGAACATTATGGTACACAGCTTTATGGCATCCAATATTGACCTATGCATTCATCTCTTCTGCACCATTTCTACCTTCATTTCTGAGCCTAGTTTGCTCCTTAGAACTCAGTACCCCAAATGGTTTTTAGTTTGTGTTTTAACATTGGCAGTGCCTCTGAATCTATTTTCTTTAGATAAGACAGTTCTAACTACCCTTGTTTTTTCCACTTTTCATGACATTAAAATAATGAAATATGAGCTTTGAAGGATGCAGTCATGGCGAGGCACTTTGTCAGCTGCACTGATTTCCCATCAAAACAGTTTGGTAATCTTTAGATTTTTTCCCTAGATTTATTAGTCTTGCCATTTTCTCAGCTATATTTTCGGATAAAAATCGCAACTTTTCCATCAGGATATTGTTCCTCCTCTGATTTACTCCTTAAATTCTCTGAATTCCCTGTCTCAAGTTCTTATTGCACATAAATAAAGTATCTTAGGAATGGTAATAATAAAGTAACTAATAATAATAATAGTAATAAATTAAAAATTAATTTAAAAATAAGTAATAAAAATAATAAAAGTAATAAATAAAGTATCTCAGGAAACGATGTGGTCACATGTAATATTTCAGAGTCATTCTTCATGCTCCTCATAGGTATTGTCATGAGACTATGATCCCTGCTACTCAGTTTGAATTGTCACTTTTTAGTTATCAATGAATTCACTTTTTTTTGTATTGGCCTTATGCTGTTTGGGGCACAAATTTTAACTTTTAAGAGGTATTTGTATCATTGAGGGTGTGTCAGGCTCTTCTTTTTCTTTTGCTGCTGAAATGCAGTCATAATCTGCTACTGAACTGTATTAAAAATTGTTGGTTAACTGTGGAGAGGTACAAGATTAAAAAAAATCTATCCAGAACAATGAACATGGAGTAAAAAGAAAACAATTTTCCCACATGGGCTGTACAGGGAAGCTGACTTACCAAATGAAAGGTGTCTGTCTGCTTGGCAGCTTCTGAATTTAGTTGTACCACGTAGAAGCACACTTGTGATGCTATCCAGTAGAGGGCAGAGGGCATATAATCATATTTTCTTTATGATGTTTTGGGACATGACTTTTATGACCATAGGCAAAATATTACTGTCAGTTATCCTTACTTCAGGAGAAAGAGAGAGATCAGGGAAATTATACGATTTGTGTGTATGCATACCTTCCCAGAATTTTTAATAATACTGTTAAAAACAAACTGATATTGATTCTTAAAGCAAAAAGAAGTATTGTAAGGGAGAACTACATGTTTTGGTGGGAAAATTGCACTGAAAATGGTTTGACGTAAGTCTTTCTGAAGAAGCAAGTATTTTAAAGATACCTCAGGAATATTTAATGAAATAATTCCATTATTTAATGGCATCTTTAAGCTTTAATAGGACCTAGCTCATAATTCAAAATATCAGGCTTCTCTGGATTAGCTACAGAAGACAACAGTAGTCATCTCAAAAGTGTTAAATTTTTTGTACCTATAATACAACAATACTACATTAATGATCTCCTTGTTATTGGGAAACTCCCAAAGACGTAATTTCATCATAGAGGACACACATCATAGAGGTTAGAATGCAATGAGAAATAAATAAATAAATATCCCAGTCTTGTATAAATTTCTTCAATTCAAAAGATCAAAGCACAGCACTGGATGGTGCATCCTAGCTTTGAAATATTACAGGGCAGTGTATTATGGACTATAGAAGAGGGTTGAATACAATACAGAGGTTTTTTTAGCTAAGAAAACACTTTTTCATATCATAGGAAAGAGCTATTTTCATAATAAAGATGGTTAAAAAATTTTCAAACCTCAGGGAAAGGCACACCACACAAGTAAGTGAACTGTTCTCCATACAGTTATTTTTCTTATTTATATCCTATCTTCTCCTAATGAAACAGCCATTCTGCAATTTTGCATCTATTTGATAGAAATCTAATGTGTTTTCTGAGTTTCATACTTATGAACTACTTTTGAATGCATGATTCTGCTTCTTTGGAGTTCTCTGGTGAGGGTCAATAACATGTCAAAGTGATTTGAGATCCAAAGATCATTAATGAGAATTTTTTCCCCATTGCACATATAAATTTGCTTTGACAGTGGGTTGTTGCGTTCTTTATTGGATTCCTTATTTCACAGACTATGGAGCCAGTGGCCAAAGAGTTCAGTTGTGGTTTCCTGGCCTGAAAAGCAAAGGGTAAGTGGAAACATTTCCCAGGTTGTCTAGCAGAATGTCAGATACTGAAAAACAGAGCCTCTAAGAGATCCTCCTACAGGAGTCTAAAATAAAGTCCTTCCAGGGCAACAACCATTGAAAGGGATGTTTCCTCCCTTGGCTACTTGACTGGAAATGTGACAGCTCTGACCAGAAGGGCACAGGGATGACTGAAGCTGATTATACTTTATGACTCCGCAAATTATGTTTATCAGAGTCTACAGAGCATTTTCTTAAGCAAGTAGCAGGTTTTTATCCAGCTTTGGCAGTGAAACTGGAGTATGACATTTACTCTGTCTCAGTTAATTGCATTCCTACATCTCCTCCAATAAGTAAAGATATTCTCTTGCTGTGCACCTCTGCGAGTTGAGAGCATTATCCTAACTTATACTGCAAACCCTCCCCATGGATTGCAATGCAATTGAATTTATTCTGTGAGACTTCTTCATATTTTAATAATCTCCAACAGAATTTAGGAAATTTTATCATTACACCAATTTTTCCTTGATATGTTATTAACATTTTCCACTCTTACTGGGTATGTCTGTTACCAAAATCTTGTTGTGTATTTGATTAATTTTTGTTAAAATCCCTGGCCACTGTTCACAGTGTTCTACCTACAACAAGCCTTCTCAAAATCAATAAAAATCCTTTTATGTATTACTCTACATGAAACAGCCAGAATCTGGCCTGTCAGCTAAAATCTTTATGGTGGTGGGGACTGGTAATTTTCTCCCCTCTTTGTGGTAGTATAGAATGTTTGAATATCTCCTGTCTGACATATAGAGAGAGCACAGCTATTTAATAAGCACTATGTCAACCAGCTTATATTTGAAGTCCTGTTTTTAGTTTCCTTATAATTTAGATTTGCATGACTGTTTCAAGACGTGAATTTTAAATGCAAAGTGCTATGACAATTAGCCTAGTAACTAAGGCTGTCTCTATCTGCATGGTAATGAACAGTTCTCTTCCAAGACATGCCGAAACAGAAAACACTAATCAGATTTTATGTGAATCAAGCATTGGACATTCTCTTGTATTTAAATAAAGTCTTGGTGGCAGTGGATTATTATTCAATCTGAAATAATATATTGAAAGTCTGATACTTAAAAATGCGTAGCAGACAACTCAACTTGAGAAGAATCAGTGAAATAGTCTATGTGAATAAATTTAAATGATAGTTTTATGACAAAACTATGAGCAATTAATTACTTTAACTGAGACTGGCATAAAAACTGCTACAAAGGAATTACGTTCCCCCAGAAGGACACCACAGCACAAAATCTCATCTTTGTATTCACAGACTCTAAGTTTTGTACAAACTCAGGCAAAAGTGACTCCTTGGACTTTTCACCAGGTCCCTCACAAGAAGCAGTGGAAACTTAGCTCTGGATTATGAAAGACTATGCCTAGAGAAAAGAAAAAGATGCAAAACCTTTACCATCTTGTGAAATGTCTTTGGTCTAATTGAACATAAACCAAACTCTGAGATTACTGTAGTGGTTCCTTAGTAGTCCTAGAAGAGAGATCAGGTTTTTTTGAAGTGTGATTTTGGAAATAACCCTTTGCTTAGCTTTGCTCTGATCCTGTAACTCTTTACAGTGAAATAAATCCATTTTCTTGTTGTTGTTGGCCTCTATTTTCTAATTTCTTTTATACCCCAGGTAAATAGATGCGGCTTTCAACTGTGCTTCAGTAAATTCTTCAGAGCAGAGAATGATGTCTGACTTTAGGCAAGATGAAAGAAAAATATTTTATCAAAGGCAAAAGATTTACAATTGCCTTCCATGGCATGCAGTAAGATACTGTCCTCAGGCAGAAGTGTCAGATAGTAAAAGAACATAAGAATCAGTAAGATTTTGTCACACTGCAAATGAGAAATGCCACTTATGTAATGGCTATGCACTTGAGTTCTTTGCAAGTGGTGCATGCATTGTATGTCTTTCAGAGCACCTTCAATGAAGTGGCAGAGCTTGGGCTGTTTGGATGTTCTTTCCACATTGCTGGAAAGTGGACTGTTCCCCAAGCAGTCATTATTCCTATTTATAACCAGGTTTCCTCTAACGAAACAGCCATTCTGCATTTTTTCTTGTATTTCGAAGAAATCAAGCATGTTTTCACAGTCTCATAAACTATTTTGGAATGCATGATTCTGCTTCCTTGGAGTTCTCTGGTGATGGTCAATAACACATCAAAGTGATTTGTTGTATTTAAAAGTCTACATATAATTGTCAGAAGTGACAATAATGCTTCCAGTGTCCATACAATGTCTTTTAAAGATGAGATGAATGTGTCTTAAGCAGTTTTACAGACAAAGAAAGTTCAGGAATTTTAAATGATGAAACATGCATGATGTAGGACACATCAACTTCATAAACTGTGTAGGACATGGACAAGTCCATAGACTTGATGTTTTGGTAGGTTTTATTTCAAATAAAAATAGTTGATCGTATAGCACAACAAACTATGAAATTGGTAATAATTTGGAAGGTGAAGGGAAAGTCCTCTTGGGGCCTTAATGAAGGAGAGAGCTGGAAATACAAACTTAGTCATCCATGAAATTTATAGCTAAATTCAGTTCCTGGGGGAAAAAATAATCCCTTTCTGCAAAATCTTCCTTTTTTAAATACAAAGTTTTGGCTACCATCAGACAAATACATAAAAATTTCAAATACTTAAAATCTTAATGTTTATATGTGTGTGCTTAATATCTATATTTTTGGTTTACAGGCAGTATGTCCAGTAAAAAAAGAGAGGTAGGTACTATAGACATGAAACTGGAAAGAATAAAAGACTTTTGAACAGATTAGATTTTGATTTGCAGTACTATGAAACATGACTTTTTTAAGGTGTAAGGCATTTTCAGTGTTTTTGAAAAATGTTGCTCTTCTATGTAACTATGGGGACTCAATAATTCCTTTAATTACTTATGAAGTGGGTGTGTGAGCATGTGCTTCTTTAAGCACCAATTTATTGGTAATTTGTGACAACTGATAAGAGATGTTTGATAGGTAGGGAATAGATGGTTCAATTTTTCTGTCTTGTCTGACTAGTAGTGTCATAAGAATCATAGATTTTCTGATGGTTATATAAGGAGCTTTGACAAATTATCAGAAAATCTTTGCAGTACGGCTACTCATATACAAACAGAAAACATGAATTAGAAAATCCAAGCAGTTCTTCACTTGTGGCTCGATTCAAATGTGACCTGAAGTAACACAATGATCACCCTTGCAAATTCTTGTTTAGTTGGTTAATTGGTCACACAGTAGAAACCACACCTCTCTATTATGCACCTTCATATTTTGAACTACCCACAAGGGGACTTCTACAGCTAAGAAATAAGCCAAAAGAAGGCAGAACACGGGATAGAGAAGCTGACAAACTTAGCTAAATAAGGACCATAGAGATGGTTATGATAAAGGTTTGCCACTCCAGATTTGCTGCCATTCTGGGGACATCCCTGTTTGGGGTATTTACCTTAGTAAACAAATGTACAGAGAGAGTATGATTTAGACAGAGCAAGTCACCCAAGAAGTATTTCAGGTGGTTGGACTTCACCTTAATAGAAATTTTTTGTACTTTAAACTGTATCATTAAATAGTCCTACTGAGAACTGCTTCACAGCCTTATGAGAATCTCCAAAGTGAGAGTTTGGAGTTTATATTCATTGCAATCAATTATGACATGTCTAGTTGATTTGTGAAAGTGATAATTAACGTGGTCCCACTTAATTAAATCAATACTATCATGTAATTAAAATAACATGATATGCAAATATTCTCAGTAGCAATTTCATGCATAATCTGCAGGCTTTGAATTATTTGGTAGAACCTATCCTTAGCAGTAGAATACAAAATAAACCAAATAATATAGTGGGTTTCCTATCAAATGCTGATTGCAGGAAAACATGCACTCACATGGTGTGTTAGTTTACAAAGTCTTACTCCAGAAGCTGCTCTCTACATTCAGGATATTTGAATGTAGCCTGCAGCAGCTTTAATAACTGTATGTTATCATAAAAGTCATGGGTAAGGGCACAGAAGGGAGCGGTACTTTATCCCCAGTACAGCACTATTAACGGTTCACAAGATTTTATGAGGGTAGCAGAATTTAATATTATATATTATAAACCAGTGATTTCAGTGAAAGATTTGAATACCTTTAAAATAGTCTGTTTTATCCAGAAAAGAAGAGGTCACACATGGATGTCTTAGTGCTGTGGCCTAGGCTTTAACAGGCATGATCTTGTGGCTGTGACAAAGTGATACAGCTAATTTGAAAATGGCCAAGGCTGTAGTCAGTGGCACGAAGGTGACTGTTTTGTATCACAATACTAAACATAAATAAAGGCATTAAAGAATATCGATAAGGGCACTCCCCCCTTGTTAACAGAGTGGAGCCTTCTGAATAATCGCATTATTTATAGCAATGAACCACGGTAGAAAAGAAAATACGTTATTAAAATTACTGAGTTAAGACATTTATTTCCTCAGCTTCAGAACATGAGGTTTTTAAATTTCTTACCGGAGTACTGTAAGTTTGAAAATGCTGTAACAAAATTTAAAATTTTAAGATCATGTTCTGCTGTTACATCAAGATGTATTGTGACTTTATGCAATATAATTTAATGAATATTATTTTAAAAATCTCTTTATGGGTGGTCAGTTTCAAAATCAGCAGCATTTGTGGACAGTAGTCAGATTCACAGTCAGCGTTCATCACAGGCATAAAATTATTATTAAAGAAGAGCTCATCAGGAAAAAGTAATTTATACTTCTAATCATCTCACAAAGACTAATATATTTAATAAATTCTTTTTTCTTGTAATGTTCTCTTCAGATAATTTTATTGCTTTTTAAAAGTACAAGTAGCATCTGTTTTATGTAGTGTAATAAGGATATTTTTATAGGTTTCAGCAGCTTGTTTTTTATACTTGCCATGATTTAATTTAATGTTGTGATCAACCTTTCTTCCTATACACTGTGATGTCACCCTGCATGTTGCACATTGCCTTTGTATTTACATAACACTATTAGGAACCAGAGATGAGTCTTTTCAGTTGCAAAGTACCATCCAAGTAGTCCCATAGGATATGGGGCTTTCTGCTCTCTGCAGTGTAACTTATTATGTCAAGCCTGAAATCGATTTGTCAGAGGGGTCACCAGCAGCGTAAGGTGGTTTTAATTTCACTCTAAAATTTAGGCACTATTTTCTGATGGTAATAAAGTAAAACCTGTAAATACAACAAGCCATATAAAGGTTGAATTAGGTATTGCTTGTGCTGTAACACACAAAATAACTTAGCCATTATTATTGTTGCAACTACTTATGACATGAAAAGCAAAGAGCAAAACTGTACTTCCACTTCTTCTAATGTGTACAATTTAAACAGTTTTCCCCCTTGTACTTCATTTCAATCTGCAAAAAACATTGTCATAAGCAATTTTGCTTAGGAAAGTGGAACTCAATTGCAGTGAGTTTATTAAACTGTATTCATATTACACCTGCTCACAGTTCAAAGCTGTCTCATGTTTTGACACTATTTCAATTGCAGTCAAGAGGATTGCCACTTAAATACAATCGCATTAGTAAAGAGATGGACTTCCAACCATCCATTCTTTTTTAACATTAATTTTGTGTATTTTATTATAAAGAATCCAAATTCGAGTAACTGTCTTGATTTTCTTAATTTTTTTTGCCCCAGCTGGCCAAATTAGCAATAAAAATAGTGGTCATAACTGCCCTGATTACTTTAGTGCTATCAAAGGTTCCCTGTCACGTTTCATCCCTGAGGGAGGACAGGAATAGAATGCTTTAGACCAGCATCTAAACTAATGCTATTAATAACAGCTGTCTTGCTCTCCAGGGTTGCTTCTTCCATGGTGCGTGGTAAGCAGAGGCAGACTCCTTGTTACAGTTTTAATCTGTCACTGTTTTTAAAAAGTCTCCTATTTCTCATCTTTTTGTTGTAAAGAAGGTAATTTTGTTGTAAAGTCCACAGAATGTTGTCAAAGGTTTCTCATACAGTGTTGCATGTACATGATGTGAAAGAGGGCTTTTCACAGGAAGGACAACCACAGATAATTTCGAGTGGGGAGTTTTGTGTACTTAAACAGCAAATTACTGGAATCCAAATTGTAAAAAGTAGAGTAAAGTTGCTCTGAGTTTGTTTTTGGTTTTTTTATCGCTTCCTGCTTGGTTCACGTAGAAACTACTAAAAAGAGAGTCAAAACGCTAAACTGTTACACTCAGAGTATTTGAGTATGAGTTGTTGCAGCCAGATGTATCTCTGTTCTCTTTCCAGTTGTGTGCCTTATGGGATCCCATATGGAATATGAAATGTGCTTCCTCATATTTAACCACAGACACAAACAAAATTGTCACCCTTTCCAAAGGTGGTCAAGACATAAGGGCACACAGACAGTTTATAACATGGATCAGTACTATTTTTTTTTTACGCTTGTAAAGCTGTGGTTACTTTTGAAGATTCTGATGTGCTTTGAGAGAGGAAAATTTGAATTGAGACAGGATCGCGCTGGGAAGTGATGGTAAGCATGGAGTTATTTGAGAATGTGCGTGTAGCATCTGAGGTTTTGCATGATCCAATATGTGCTATAAAAATAGCTATGCTGTGTCTTCTCTGGTGGGCCAGTGGAAAATAAACTGGAGCCTACTAGTTTGCAGTAAGTCATTACAAGAGGCTGGTGGCAATAATTTCCCATATTCACAGCAGAGGATGACTTGAACATTGACCTATGAATATGCTTCCAGAGGGATGTTCCAGCAGCTTGCACGTCCCATTTTTCTGCTCTTTGAAGTCAGAAAGAACATTAAATAAGGGCAGCAACAGATAGCATCTGCTTATCTCTTACAAGAGATAGAAGGAGCTTATATCCAGAGCCACTAAGCTGAATTAAAACTCTGAGAAGATGGTATCATTTTAAATGTGATTAGTTCAGTGATATAACATTCAGTAAAACAGTGACTGGAAAAGATACTGTGATCTTATTAGTGTGGATAAGTTCCACAAGTTATGGGTGGAAATTCAAACAGATGGCTGTATTGCTCTGTGACAACAGAAAAAGGAAAAAATCTTTTTAGACATTTTGTTGAAAACTTAGTAGTTTAAATGGAAAAAATTTCTATGTGTAGTACAGCTGATAAAACATTATTGGATTCCTGTTGAAGGTTGTCTTTGAGAAAGATATCAGAAAACCAAATAATTATTTTTTTCATATTTATTTTTAATGTTTCTTTAAGGAGCATTAAAACATCCAGAGAAAGAATTATTTTCAAAAATGATTATTTTTGAAGGAAACTCTTTTGCCCCAGTAATCTCATAGTTAAATTGCATGTAGTAAGTGTCTGAGCAGCATAGGTGTATCCAGATTGTTAACAATTCAGCATTTTGGAGGCTAATGATATTTGGACACTTTTGGTAAATAAAATGAGGATGACATTTTGAATCAGAAATATTTGTCTTCATGAAATAATTTTTTGTTTTGATTTGAAAGAGAGGATTAGAGTCCCTTAAATTCTTTTAGAACAAAACTTCTGCTTAGATACTTTCAATTTTTAGGTCATAAATGAGCTTTTCTTACATTATTATCCATCCTAAAGTCAAAGACTACAAAAAGGCATGTGTGCATTGCAGAGTTTGCTCAAGACGTACTTCATCAGCAGACAGTGGAAACAACAATAAATATGGATGTGCAGGGCATTGAGGGCCTCCTTATACAGTCTTGGAGATGCAATTTCACCCCAGCTCAGGGCAGACTCCTTGGACTCTACAGTGGTAGGGTTCACCTTTAGCTTTAGTTTTTCCACAGAGAGCCCAGCATGTTCACTCTCAGACCACACTGCAATGGGAGCCCCAATACTCTAAGCACTGGATGTGTATAGTTACTTCACTAGCACTCCCCTGATCCCAAATAAGACAGAAATTCAGAGATATCTTCATTTCCATGTTAAGCTGAAGGTGACACAGGGGTAGAGCCTGAATTTGAATGCTGGTTATTCCTCTAACGTGAATCTTTTATCTATAAATTTTATTTATTTTCAGATATCAATGTTTCTGCTTAACAAAGACATTTTGCATATTCCTTGTTATTTACATATTCAATGAATCCTTTATAATGTGCCCTTTACTCTGGCATGTGGGTTATCACCAAAAACTCAAATATTGACATTAAATTGCCCATGTTGGGGATTAGAACAAATTATTTCCCCTATTATCTAGAAGAAAATGCTTAGGAAAATATAGACAATAAAGCATGACAGAAAAATGAAATGTATTGCATTTTCTGAGTACATTTGGTTTGGAGAGAACCTATGTTCAGATATTTCTTTGTTTTTTGCCTACTGGCTTGTTTGGTTTTGGAGTGGTTATTTTGTTTGCTTTTTTGTGAGTATTGCATAAATAGATATTAACTGTATGCTAAAAGAAATAATTTGCATAAATGGGAGAAAGTCTCAGAAGATACCATTTCTGTACTGAACTTCTTTCTGCTGAGAAATTATTTTTCATGAGTGGGATCTACTGACAAAATAAGTGTGTGGAACACACACTTAAGTGTGTGTCGTGGAACAAGGTGTCTTGCATTGAAGGGTCAGATTGACTTTCTGTTGTCCTTTATTCTCTCCATGTCTGGTCATTCACCTCCTGTCTGTGCAGTTTCATAAAGACTGTCCCAGTGAGCAGAAATAGTTCCTCTTGTATTTATAATCCACAAGCTGCTAAGGAAACTTCGAAGAAAATACTAGAGCCAGAAAAGACTGGAGTTGTTACTGTCTGTTGTATCAACAGCCCCAATTTTAAAATCTTTTCTCTTCCTCTGAGATAATTTGCATGGAATTTAGTCATCTCTCGCTGTTTTGGAAACTTTCCTCTCCCTTTTGAAATAGGGACAAGGAGGTATGAATTTGAAATGGAACCTCATTTGTAAATCTGCCTGATTTCATATGTTTAAATTAGATAATTCATTTTAGCATAAATGCATGGGTGGTTTTAAACTTTGCGTATGAAATACGCTTGGTATGGAAAATATTTCAGTTTCTGCTGCCATTTGGTATGATGAAGGTTAGCACATACAGTATGTAGAATCTGAATCCCTCTCAGGGAGATCCTTATTTGAATTGTAGATGAGAAATTTCTGAAAGTATAATTAGCTTTGCTTGATACCTTTTTCTCCTCATTTTGTGAAGAAATATCACCCACAAACAAGGAAAGGAAAAAAAAAATGTTTTCTCTTGCCTTCTAAGCAGCTGGGAAGCATTGCACAGTCATGTTCTCTGGTTCATATCTCAGCTCTAAGTCAACAAATCCCAAGTGGGCTCTGGGTTTGGAGTGCCTTAGCAGACTAAGCAATAAAAAGCAGAAAAATATAATAACTCCTTCTCTAATGGTAGCTGATACTAGTGCTCCAGGAATGCATTCTAGCAAAATAAAGTGATTTCTAAATATGTAGGGGTTTTCTCCATTTTGAAAGGGAATCAGAATGCATCTTTCAGCAGTTGTCCCCTAATCCTAGTAGTTTGTGATTCCTTGACTCTTTCGTGTTTGCCTTGAAAGGGTTCTGGAAAATTTAGAAAGAGGATAAAAGGAGATTGCATGGAAAATTTGGAAATCTTCTCAATGGTCCTCTGAAGCAGGATTAAATAAAATGCAGAGTTTAAATAAGACACAAATATAAATTCTAACTGCTGATGTCAAGGATTCATTTCTATGATTAAAACAGCGTTAATATTATTTCACTCCTAAAAATAATAGTAACTTTTTATTTTTAATGGTAAATTATAGAAGTTTGATTTGCTATCCACATAGACTTCCTTTTGAGGTACTGATGTTGAAAAAAAATGATATCAATAAGCAGGAGCTCACCTATCAGAAGAAAAAAAGAGAAATAGAAATGTCACCTCATATTGCCTGTGCAGTTTTTTGGGTTTTTTTAATTTATTTTTATTCAGCAGATGTTCTACCTTTTCTCCACAGTGTGTGTTACTTCTCACTTGTTAAAAGAAAAAAGGTATTAATTAAAAGAGAGTGAAAAAAAAAATCCTTAAAATCCATTCCATCATTTTATTTCTCCACTTATATTGCTTAGCTCTTAGGACCTATGCTCTGAAGAAAATGCACATAGCTGTTTGTCTCTTGCTACAATTTCAGGATGATTTTGGCACATGCAGGCTCTTTCTAATGACCTCTAATTTTGTATTCATACACCTGAATTCACAGGTTGGACACCTTTGAAGTCATCTTTGAACCTGTGTATAAGTTACAAAGTTTAGGTGCTGTGAATCTGGATGCACCCAAAGCAGTCTTAAAGACAGCAGCTGGCAAGAAGGTAATTTCACTTTGTGGCTTGCCAAGCAATCTGGGCAGCAGCAGCACACTGCAATGGGTGGAATTGCTGCTGCTGTAACAACACAGACAGGTTGGCTCTCGTCTTGTTGATGGGTTTAGTTGGCTGAGTTCATGCTTCTTTGTCTGCATCTTTCTGTATTTAGTTGACAGACTCTTTGACAGTGTGTTTTCTCTGGAAGACAAGTAAAAAATGTATCACTTCACAGGTTTGAACACATAGTCTTTTCCCTACTAACATGTGAAAACTGTATTTGATTACTGTTATGACAGTATTGAGAAAGGTCAGGGTGAAAGTGAGAACAGTAATTTGCCCCTTTTGTTCAAGTACTTTAATTGCTTTTCCTTTTCTCTCTTACTCATATATTCCTAAGCCCCTTTCTCCACCTTATAGCTTTTGCAGAAACACTCTTTCAGGAAACTATTTAAACTCATATCTTTACGTTCCTTTAGCATTTTTGAAAGCTCTCTGAAGATGAGAAGTGATATTTATAAGCCAGTCAACTTTTCTTCTAAAGCTACTTTTTTTGATTCTGGCCTTTTTCCACCTGTTTCCTTATCCTTTTTGGACCTTTCCTTTCCACCTGTTTCCTATTCCTTTCATCCTCTTCCCCTTCCACACACTCTGACAAGACCATGAAGTCAAACCTTTCCCTCCCATCTCCTATGTATTAAAGCATTTTTTTTTTTTGGTTGGTTTCTGGTGTTGAACTCCTGGATCTTACCATATTGAAATTGAGTGTCCTGTGAAATTTTAACAGAGCATGAGGAAATGTGGGGTTTGCACCAGGAAAACAAACACATTGGAACTCTGAGGCAGCAGCAAGGAAGCGGATGGCTTTTTCAGGAGGGCTGAAAAAGCCAGAATATGCTTGAGGAGAAAGTATATTTTGCGCCCACGAAGCACCAGAGGCAGAGGTTCATGTAATCCAGGTCGTGTGTGTGTGATGCACAGTGTTTTCATAGGGTCAGTTCAAGCCAGCCTGATTGAATTCCTTAAACTCTGCTGAGGTAGTAAACTACTGAGGTACTTCTCCATTCAAGAACGTCTAGTTATTTGCTATGCTGGTGTGGTTTTGCTGCACATTCAGTACCATCTATTTTAAACGTATTGAGCAATCAATTTAAACTTGTTATTGTCACCAGGGCTTGAAAATTTAATAAGCAATTACCAGAGTCCGTTCCTTTGTTTTTAATTTTTACTAAGATGTTTTTCAATTTCAGACCTTAAAGCAATCATGCTCTCCAGACTATTGTATTGAATGAGTCCATAATTCAGACCAGCTCTTAACAGTATTTTTCTTCACTGATTTATTTGGTTGAATGGTACAGTATCTCCTTGTGGAATGAGTGAAAAGGAAATGCAAATCTGAAGTCAGATCATAAATATAAAGCACTGCAATGCCTATCAAATCAATGAGCAGCAGACCACGAGACTGTCTTCCTATTTTTTGTTATTTTATTGCTCTGCTTTTTGTCAGCATGTATGGGGAAAAAAATCCCTTCCTACAATTTTTAAATGCATAAAATGCAATTTTCTGTACAGTTTCATATGTCCCTCATTGATCTTACAAGAGACTACCCAGAGAATCCAGGACTGCGTAACTGAATTATTTTGGTTTCCTTTTTGATTTCCTCTTCCAATTTTTAAACAAAGTGCTTTCTTTCTCCAGTAGTTTTTTAATTTAATTCTTACTGAAGAAAAAATAAAAGTTGCTTGACTTGTTTTCTTTCGTATTTTTCATCAAGACGACCAGCAAAATATTCCAAAATGTGAACAAATTCTATTTTACATTCCTAAAATGTCGCTTAGAGACATTTAGGCTAATGCTTTAAAAAGGTAACGATGTTCTCATTCTTGTTATGCCTACTTCCATATTGCTTTAAAGGGTAATGATTTGCATGGGATTGTCTTCAATACCCATCACAGTGGAAATACAAAGGGTCTAAGTAAAGCCTCCACAAAGAGTAGATAAAGCTTCAGAGAGACCAGAATTATTATTCCAGAAATCAACCAACCCTCTGAGAAGGGAGGGCTTGAACAACAGAATTCTGAAATTATCAAAAGGTTTTTTGTAATTTTTCCTCAATATTTTGGAAAAGCTAACCTTAGATTTCAGCAGATGAACAAACTCTTCATGTGTTTTCTTGAAAATTATATCTCAGTATTAAAGGGAGCATAAGCAAAAGTTTTTAAGAGCCGTATAACATAATTAAATTGAAAATATTCAAAATATCTTGAAAGTGTTCAGTGGAATAATATATTATTCAGATGGAATCAATTAATTTTTCCCTCTATATTTCCATTCTACCTCAGGGAAAAAGCTGAATAAATTGTGACTCTGGCAACATTTTAAACATACCCCATCTAGGGAAGCAGTGATTCTCTTTACTACCAAGAAGTCTCAGTAATATACTAGGAACGGTGTTGCCATTCTTGTATATTCCTAATTTTCTTCTGAGAATGTCCTCTGTGATAGTCAGCTTTTGCCTAACTCCAGTGTTTCCTTCTAGAAAAAAATCACATCTGTTCTCAGCTATAAGAAAAGCCCATAGACGTAATCTGGATAGGTATTACCAATAGGGGGGTTGTGTTTTGATTTCTTTTTTTTGTTTGTTTTGTTGTGGTGGTCGTTGATTAGTTTTTGTGTTATTTTGTTTTGTATTGTTTTGTTGTGTTTTATTTTGTTTTGGGGTTTTTTGGCTTTTTTTTGTTTTGGTTGTTTTGCCTGGGTTTGTTGTTTTGTTTTGGTTTTGGTTTTTTTGAGATGGTGTGGGGTTTTTGGGCTTTGGGATTTTTTGGGGTTTTTTGTTTGTTTGTTTGTTGTTTTTCATGGGGGTTTTTGTTTGTTTTGGGGTTTTTTTTGTTTGGTTTTATTTTGGGTTTCTTTTTGGTTTATGTGGGGCTTTTTTTTTTGTTATACTTATTTATTTTTATTTTGGGGGGTGGGGGAGGTCCTGGATATAGAAAGGGCCACATTCAATCAAGATAATGCACATAATTCCTTGTTTGGAGCACCTTTGTATAGTTCAGGCCAAAGTCCTTCTTTTGGAGGTATTTTAAAGCCAGGTAATTCTGTTTGACTTCCTTCACTTGCACAGCTTTTTCCATACTTTTCCTGGTGTAAAACATGTCAAGTGCAGCCCAGAACAGTGCAATATGATGGCAAAATCA
This sequence comes from Grantiella picta, assembly GCA_013397955.1. Lineage (NCBI taxonomy): Eukaryota > Metazoa > Chordata > Aves > Passeriformes > Meliphagidae > Grantiella > Grantiella picta. Next base: position 2,153,939 of record VZRM01005556.1, read on the forward strand.
TGCAGAATAGTAGCAGAAATGTCAGGACTTTGCTATGATCAGAATAGGACCTATCTCATCTTTAGTTTGTATTTATTTACCCTCTGTTTCCACTGCCCTGAAAACAAAATGATCCTGAAAAAGTAAATTAGTATGCTAGGGAAGATGTCATTAGGGGATGCACTCCTAATATAAATAGGTTAATATTACAAAATAAATTAGAGATTGCTCTGTTATCTGTATTTATTTTCAGGCAATGTCCTTCCATTTGCAGAAATGCACTTGTCTATACTCTGGGGTCAGGTGACTGGGAATTAGAGATGTTTTTGTTCTCAATGAAATGGCAAACATCCGCTTGGAAAATTCACTTGCAGTCCAGAAAAACAGATCCAGACACTCTAGAGTGGTTAAAACAGGCAAATTTCTCACCTACCACACAAACTGCTTTACATTGCACATGGCTAGAAAAAGTGGAAGTGTAACTATCTGAATAATTTCAACATTTAACTGTCAACTTCTCTGTTTTCTAAGTACAGAAAATGTGTTTGAATTTAAAGTCCTTAGGACTTTGAATCTCAGTTTCCAAAAAATCACCTTATAACGTAAAAGCTTTTTTAAGTGAAAAAAACTGCATAAAGTACCATCATTTTAACAAATTAAATTTAATACATCAAAAGAGTAGAAGGGGAAATATGTTACTAAAAGAAGAAATGTCTTAAATATCAAATGGAGTTTCAAAATAGAAGTACAACACTGTATATCTCTTGTATTTTTTCTAGGTCATGTCTGGAAGCCTTCCTCAATGGCAGCTTTGGTTTGTAATATTTTGTTTCATATCTTGTTCATTTCTATAACGTCTCTCAAGAGACACTAGAAGAAATATGCAATGGAGATGTATGAGGAACACATCGCCACATTTCCTATTGTCTGCTTTGTTTTGTTTGGCTTTTCCTATGGAGTGGGCAGATTTAGGAGAAAGTATGAGGCAGCATTTACAGAAAACCCTAGGGAAAGTAAAGCTTCTGATGTGCAAGCATTGCACTCCCTTGAAAGACTAACCTGTCATTTTCATTTAAAGTTTGTTTATTTTTCCTTAATTTCTGATTTGTAATTTTGAGTAAATTCTGCTTTGTTGACTTTTCTCATCACCAAGCAGGATAATGCTTCAGTTTCTGACTCGTGTTACACAGCTGAATGTGAACAGTTAGACGGATGGCTTTCATTACCTTATAATTAATAAAAGGTTGAATTTTATATCTCCAGAAGAAAATAAGTCAACTGCGAAGCAGCATTTATGGCATGGGTAGAATACAGAAATCGTTTCTCCAGTGCTCATGCATACCAATGTGTTCGGTCATGAGTTAATACACACATACACAAATACATGTATTTATTAATAAATAACAATTTAAAAAAAAGCTTTCATGGTCTTTCTTTTTCTTCCTTCTGTGACAGTCAGAACCTAGATTACAGGTGATGCAGGTTAATTTACTCTTTTGCTAACTTCCTGTTAAAATTCTAAAAATGTCTCCTTCAAACGCATTTTGTGGACTAAACTCGACTATTTGTAATATATTAAGAAGGTTTGACATGAAATAAAAATCAAGAATTTTTCTCCTCAAGTTTATTCTAATTTTTAAAAGATATCATGTACACAAATTAAATTTCCCCAGCTCCATACTTATATAATTTATACCCACCGCATGACTGCTGGAAGCTAATCAACCTTTTGGATTTATTGTAGTATCTGGTACCTGAGAACCTAAATTTTTGAAATAGAGGAACATGTTTACTCTTCCACATTCCTACCTGAAATAATAGCTTACTGAGAGTAAATGTTGTAACTGATGTTACTTTTTCATGTTGCATGAGGTAGTCTTCGTGTACTCTCAGTATCTGCTTTTGCACATTGGTGTCATTAACTTGCAGCTCTTTTAGATGCAGTTACTAAGTGTAACATTTCTGGAAAGAAACCAATCATTATTTTGAAAAATATCATGAGTGAGAGTATTTTCACTGTTAGGAGAAGGACCATACAGTTTCCTCACAAGGCAAAGAGAGGGGCAAACACTGATATCTTCTCTGTGATGACAGTGACAGGACACGAGGGAATGGCCTGAAGTTGTGTTAGGGGAGGTTTAGGTTGGATATTAGGAAAAGTTCTTCACCCAGAGGGTGGCCGGGCACTGGACAGACTCCCCAGGGAAGTGGTCACAGCACCAAGCCTGATAAGAGACCAAAGAACATTTGGACAATGCTCTCAGGCACATTTGGGGCTGTTCTGTGCAGGACCAAGAGTTAGACTTTGGTGACCCTTTTGCATCCCTTCCAACTCAGAATATTCTATGATAAAAGAAAAAAGTTTATCTTCCTTTTTTCTGCACTGAAATTAAAAATTTAAGCATAAGCATATAAGCATAAAAATTAAAAATACATGCATGATCAAAACTAGATTTTTCTCTGTGAATATAAAAATATAAAAGTAATTCCATAATTCGCCTCCCGTATCTCTGGTAATCATGTGTCCATCCATGTGTCTTATTTCTGTCTAACTTCCATATTTTACTTGCTGTTGTATGAATTCATCTTACTGTTTTCCTTAGCTCATTTGGTTATTTCTTCAGAAAAAAATGATCTGGTTATTATTGGTTCTCCAAATTCTTCTTTAACTGTTGAATCTAAAATGTCACTCTGCTTTTCCCTACCTTTTTCCTTACTTGCTGACTTTCTTTCTTTTTTTTTTTCTTCCCTTGGCTATGCTTCCTTGCAAGTAGCACAAGACTTTCACAAGCACAAGAATTTCACACCTTTGCACAGATTATGGTATGTAAGAATTTTTTCCTGACACTTCTTGCTCTAATGGCAAGTCTTTTTCCATTTGTTTCTATATCTTCTTCTCTCACTCTGCTAAGCTCAGGACACTGTGTTTCTAAGCCAATTAATGAGTGACTTACAGGGAGATAAGGTAATAAACAGTTCTGTGCTGAACATAAAAAATATTTTCTCCTTTTTGCATTTCTTCCTCCACCTCACACTTCAGCAGTTTGCAGCCACAGGTAGAATGTTCTCCTGATACTTGCAGTGTGCCCAGATTTGACTTTTTTCACCCTTCTGTCTCCTTGTGGCATCTGTGCCAACAGAAAACCCTTTCCCCTTTGCCTGAACTTTGTATCTCCTCTAGTTTTGCTCATACTTTCATCTTGTATTTAAATCTTTTGAAATAATATTTTCTGAAGGGTTGTAAAGGTTTAGCATAATATATTCTAATTCACAGAACAGCAGAGAAATGTAAATCTCCCTTTTCCTAAGGCTAACGCATTATGTGGGTTTAGTATCTACTTTTACAGCTTAACTGTCATTCGGAGTAAAACCAATAGTACTGCAAAGAGATGTTTCCAAAGACATGTCTTATATCCCCAGCTTCTAAAAAGGCAGTAAGGATAACCCTTCTTCTCTGCCCATAGACCTGAAAACACTATTGTTGTCCATGCTACAGGATTAGATGATAATATTAAAATTAATAGGGCAACATGTGATTGATTTTACCACCTCATTGAACTGATATATTATGCAATAATTTTAGATAAAAAGTCAGTGATATTTCAAAATAATATCAGGACGTGCTCTGTATAGAGACTTAAAGTTCATTCACTTAATAGAGTTACAGAAATGTGGAAACAACCACTGACAGCACCATTGATTACGTGGATTGCAGCTTCTAGACGCCTGCTATTTCCCATTCAAATAAATTAGAAAACTGCTGGAAAATTTATTGCTGTCTGCTGAGTATGACTGTGCACAGAAGGTTGGATTACCACTGCCTTCTTCTTTCATTGAGGTGTTTGAGAATGTATGTTTTTATTTCACTTACTTTCATAACACAGAAGAAAAAAAATTAAGATCTCCATCTAAATAAGTTCACCTTGTTGAAAAGAAAGAGATTTTTTGCTGTTTTTTGAGGTTGCATTTGAAGCTCAACACAGCTTATGCAAAATCGGTTTGGTTGTCCAGTATGCCATTTATTTGCATCTGCAATAACTACAGATACATTAATTTACATTAATGTAACATGAGGGACGTGGCTTTTTATGTGTCTGTTCACAGGTTTCTGTCAACCCCTACTGGGGTAGAGATATCAAAGACAACACATATCAAATTTCCCATCAAGTATCCGAGCATGCACAGTGAGGGCAATAGCACAAATATCCCAAGGCATGCAGCTCTACCTGACACTGAGGAACTCTTACCTCTCACTATATATGTATTTCTGTGTGGATCCTCCAGTGTGTAATACTAGGTGAGCTCATAAAATCAGTTACAGAGAAAAAATCCAGAAGGCACCATTGCCAAGTGTTTCCCTGATGTACCATCAGGTTAGGGACTGTGGAGCCCAGTGGGAATTGAGATCCTTCCAGAGAACTGCAGTACAAGACCAGCATGAGCAACAGCTCCAGTGGGGCAGCACAGGTGAGCAAAACTTATCCTAGGCTGTCCTAAATTAAATCTTCATACGTTGATCACTCAAATTCCACAGCACGTTTTTGAAGCAAAGGTCAATGTATATTTATTTTTATTTAAAAAAAAA